>CM046882.1:297269000-297834229 GCA_025667525.1 Glebionis coronaria | reverse complement strand
AAAGCGTGACTTATGGTGGCATAACATATAAAGATATTTGTTTGTTTTATCATATTTTAATATTATATTTATATTTAGTTAACAATAAGTGTTGTACATTAAAGTTAGAAAACTCTCCTTACATCTAATAATATTCATATTTTTAAGCTAAATTGAAAAAATAATCGCACCTCATGTCATAGCACGCCTCAATCTATAGCGTAGCGTGGAGGCCGCGTCTTAAGTTTTAGCGCGCCTTAAGAAAAGCTATAACGGGCTATTTAGAACCATGATATAATGAGTATTTTGCATCAGCATTGAGCTGTTTGCTTTGGAGAGCTACGTCATCTAATCCTTTCAAATTACTAATGATACAATGTATATCCACCCACACTGCCTTATTGCTTACTTAGAGTTCCTAAATTAGTTAAAAATTTCTTAGTTCTTCTATAGAAACTTGCATACTGACCAAGTGTTTGCTTATGCTTAATGAGCCAAGCGTACATAGAAACTTGTGATGCTTTGTGAGTGAGTTCGGCTGTCTATTAGGTCAACGCATCCTTGGGCTACAAAAGTCCAATACTTTAGAGGCAAAAACAGTTTTATCCCAAAATAAAGGATAAATAAAGTACATACTTGACTTGATAATTGTGTTTAGCCCATATATTATTTTTTAGTTTTAGCCAAAAAAAAAGAAGAAAAAAAAACATCTTACTACTTTACCATATAATACATCCAAAATTATATAGTTTTTTTTCCTGCTTTTTATGCAAAATAAACAAAATTTCAAAAAAGTTAATTTGTAACATCACACTTAAATTTTTATTATCTTTTTGTTTACACTATGCATTTTTTGTATATTCAAGATATAAAAGTTATAAACATATAAACAAAAACAACATTCGTTTTAAATAAGCTATAGCCTACATGACATCAATTTTTTTATAAAAAAACGTGACTATGATTAACATACAAATGAATAAACATTTTGCCTATTTACACATTACTTTTTGTCTTTGATACTTTAGATCAACATTTCTCGAGGTAATAAGAGACGTTGATGGATATGGTAAAAATGCTTTATAACGATCCTATTATTAATAGTTAACGATATCTAACCAGAAATCACATTTCGAAAACTTAGCATACAACTTTTCATCCTTCAACAAATTCAAAACAATCCTTAAATGTTCTCTATGTTCATCTTCATTCTTAGAATAGATTAAAATATCGTCAATAAACACAATCACAAATTTATCCAAGTAGGGCTTGCACACTCGATTCATTAAATCCATGAAAACCGCAGGTGCGTTAGTTAACCCAAATGGCATTACTTGAAATTCAGAAGGACCTACAAGGAGAAGAATGGTACCATGAGATTATGTGTCGACTACCGTCGACTTAAACAAATCACCATTCATGACCATTATTCTCCTCCTCATATTGACAACATGTCCAATCAACCGTATGGTGTTAATAATTTTTTTTCAAGATCGAACTCACGATCATGCTGCCAACAGTGACGAGTGAAAAAGCAGGACATGTCCATGACTGCTATTCGTGCACGACTCGGTCATGCCAGATTTATGATTTTGAATTAGTCTCATCAATGCTCCAACCGCATTATGGACTTAATAAATTGAGTTTCCATGAACTCCTAAACAAATTCATCAGCGTTTTCATTGAGGACAACCTGATTTCCTCTAAGCTTAGAGAAGAACAGGAAGACCATATCTGCACTATGTTGCAAATTCTATGACAAGAGAAATTCTACCCTGGAAATTTTTTTCCAATATCAATTCTGTTTGATTTCAGTGACACACTGAATCACATGGGTTTCTATGGTTAATCTTACCATGACTCAGCTTATGCGTAAAGGAGAGAACCCTACACTACATTAGGTGTTCTAGGAAATCCTACGCTAGGAGAAGTCTGATTCAAAGACACAGAGTTTCGCAACCTTCTATGTATCAAGTTTCTACGAAGCAGGATACAGTTACGTTCATATCTTCATACCTGTTATACAAACAGGCTAAGATAGGACACCAACAGACGGGTATGTTTTCATCATATGAAATTGTGAATCGAAAAGGGACAAGATCTCCATGGATTTTAGTTACCAGATTTCAGCAAACTCAGAAGAAGCATGATGCTATCTGGGTTATTATCAACAGTTTGATCAAGTCTGCAGAATCCTTACATCCGTACGGACTTCAGAACCAACAGATTGAACAAACATGTTCCAGCCAAGGCTCATCCGATCACTTGGCAATCCCTCAGCTATCGGGTCAGACAAAGATTCGTAATTGTACTCCTAACTTACTTTACGTCTTCATTCTAATTCTACGACTTGCTTTCGCGCTCACGTTCATGACACTATTCACGTTCATGATCGTATTTTGGCTTACGATTTTACGTTCATTTCTTTTCTCATTCTGGGTAGTTTGCAAGAACTTGTGAGACCAGACCCAAGTTTAGTATAACCCTCCATCATCAGATAGACGTTTCACGTCATATTCCACGTCTCACCTTGTAGCGTTTGGCGTTACCAACATTATATTCTATGATCACGATATGTCTCACATGTCATGTTCATTCCACGTTCCTCATATCATGATCAAGATATGTTACACGTATCATGGATCACGATATGTTTACTCATACTACTCTCGCCATATCTCCACGTAGCACGTTCAAAATTTTTCACGTATCACGTTCAAAGTTTTTCACGTACTACGTTTCCTTATGTCTCGCGCATCGTTTCTAATTATCAGTTAAGTCAGATTGTCTTGCATCGTAACGTTCAGTTACCCTTGCACGTTAACTCTTTTTCCTCGATCGAATTTAGGGGATCTACCTTCCGTTGATAACCAAGAATTTCTTCGTATTCCAAGTCAAGGTCAGGAGGACCAAGATTTATCATTAGTGTCAGGATCTTTTGAAGGAACCGTTCCAAGAGGGAGGCCACTTGGAAACGGACAAGTTCATCCGGACTTTTATCCGTTTTCTCATCAATTAGATATGTCCTTTCAGTCACGTCACGTTCCATGTCCTTTCAAGACATGTCACGTTCCACGTTCCCTTCTACCATGTCACCTTCATTTCCGTTATTTTGCATACCTTTCCAGTTTGATTCGGGTATGTTTCGCTTCCAGTTACTTTATCTATAATCCGGGGACGAATTATCCTTTTTAGGGGGGAAGAATTGTAAAACCCGCATGCTTTTACCATGAATAGTGCCCTTAAGATCGTACGTCCTAGATTAAAACTTACCTTATTCAGTATTGATCACATTCATGTGCTATTAATCAAGTAAGTGCATACGTGTATGACATGATAAGTATCGATTACGTACAAACTCATGATAAGCAGTTAATAAGTAATTACTATGCACGATCACGTAATAATTATTTAAACAATAATTAATCACGAACATGCGATCATGAAATCATGAACATAATTAAAACACGAACTAAAATAATTACGTAAATACATATAATATAATTACGAGCGTTAAGAATACGATAAACTACATGATAAAATAAACAGAAACACTTTAAACACGAACACGTTTAACCACGAACGAACACGAGAACACGCTTATTATTTAGACACAAAAAACATTTGGGTTACCCCTTGTGGGCCCCATATCCACGAAATTTGGAAGAATAAATGGGCTTAGCCCATGCAAAATTACTAACATGAAAAATTTGGAAAACTTGTTCATTTTGACAAAACCTAGAAAAAAGATAAAACCCTAAAAAGTTTCTCCTCTCCTTCTTCCTCCCCATTTTTGGCCGCCACTTCTACAACACCAAAGGAGGTGTTCTTGTTGATTTTGATCATGGATATTGTACAAGTGTTAGTGTTTGTTCATCCTTTATTGATCCACACATTCGGTATACCTTTTTAACCTTTCTTTTTAATTATTTCTTTTGATTTGATTTGGTAAAATTAATTAAGAACATGATGTTTTTAAAACCTAATTAAAAACATAAAATTAACATGTATTTGGTTAAAGGGTAAAATCAAAAGGGTGTTTTACGGGTGTTTGGTTTAGCCGACGCCTAGACCGTGCCCTAAGGGGGTCACGGCTTGGCCTAGAAACCACCACCGAGACCATGTGGTCCCGGTTTGGTGGTGTGGGTCCCACGGCAGCAAGGAACCAAGGGGAACCCCGATTTGGTTCGGGGTACGGTGTCGATTTCATGCCCGGTTCACGGTTCGTTGGTTAAATCATGATCTATGTTACAGGTTAATTTTTATGAATCATGAACTTAGGATATAAATTAATTAATAACATGAGATATTAATTAAATCATGACTTAGGTTATTCTAATTATTAAATTAGCATGATATTAATTTAACCTAAGTATTTTATGTTATAAGTTATAATTAATTAATTATTTAAAACATGCCTATAATTAATTAATTTAGACATGACTTAGGTTATATTATTAATAATAATAATACACATTTTTAACCTAAGTATTTTCATTTCATTTTAATTAAAACATGTTATACTTTAATTAAAATGCTTAACCTATAGTTTAATTAAAATACATGAAATAATAATTAAACTATATACTATATCATATGACTTAAGAAATCAGCTTATAAACACGTAGACTTATATGTTAGCTTATGTAACCAGCTTAATTCTAAATATGGAAACTTCTATTTATAGAAACTTAATTAAATAAGGCAACTAATCTATTAATGAAAACCTTCTATATATGGAAATCTATCTAATTCAGGCAGCTAATCTAATCATGGAAACCTTCTATATATGGAAACTTATTTAATTAAGGCAACTGATCTATTTTGGAAACTTTCTATTTTTAGAAACTAATCTACTTTAAGCAGTAAATTCTATTTTAGGAAACTTTCTATTTTTGGAAACTTTCTATTTTTGGAAACTTTCTATTTTTGGAAACTTTCTATTTTTGGTAACTTTCTATTTTTGGAAACTTTCTATTTTTGGAAACTTTCTATTTTTGGAAACTTTCTATTTTTGGAAACCTGCTATTTTTGGAAAGTTACTTATTATTACACAGTAAGTATAATAATACATGAAATACCAGTAGTACTTAAACAGAGTAATCAAAATACAAGATAAACACAGTTTAAGACTTTAAACAGTGAACCATGACCTAAAACATACCAAGTCAGCTAAAATGAGACATAAAACCCAGTACGTAATCAGTGAATCGATACTTATACACGTGTGTATTCATGTAGCGTTAGTGATCCAGAAGTAGGAGTCTTTCTTCCGTTCACTCACTGGACTTGAGGTACGGATTCCCGTCCTTTCAGTATGGACATTCTTTCCTTATTAGGATTTCCCCGTATGCAGCCAACTCTTTTCCCCAGCATTTGTTTTATTGTTTTGAACTGCTTATGTTTAATTAGCATAATCTATAGCCATATACAAGCATGACCAGTTTCACCTAGTTATGGAGGTACCATAACCATAGCATTGGAGGCACCGATGTTATGACTTCCCCACGGCGGAGTGATTGCTCGTGGCGTCCCTTTTCAGTTTTGGCCATATTATTATATCAGGTGGGGCGTATGGGTGCATCCTAGTTACATGTTCTATTCAGTTTATCATGGTGAATGTGGTGTGTGCCTTGCACCCTTCACAAGGAGTTGATCCCTCCTACCCAAACCAGTATATTGATTAGAGGCATCCCCTCTAATCAGCATGATGAGGTCACCCCTCCAAGTATTCATGCACGTGACCTTTTCATGACCTATATGGGCTATGGTATATATATGTTAAAACAGTTTTCACAAGATAAACATAAGGCTTTTCAAACTATAAAACCAGTTTTCTTGATACTTAACCAGTTTACTCAGTACTTAGTCTTCCGCTGTTATATGTTACATGCTTATCCTATTTCATGCTATATTGTATATCCGTGCACTGAGCGTTTTGCTCAGCCGTTACTTTCCTTTCCATGTCCCAAAACGGCAGGTACCCAAGACTCGAGCATTTGGAGGACATGCATAGGATGGAAGCTGCCATAGACTCCTTCTCCTGTTTCCTTCATATAATTATGCTTGTTTAGTCTTTCATTCAGTTCATTTACTTTGTTTATGTTTTGGGCTTATGTTTGGGAACCGATGTTTGATTCCGGTTTTCCCTATGGTCATGTATGTTTTACTACATATTACCTTGCATGCTTTGATGACACGCCATAATTACGTGTGACATTCCATTTATCAAAATGGGGTGTTACAATGTTGTACCAACCATTATATGATATATGTAAAACTGATAGGAGGGAAATAAGCCACCATATATGGTAATTTAGCCAACGAAAAGTTGGTAAAATTTCATGGCATGTGATATGCTTAGCCTAACATTAAGATATCTATAATAGTTTAGAGAAAGTGGGGTAAACACCCAGATAATCAAGTTTTTACCCAGTGGTTTGTTAATAGTCAGTCGCAAAGATTGACAACGATACAAAAACAAACTTCAATAGCCAACAAATATGATGTAAAATATCGACAGTTGCAGACAGAGATATAAACCAAGGATAAACATGTTCATTTGATAAGACTTCTATCTATATATGGTTGGCATCAGTAGTTGTATCAATTGGTGCCAAGTTGGATCAGAAAGGTGTTGCCAGGTTGGGTGCTTTTTGACCCATATATAAAACTGCCCGTTTTGACCTCTTACCAGTTGTGTCTGTTTAGCTAACTCTAGGACCTACCTGCAAATAATATGACACTACTTGGCATGGATATGATCTAAACCAACACCACAACTTCACTTCCATTTCATCTCATAAATTCATGTTGGATATTAGAAACGTCGAGTAGTATACCTGGGTGACTTTTATGCAGCTTCAAGATAACACTCGCTCAGATGTTACGCAAATCGTAGCACCAACGACAGCTGAGATTGCACTCCAACATATTATCCCTTCTCCATTCAAAAGACAATATAAGTAGTAGTTCTGATGCCCCAATCTTCCTGTTTGAAGTTGCTGATGTCAATCGTGACTGATACAAACGTGAGTTACTCATGCTACCAAACTGTTCATTGCATCTCCTTGCCAATTTTACGAATAGTATTATTGAACAATGTATGCAGTCCTCTATTTTCACTCTGTTTATAACAACTATAACAAACTATTAATATTGTGGTTGCAAGTTCAAGTTGGACTTGCTGGTTTGACAGTTTTGGCTTTCTGTTTGTGGAGATATTCAAGAAGTTCATCGGCACACTGAGGATTTTAGCTGCACGGAGGAATAATATCAGCACACACAAGGGAGTTGATGTTTTAACCCTTGTGACCTTTGACCGTCATGATACAACTCACAGCACTAGAAACAAATTCCCTAGTCAATAAAAGTAGAAAACAATCATTTTCTCAACGTTATTATTATTGATCAGATATATTATGCTTATGTGATGAAAGAAAAAAAACAATAATATTAACCTTGTTTGCTAACACCTATAATTGGTAACTATTGATTAGATTTTGACCAGTTATGCAACAAAAAAGAAACAACATTATTATTGATCAGATATGGTTATTTCGCTTTCTCTATTCCATTTCCAAAAGATGAGAAGCTGTAAGAACTTATTCAAATAGCCCTTATAATTGGTAACTAGAAAAAAGGTTTTACTTTGAGCAATCAGAACAAATGAGTAAAGAATAACGATCCAACAATCAAATTTGATTCTAGGAAAATACCGAAGTGAGAGGCCATTCGGAAAAGGGACTTGTGATCAAATCATATAGAATAATGGAAGTTGTAGATGGGATTTTTACAGGACCACTGTCAAACTTTTATTCGCAGTTTTCAAAAGAGATAAAGATTTAATGGGCGAGTGTAAATTAATGTAATAGAGAGACAAGGTGAAATTAGAATATGAAATGAAAGAATATAAATTAACTTCATGGTGAAAAATTCCAGAGATAAAGTGGCCCTGATAGTATAATTAGAGATGGTAATGTAATTGATAACAAGTCAGGTAAAATGATGTAGGGGTACTCGCCACTTTTATTTTGGTGATAGAAACAAATGCTTATTTTAGTGTAGAGAACAAATACAAAACCAAAAGCATATTCTTTTGTCCGAATTTCTTAAACGAGCACAAATAGACAGAAGAATAGAAGATGCATATGACAAAACGTTCATGTGTAATTTATTGCCAGTTGATAAATGAATGCACATATGTAGGGGTGTCAGTAGGGTCGGATTGACCCGATCCGGACCCGAACTCAAACCCGCTAAGGCTTATCGGGTCCATTTAATCGGGTTGAAAAAGCTTATCGGGTTGGTTTGAATTGAACCCGATAATCCGATAGAGTTATAGGTTGGGTTCGAGTTGAGTTTTTTATGTTATCGGGTCAACTCGATAAGACCCGAAAATATAATACTGTAAACGTTAGATGCCTGACTACTTACATTTCATGGTTTGTTATGTTTACTGTGATTCACATTATATATTATCTACCCGTACTTGATAAAAGTACAAAGAATTTAAAAGCTTACAGCAATGAAAATGTACTTCGTATACCATTTTGCAAAGTTTTAAAAGATAAAATCTTGAGGGTCTTTGGGCAAATCACAACCTGATTGTCTTTTAATCTTTTAGACCAAAATACATGAGTATGTAAAATTAAAAACAATATTGGTGAGTCTAGTTAAAACATTGTTTTTAACTAGCATCCATAGGCTGATGGTGTTCTTGCAACCTAACTAGTTAGCATTCGTATATGATAGGCTCTTTTGTTTTGGAATAACTAGTTTCGGATACATTAAAAACAAGTTCTAGAATTATTTTTAAAAGACACTATTGATATTTTATCTGGTCAACCCAAACCCGATTGGACTCGACCCGATATAAGCCGAACCCGACTAGATCCAAGGTCGATAACCCGATATCTTATCGGGTCGGTTTACCGGTCATATTTTCAAAACTAAAAACCCGATTTAACCCACTAGATTTAACCCGATAACCCGACAACCCGACCCGATAACACCCAACATAAGTGATGTGTCACAATTCAGGCTTCATTACAATCATGGTCTGACTTCATTAACAAATTGTATTCTGCGAGACAAAGAATGTCATACGGATTCGTATATAACTGGATTTTAAAGAGTTTGTTTGAGATTTGGCATAATTAAGATAAAATAGACTTGTAATATACGGTATGTTTTACTGAACAATTTGACACCAGTTCTCTTAGTACTTTTGTCAAACACATATCAGGCATTTGAGATTCACACCAAACTTAAAATCTAAACATATTAAGTACAGCAAAAAGTCACAACATATAACAAAAAAAAGAGATATATATATTTGAAATTACACGCCTTAATCTAACAAAAAGAGAATCTACTTACATTGTCCATTTTTAAAGCTTGATAGAGTGGCGACCAATCTGCGAAGGTCTGGTATTGGAGATAGGAAGAAGGAAAGGGTGAAAGCTTCTCACATATACTGGATCCAAACTACGATATGAAGGATTGATTTTTTTAATTAGGTGAGAAAATGGAAAAAATTGATTAGGGATTTAGGGGGAAATGAATTTTTTGGAGGAGCGGGAACAATTTTACTTAAATTTCATTTTTGAGTATGGCGGTTCAGACTCTATTAAATTTCATTTTGGAGGGATGAGAAATCTTTACTTAAAATTATAAAAAAAATGCAACACTTATTAAAAAACGTTGCATTAGATCTGCAAATGTAGCACTTAACTTCAAAATGTTGCTTAATGTTTAATATTTTAAATGAAGCAACACATTTTAAAAGTGTTGCTCATAAAGTGTTGGATTGGCTTCATTTTCTTGTAGTGTTTAAGTCCCTTAAGTATGGCAGATTGTACAATTGAGCTAGGAATTTCATTTCTTTGGCCTAAATGGTCCTTCCACTTGCATTCTTGATAAATCTGACCCTTTGACTTGGTTGACTGAAGAGTTGACCATGCTTGACTTTTATCTCGACTTTGAAAAATTTACAGTTTGAGTCCTTCAACTTTGGAGTGTTGTCAAGATAGGTCCCTTATCTTCAAAGTCTTATCATCTTTGATCCTTCTTTGTCTTTTTCATCTAAATAAGCTTGATTTTCTTCTTGTTTGCTTGAAAATGTATCATTCTTACCTATTTATACACAAACACAAAACATACCACATAATTCTGCTTTATAGCACATAAGTTAGGTACTTTCCTTGTGTTTTAGGGTGATTTGTTGATTAATTGATATGAGTTTTTGCTCATATCAAATCCCCTACACTTGAACATTGCCATGACCTCATGCAATGCTATATTTTAAAGCACAAATTTACATTCTCCTCATAATTAATCAACCTTGGCCAATATGGAATGCATCTACACTACTCTACACTATATGATGCATGATTTTGATTTTAAATAATGCAATGCAAAAGAATCAATTCTATTTATATCTTTTTGGATTTTCTTGAAATGGTTTTGATGGAAATAACTCATAAAGAAATCAATGACTTAGATTAGGGCTTTGGTACCATGGACACTTATCACCCTCAAGTTTCACTTTCCCCATACCAAGCTTAAAAATAGGATCATTGCATTTACAAGTAAAAAGTGCATCAACTTATTCATGAAAATAAATGTAGAACCGGTTATTATTTGAGCATATTGCTTGAAAGCAAATTTGTCATTATTTAAAGAGTGAAATATAAGAAGTGTAAAATCCAAAAATAAGGAAGCACGGTTTTAATCCTAAGTAATCCTCTCATCCATTACTTGAAAAACCGCTCACAATTAATATAAGTCCGTTTCAAGAGTAATAAGTCATTCACCTTATGTGTAAAATCCTCATGTCATGCATTAATAAGTAGCTCCTCACTCGCTAAGGAAAGAAAAATAAAACTCACGCAATAATTTACATCCTCCATCTTTTTGAGACTTTGGATCTTTAACCCCGCAACCCGTCAAGGTAATATTGGATTGGAGCAACTATTAAATCCCCGCAACCCGTCAAGGTAATATTGGAATCTAATAGTTACTATAATTAACACTTTACTGCCCCTCTTGGGAGTCTTGTACAATTATTTATTTATTTTTTTCTTCTTTTTTTTTCTAGCCACTCATTATTTTTGTAAGCCGCTCTTATTTTTCTTTATTCCTCACAAAGAAAGTTGAAAAGAATAAAAGGAAAAACACCCGCTAAGTATTAAGCATGACATAAGTCTAGTACACATAAAACGTTCTAACTTAGAATCTTAAGACGTACTTATACCAACCGTTAATTATTAGACAAAAATGCATAAGAGATTACAAACCGATTAAAACCGTTCTTGATTATTTATTAACATATATACATGCGAAGAAAATAGAGTTTAAGAAGAGAAGGGTTTAGCCACAAGTAATTATCATGAAGTTTATCTAGCCCTTTTTATACGTGCTTCAACTCTATCATTTCCCATTCTCCACAAATTTAAAATCTCAAAGAATGAGATTGGTGGATGCTTAGCCTAATAGACCAATGAAGGACTACATGGTTAAGGATACTATCTAGAGAATGCTAAGATAAGCAAACTCGGGTTGAGTCAAAATATCCATGGCGAGCCTAATATGTCAAAGAAGTCTAAATTTGTTAAACCATGTTTTTATTATATTTGTTTTTCTTTTTATATATTTTTGATGAAAGAAGAAAATATATACAATGCAAATGTGTTATGCAAATGAAAAATGATTGATGCAAAAATTATGAATGCATATTTTTGGTGGCCAAAGTAGATCAAAATTTGAAAAATGTTTGAAAAATTAATTTTCCAAGTTATCATGAAAGTCAATGACAAGTTCTAGGTAAGGTCACTTCGATAGAAGACCCCCTACACTTAAGCTAAACATTATACTCAATGTTTAAGAGCATAGAAGTATAAAAACTTCCCCTACACTTATGACAATGAATAGACTTTGCTTAACCCAAGTTAAGGAAAGATCAACTATAGTGAATTCATTTTTAAAGCAAAAGGTGTCTATGAAAGATCACAATAGTAACAAAGTGAACCGGATACAAGGGCCTCCTCCATAAGCTCCAAGCATGAAATGAGTGAGCAACCCTACAAACATCATGAAGACAAAAGAAGGTCTACCCCAACACTTCTCATCAATTTGCTATCCTTATTTCTAGCCTACAACACTCCAACTCTAACAACTCTAAACCTAGTTATTCAAGCTTGAATTAAGGAGTCTCTAGCTCGACTCATCCCTCAATGAATTAATTCATAGGGAAAATGGGGATCTCTTGGACCATTTCAACGGAAATGTCCTCCCCAAAATAGTGCTTCACATGGTGACTATTCACTTTAAAATTTGGACCATCGGGTTGTGACAAATTAATAGTTCCATATGGAAATACTTGAGCAATAGTGAATGGACCGGACCATCTCGACGTAAGCTTGCCCGCAAAAAGTTTCAACCTTGAGTTAAAGAGAAGAACCGGCTCTCCAACTTTAAACTCACGGTTCTTGATCTAAGCATCATGCAATTTCTTAGTCTTCTCCTTATAAAGCAATGAATTCTCATAGGCATTGGCTCTCAATTCATCCATTTCATTAAGTTGATCCTTTCTATGTGAACCGGCTTGGTTTAAATCAAAATTAGCCCACTTGAGAGCCCAAGAAGCCTTGTGTTCTAACTCGAATGGGAGGTGGCATGCTTTTCAATAGACAAGCCTATAAGGAGTACAACCAATTGGTGTCTTAAAAGCCGTCCTAAAAGCCCATAAAGCATCATCAAGCTTATCCGACCAAGAAGCTCGATGCTCTCCCACCGTTCTTTCCAAAATTCTCTTTAAACCACGATTTGTTACCTCGGTTTGACCATTGGTTTGAGGGTGATACGCGGTAGAAAGTGTATGATTAACTCCATATTTCTTCATAACTCTCGTGAATTGATCATTACAAAAGTGCGTACCACGATCACTTATGATGGCCCGAGGTACACCAAATCTAGCAAACAATTGCTTCAAAAACTTCACAACAACTCTAGCATCATTAGTAGGTAAGGCTTTGGCCTCAACCCATTTTGACACATAATCCACCGCTACGAGTATATACTTGTTTCCCTTGGAAGATGGAAAAGGTCCCATAAAATCTATGCCCCACACATCAAAAATCTCACACTCTTGAATAAAATTTTGTGGCATCTCATCACGTTGCGTAATTTTTCCTTGTCTTTGACATACATCACAAAATTTCACCATCTCTTGGGTATCTTTGTAAATGGAAGGCCAATAGTAACCCGAATCAAAGACTTTCTTGGCGGTATAGTTGGGCCCAAAATGTCCACCCGTAGGTCCTTTATGAGAAGCTTCTAAAATATTAAATGCCTCGGGCCCATCTACACATCGTCTAATGATTTGGTCCGCACATTGCCTAAAGAGGTAAGGATCATCCCAAAAGTAGTACTTAACTTCCTTAAGAAACTTCTTCTTTTGTTGGGAAGTAAGACCCTCTATAAGCACATTCCCCACAAGATAGTTTGATATATCGACAACCAAGGGGTGGCATCCTCTTGAGAAGAAATAGACATGAGCTCCTCTAATGGAAAGGATTCATTGATTTCTATATTAGGAAAATCTCCTTGAAAAGGATGCTCAAGTCTACTCAAGTGATCCGCCGCTAAATTCTCGGCTCCTTTCTTATCTCGAATCTTTATCTTAAACTCTTGAAGCAATAAAACCCATCTCAAAAGCCTAGGCTTAGCATCTTGCTTTATCATGAGATACTTGAGAGCGGAATGATCTGTATACACTATGGTTTTCGATAGCACAAGGTATGGTCTAAATTTCTCAAAGGCATAATGAAGTGCAAAGGAACCAATAACAGACAGTTACACAAGCTAGAACTCAAAATGCACAATTAGGCTAAGATGACTGATATAACTGATTATAGGAACAAGAGTTAAGCTATTGAACATGTATTAAACTACAATTAAGCTACTCAAAATCCAAAATCAGTTCAAATACTATCTAAACACACTTGATCATGCAAGCAATCAAGATTACACTAGGAATTAAGCAAGCAAAACTGTTTAGTGGAACAAAAATGCAGAAACTTAAAACCTATGAGCAAAAGCCTCCTCTGATGGAGTAGGTTGGCGCTAAGCCACCTAGATAGTGTTAACCACCACCTTAACACTATCAACTATCAAATCAACCAGCTATCAACATCATCATCACCATTTCTGAACTAATTTGCTTCAAAATCAACTCAACTGGTACTGGATTGAACAGGACAACTCAAACAGCTACAAGTCTTCAATTCTAGCTAATCATGATCATTTGTGATCACAAATATCTAAAAATAGCAAAGGAGAACAAGTATGCAAGGTATGAACAGTAGATTGAAGGAGATGAAAGTAGGATTTTATTGATTGAAGAAGGAAGTTTGTTACAAAACTAGTAAAGTTGTTACAACTAAGCTAACTAACTCAAGAGCTTGTCAGACTCTTGAGTTTGTTAAGCTAACTAACTAGAAGCTAGGATTGAGAGAAAATGGAGATGTGTGTGAAAATTTCACACGTTAGCTACTACAACAAATGAAAGATAAAATCCCTATTTATAGACAAAATGTGAGTAAGTTTTGGGTTTGATGACGTGTTCCATCCACTTAATTGTTGCCACGTGTCATCAAGCTGCTAATTGTTCATCATCATGTTCTTCATAAATTGGGGACTTTTGATTTATTGACTTTGAGCTCAATTGAGTGTGCCCAATGTGTTCCTGTCTCAAAAACGAACAACTTTCATGTAGAAAACATCTTCTGAATTTAAGTGTAGCTCAAATTCGTCCCTGGGTTCTTTGTTGAAGAAGAAGGCCACGTGTCATATTCTGGTTGGGAGAGAGGAAGTCACACGGATCATTATCCGTATTGGATAATTTGAATATTGTATGGCGTGTTTCTATTGGCTGCTTTTGGATAGTGGAAGTTATTAAATGCTTTGCGGCGCAGTTATTACAAGGATGAGGTGTCAACACAAGTTGGCAATCCGTGTGACTATTTTCTTACAATTTCATTGGTCCAAACAATAGAACATGGATTAAACTCAATTTGACTTTGGAAAATGGCAATTTAAGTCCCTTACGTATGACAGATTGTACAATTGAGCTAGGAACTTCATATCTTTGGCATAAATGGTCCTTCCACTTGCATTCTTGATAAATTTGACCCTTTGACTTGGTTGACTGAAGAGTTGACCATGTTTGACTTTTATCTTGACTTTGACAAATTTACACTTTGAGTCCTTCAACTTTGGAGTGTTGTCAAGATAGGTCCCTTATCTTCAAAGTCTTGTCATCTTTGATCCTTCTTTGTCTTTTTCATCCAAATAAGCTTGATTTTCTTCTTGTTTGCTTGAAAATGTATCATTCTTACCTATTTATACACAAACACAAAACATACCACATAATTCCGCTTTATAGCACAAAAGTTAGGTACTTTCCTTGTGTTTTAGGGTGATTTGTTGATTAATTGATATGAGTTTTTGCTCATATCATGAAGAAAAATTGCAATTTTTGGAATTTTAACCACAACAAAAATCACAACAGATCTACTTAAGATCCATATTCACTTCATCAAATCATAGAATATTGAGATGGATTCTACTACCGAATATCGTTTGACGAACAACAACATAATGGTGGCGGGTAACAAAGAAAGACCACCAATGCTTGTGTCGGGTCGATATGATCAATGGCAATCCCGTTTTCTACGTTATCTTGACACAAAACCTAACGGTGATGCTTTAAGGCAATGTATTTTGGAAGGACCCTATAAACTCTCAAGGATTCAAGTTCCTAGAGTACCAGCTACAGACGCTACAGAAGAACAACCGGCTTATGAACGTGATGAAAAGAGGAACGACCTCACACCAGAGAACCGTGGTTGGTTTGATACAGAGAAGGAAGCAATCTACTTAATTCTCAGTGGAATTGGAGATGATATTTATTCCACGGTTGATGCATGCCCTACTGCTCAAGAAATGTGGACGACAACTGAAAGATTGCAACAAGGTGAATCACTTAACAAACAAGATGTGGAAACTAAGATGTTTTGGAACTTTGGCAAGTTTACATCAAAGGATGGGGAATCAATTGATTCTTATTACTCCTGATTCTACAAGATGATGAATGATATGACCTGAAACAACTTGCAAGTTTCCACCATGAAAGTCAATGTCCAATTTATACAACAACTTCAACCAGAGTGGACACGGTTTGTCACCTTGGTGAAACAACAACACATGTTAGACGAAGTTTCATACCACAAGGTCTTTGACATTTTGAAACAATTTCAAAATGAGGCAAATGAACTTCGAGCTGAACGAGTTGCAAAGGTTTCCAATCCACTTGCTTTGGTGTCTACCACTCAACATTACCCAGATTATCACTCTCGTACTTCAAAGACCTACTCTACTTAATCATCATCACCACGATCATCCACTGTCTCCAAGTCACATGCTCCAACACGACCCCGAGGCAAAGAAGTTGCAAGAGCACCATCACCCACACCTGATCAATCATCTGAAGAAGACAGTGATGAAGAAGTAGCTCAAAAAGATAGGGAATTCAAGCAACAAATGGCTTTCATTATGAAGAAATATAAGAAAATATACAAACCCAACAACAACAACCTTCGAACATCTTCAAACCCGAGGAACACCCATGCACAGAGTCCTCTAAGGTATGACACACGAAGACGTGCTGAGAGTCCTCCAAAGTATGATCGACAACCTAAGTATGATAAACAGAGGGTGGCTACTGTTGTTGGAAATAGGGAAACTGTTGGTACTCAAGTTGTGCAACAAAGTGGGATTCAGTGTTTTAACTACAGAGGTTTTAGGCATTTGGCTAGGGAATGCAGGCAGTCAAAGAGGGTTAAAGATTATGGTTATCATAAGGAAAAGATGCTGCTATGCAAGAAAATGGAAGCTGGAATCAATTTATCAGCTGAGGAAGGAGATATGCTTGACGACACAGATGATGAACTCTCCGACCAAGAACTCGAGCCACATTATTCATACATGGCAAAGATTCATGAGGTCCTTAACGTCACTGATGATGACAATGGTCCTATCTTTGATACCGAGCCAATTGATAAGGTACAAGATGATGCTGAATATAATGTGTTTGGTGATACACATGAGCATAGTGATCTACCAACAAGAATTACTGACACGTGTATGATGGAAATGGTTGATAGCAATACCACACCCGATTCATCAGACATGTGCAATAATGAGTTTGAGGATGATCAACATGCAAATGAGTATGATGACGAGGAGCGTGTCTCGCTTGCTAATTTAATTGCTAGTTTACAAAAAGATGTCAATGAAAATAGAAAGAGTCAAAAGCAATTAAAGAAGGCAAACGCAACGCTCACTCAAAACTTTGAAGAATGCAAAGCCGCTCTTATAAAATCCTGTGAGACTATTGATAGTTATAGGACTGAGCTTCTTCAAAAGACCAACGAGCTTGAGGGGTACAAAAGTTGTGTCATCAACGTTAAAAAGGACGAATTTGAAAATAAATACAACGAAGCTCTTGCTTTGTTAACTAAAGAAAAACGTTAATTTAATGTTTTATTAAGTGATGAACGTCAAAAAACGTACCTTGCCACAACAAAAGTTAATGAAGTTGAACAGAGGCTTTCCATGAACACCACCGATTCTGCTAAAATTATTGATGAAAAGAAACAAGAGGTTGAAACAATAAAACAAGATTTCAAAAATAGACAAAGCAAAGATACTGAAAAAGTAAAGGATCTCAAAGAACATGTTGATTTTTTGAAAAAAGTTGTTTATAAAACTCATGACTCTATTCAGACTGTTAGAATGATAGAACCTACGTCGTTTTTCAAGGGTCAACCTAGCTTTGCCACCCCCAAGTACCTCGAAAAAGCTCAAGCTGCTAACCCTCACTTATATCTTGATGAGTCGGAATGGACTGATAATGACTGCCTAGTAGCTAACCTCGATAGTGAAGAGACGTCCCTTTTTGATGAGGAGAGTAGATCACCGGTCAATAAAGATTTTGTGAAACCATATAACTATGCTTATCTAAACAGTCTTTATGGTCTTTTCACTCCACAAAAACAGAAGTCTCGTGAGGAATTCTTTTTAGAATGCAAACAACGAAGAATTTAATGGAAGAAAGCTTTTGCCGCTAAGAGAAAAACTAATGTTTTTAAATATATTAACTATTTGCCTCTAGATGCTTCTAAAAGCAAAAGTAGAAAAACACTTAGTTTTCTTAAAAACCACATTGAAAATGTTCAATCAAGTTTCGAAAGCGATTGGGAAAAATGTCAAAAGGATAAGTGGAAAACCGAGATTCCTCACGACATAACTGTGCTTGTGAAAGAACTTCTAATACCAAATACGAAGATAATAAAAGAACATGTTCTTGAGTTTGAAAACTTGATTCGGTCTTAAATGTTTGATGATTTGAAATATGTTGAGTCTCTTGAAAAAGAAACTGATGAACTCCAAAATGACAAATCGGATTTTTCAAACGAATATGATCTACTCTTAGAAGAATGTCTCTCTAAAGATATTTTGTGTGTTACTCTTCAATCTTGTGTTGATATCGATGAACATTCTGATGTTGCATGCAAATATCTTGATAAAATCAAAGAATGTGAGCGTCTTGAACTTGAGCTTTCGAAACGTAAAGAAAATGTTGATAAAGAGGCTTTTGAGTTACTTCAACACAAAACTGATTTCCTTCAAAAACATTGTCATTCTCTTGAACTTGCTTTGCAAAAAGACGTTGGTAGTTTTCCACATGATAATAACTTGCAAGAAAAACTTTCCAAAGCGTTTCGAGAAATGAATGAACAGAATTTGGAAATTAAAGGGTTGAAAGCTCAGTTACAAGATAGGGAACTAGCGATAGCTGAGTTGAAGAAACTCGTTGCTAAGATGGGTGGGAAAATTGCGGAACCTAGTGTTAAGAAACCTGTTTTAAGACAACCCAATGCGCAAAAAGTGACTAGACCCTCTGTCTTGGGAAAACCATCTGTTTTCTCTAATTCTACATTTGCAAAACCTGCGTTTGCCCCCAAGACGGATGGAAAGGATAGGTTACCACAAAACATTTCCAAAACACATATTCAATCACAAAGTACTAAGAACACTAATGTGATTAAACCAGGGATGTATTGATTGGCCACTAAACCCACACAAAACAAAGAAAGTCAATCACCTCAGACTTCTAGAAACACTAATAGACGTGTGTCTTTTACTACAGGAGTAGTCCCCACTGCTAGTGTTAGCCGGCCCCAGCTTAAGAGCACTCGCATGAATGAAAAGGTTTGGCAAAAGAAAAGTCAAGGGAAGATGAAGGAAGTAGAAGACCACCCTAGGATTTTCAATGTTTCTAAGAATAAAACGTTTGTAATCGCGTGTAATGACGATTTGAATGATTCGACTTTGAATGCTTTGAATGTTAAGTTTGTTTATGTGAAATGTGGAAAGTGTGCTAATGCTAATCATGTTATGTGTGTTTCGAATAATGTCAAAGGCGTAGATACTAGAACTAAGAAGCAAACTACGATGCCTATTAGAGCTAGAAAACCCAAACGCAAAGTGAACCATTCTGGTGCAACCCCCCCCCCCCCCTGAGAAAAGTATTACATCAGACTCCACCACTAAGAACCCTAGAAGAAAAATTAGGGAATTATATGAGTCTGCTAGCAAGTCTTAGAAATGGTGGTTTGCTAAACAGTGTCCTCCAGGATATAATGGATGCCTAAGGTTAGGACAGAAAATGTGCCTACATGTGTTAGTGTGCCTCTAAGTGATGAAACTAGGGAAACTAATGAATCGGAAATTACAACTAACATGGAATCCAATTTAGCAAATGCTCCATCGTGTTCTAATTCTTCTGTAGGTGATCGAAATAATTCTCTTCATACTGGACTCCGGATGCACGAAGCACATGACGGGGAATCTGAAGCTTCTAATTAACTTCGTGGAGAAGTTCCTGGGTACGGTCCGATTCGGAAATGATCAATTTGCACCGACCCTAGGATATAGAGACTTGTTTCAGGGGAATATCACTATCAAAAGGGTTTACTACGTCGAAGGGCTCAATCACAATCTTTTCTCGGTTGGTCAATTCTGTGATGCGGATTTGGAGGTTGCGTTTAGAAAGAAGACATGTTTTGTTCGTGATTATGCTGGGAATGACTTACTTACCGGAACACGGGGTACTGATCTCTACACTATCTCACTACAAGACTCCACATCTTCAACTCCAATCTGTTTCATGGCTAAAGCTTCAACGACTCAAGCTTGGTTATGGCATCAACGTTTATCTCATCTTAACTTTGATACCATTAACTTGCTTTCCAAGAAAGATATTGTGCGAGGCCTTCCTAACTTGAAATTCATCAAAGATCATCTTTGTTCTTCTTGTGAGCTTTCTAAAGCTAAATGGGGTAGTTTCAAGACAAAGACTACACCAAGCTCTAAAGGATGGTTAGATCTTCTTCATATAGATCTGTGTGGTCCCATGCGTGTTCAAACCATCAATGGGAAGAAATATGTTATGGTAATTGTCGATGACTACTCAAGGTACACGTGGACCCTCTTCTTACGGTCCAAGGATGAAATACCTGAGGTTCTCATTAACTTCCTTAAGCTGATACAACGTGGTCTTCAAGCTCAAGTAAAAGTGGTACGTACTGACAGAGGCACATTCTTCTTGAATTCAACTCTGAAGAAGTATTTTGAAGCCGAAGGGATTGAATACGAAAAATCTATTGCTAGAACACTTGAACAAAACGATGTTGTTGAAAGACGAAACCGTACTTTAGTTGAGGCTGTTCGAACATTATTATCTGCTTCAAAACTACCATTATTCTTTTGTGCCGAAGCTATATCAACCACATGCTACACACAAAACCACTCCTTAATTATCCCTAGACACGAAAAGACACCATATCACATAATTAATGATCGCAAACCTTCCCTCAAACACCTTCATGTTTTTGGATGTACGTGTTACATTATTCGCGATGGTGAAAATATGGACAAGATGAAAGAGAAAGGTGATGCATGCATTTTAGTGGGATATGCAACTCAGTCTAAGGGATACAGAGTGTACAACAAGAGAACAAAATTGATAGTCGAGACTATTCATATCAGATTTGATGAATTGCAAGAAATGGCACTTGAACAAAACAGTTTAAGTCCCGATCCAAAACGACAAACGACTTCCGTTCACAACCGCATGGAACTCGGAACTCAAGATCACAACAATGAACTGTCAAGTTCAAAGCTGGTTCCTGAACATGTTCCTAGAGCAGATATGACAGTGGACAAGACACTTGAAGAGTTGGAAATGTTATATGGACCAATGTTTGATGATTATTTCACGGGAGAGAAACATGTTGTATCAAAGTCTTCCGCTGTCACTCATGATACGAATGATGATACCGATAATCATCAACAAAAGGATACAACTTCATCTACTTCAACACGGGTTGCTGCAGATTTACCTCCTCAGAATATCACATCAACAATCGCTCCTACAACATCAACAACTACTGTCATTGCTCCAGAGAACACAAATCAAGCAGACGATGCATTCTCTGCCGAAGTCGAATTTATCAACCCATTCGATACACCGATACACGAAACTGGAGAGTCTTCCACTCGTCATGTTGATCCGTCAAATATGCACACGTTCTATCAACGACATCCTTCAACACATCATTGGACCCGAGAACATCCTTTGGTTCAGGTAATTGGAAACCCTTCACAGCCTGTTCGTACAAGACGACAACTAGCCACCGATGGTGATGTTTGTATGTTCGCACTCGCCGTGAGTACAGCTGAACCAAAAAACATCAAAGAAGCCATGGCTGATCATGCTTGGATTGAATCGATGACGGATGAACTTCAACAATTTGAAAGACTTAAAGTCTGGGAACTTGTTGACAGACCATACGATGTGATTCCTTTAAATCTTCGTTGGATCTAGAAAAACAAGATGGATGAAGAAAACACGATCATCAAGAACAAATCTAGACTAGTGGCTAAGGGGTATGGACAGAAAGAGGGAATTGATTTTGGTGAATCATTTGCACCAGTTGCTCGTATGGAAGCGGTCAGGATTTTCCTTGCTTATGTTGCACATAAGGGATGTACTGTCTATCAAATGGACGTAAAGACGGCGTTTCTTAACGGTCCTTTGAAGGAATAAGTCTATGTCACGCAGCCGGAAGGATTCGTCAATCCTCATTATCCTGACAAGGTGTATCGTCTCCATAAGGCACTATATGGACTCAAGCAAGCTCCAAGGGCGTGGTACGACGAGCTCTCAAAATTTTTGGTATCCAAAGGTTTCTCAAAAGGTTCCATTGATCTAACTTTGTTCACTTATAAAAATGGGGATGACATTTTGCTTGTGCAGATTTATGTTGATGACATTATTTTCGGGTCTACAAACCCAAGACTTTCAAAATGATTTGAAAAAGTCATGCATAGCAAATTTGATATGTCAATGATAGGCGAACTAAAATTCTTTCTAGGAATTCAAGTTCACCAATCCCCAAGTGGTATCTTTATAAACCAAGCTAAGTATTGTCAAGAGCTAATTAAAAAGCATGGTATGACTTCATGTGACCCCGTTGGGACACCATTATCAACCACATCGCTAGATGCTGACTTGGAGGGAAATGCCATAGATCAAAAGAGATATTGTTCCATGATCGGTTCCCTCATGTACTTGACAACAAGCAGACCTGATATTTCACATGCTACGTGTTATTGTGCACGATATCAAGCACGACCCACTGAAAATCACCTCAAGGAGGTTAAACGGATCTTTCGGTACCTTAAGAACAACATTCATTTGGGACTCTGGTATCCGATGGAAACCGGTTTCTTTCTAACAGCCTATTCAGATTCTGATTATGCAGGGTGTCTTGATACACGAAAAAGTACTTCTTGTGGTGCACAATTTCTAGGTCAAGATAAGCTTGTGTGATGGTCTTCCAAGAAGCAGGATTGCACGTCACTTTCATCAGCTGAAGCGGAGTATGTGTCTCTATCTGCGTGTTGTGCTTAAATTCTTTGGATGAGAACACAACTCACGGATTATGGCTTCCACTTTGATAAAGTACCTATGTACTGTGACTCAAAGTCGGCCATAGCCATCTCCTGCAATCCGGTACAGCATTCCCGCACAAAGCACATTGATGTTCGATACCACTTCATAAAGGAACAAGTTGAAAGAGGTATCGTTGAACTATACTTTGTTGGAACGGATTACCAATTAGCCGACTTGTTTACGAAAGCTCTGTCGAAAGATAGATTTGAGTACCTCGTTGGGCAAATTGGTATGAGATATTTCACTCCAGCAGACTGGGAGATTCTGGCAAAGGTGCCTGCTTGATTTATCTATCAAACATCAACCTGTAAATATCTTTGAAAAAGCAAAATACAAAAATATAAAACATATAAAAACAAAACACAAAATTAAAAAATCTTTCAAAATCCAAAAATATTCTTCTCGACATGTCTTTTAGTATCGATAATATGGACGTGCCTAGAAATGTCTCTCAATAACGACACGGGTGTGTACATAAATCTCGAATGAAAGTTGTAAATATTTTTCAAAACATGTCATTTCTTCTTTTAATAAAGGAAATTGTCTATTTTGGAAAATATTTCCAAACAACGGGTAGAGCAATCTATCACGGGTTGAGCTAGTCACAAAACATTCAATGTTTTGAGCTCAACACAATGGCTTGTAATCACTTTCAGATTTCAACCCGGTTTTATATTCACGGGGGAGTGTACGCTTTAGTACCCTTACCCTCAGCAAAAGAAGAGAAATCTTCTTACACTTGAGTGGATTTGTCAATACATTCAACGTCTATGAACTCAAGTTTATGCTTTAGAAAAAACCTCTTTGCCAAAAAGAAATAGGATTTTTCAAAAAGCGTTGAACACAATTTTTTCAAGAATTTCTTAATGTTTATTCAAAATCTTTCAAAAATTATGTGTTCAACAACTCCCATCCTCTAAAAGCAAAATGTGGATCACATCCTCTCAATGATAATTCAATTGGATCAATTTTTGAGGGGGAGCATTTTAACTTCATGCAAAAGATTAACACATCTTTCTCCCGAAAATTTTCAAGACTATTTGTCAAAATATATTTTAATCATATTTGGTATCTCTAATATCAAAAGATTTTATAATATTAGAGATAGAGGGAGAAAATGTGATTAAAATGTGATCTTATATAAGACTCAAGCACTTTAACTCTTACCTACATGTGCGAAACACTTTCGATTATCGATGCACATGTGAAGGGGGAGCATTTCTGAAACGACAAAACTAGCAAGGTGTTAAATGTTTTTCAAATATCTTGTTAGACATTTGAAGTGGTTTTCATGGTTACGATCAAATACCCACAACATCTTTAATTCACGACGTTATTGGTGTCAAAAGGGTGGTTAGGTTTATGTCCTATGATCCAACCAGAACCGGAGGGATCTTCCCAGGGACAATCTAATAGATTATTAGAAGTCCTTAGGAAAGATGGAGTAGAATGTGAACGTAGCTGAATGTCGACTAAGGACTGACGCTAGCACTAGAACAATCACAACAAGGTGCTAGTAATGATGTCTTGGTAAGCATCGAAGGGGTTGAAGAATGAAAAAGAAATGTAAGGATAAAGGGTATAAAGAAAGAAGCCCTCCATACAACTTAGGTAGAAACTGGGTCAACACATCATGAAGACAACTCATCATGGACCCAGTGATGTATGCACAACCCTTTCCTAGCTACCCAGGCTTCTCTCAAAAGAAGTTTGTTTTATTGTCACGGAGAACTGTTGGAAATATGTTTTTCCAAAGAAAGTCTCGGTCACATCATTGTTAGCATAGATCACGAGCTATAGACTATTTAGGACATTGTAACTTGGAGTGACCTCCCTTAGGGGGAGATTGTTGGAAATACGTTTTTACGTATTTAGAAAGGATCGGTCACTCCAACGATATATTCAAGTATTGGGCTCGTGATCCAATATGTAGATGATACACACGTTTTGCTAGGTTCAGAATAATTCTCGGAATCCTCTCGAATTGATCTCAGTTAAAAGTGGAATGATTTGTTCTTGGTGACAAAAAGTGGATTTGGTTTTCTATTCTAAATAATTGAAGTGAATAAAGATTAAAGCAGGAAACAGTAAATAAAAACAACTAAATGACAAAGCAGAAAAATAACTCTTACTGAGAATGAATCTATGCGGAATGTAATGCTATTCGGAAAACTGGTCTTATGCGGAATAATTGGTCCATTCGGAACATAAGACTCTATGCGGAAAGAACGGCTATTCGGAAAATGTTCCGAATAGGGAAACAAAAATTGGCTATGCGGAATAATCCGAATAGGGAACTATGGAAAACCCTATTCGGAATAAAGACTTTATTCGGAATATATCAAAAGTTCCGAGTAGGAAAACAAGAAACTGCCTATTCGGAATAGCTGAAAAGTTCCGAATAGGAGAACTAAGAAACAAGGGTATGCGGAATATTAAAAATATTCCGAGTAATGAAATAAAACCACCCCTATGCGGAATGTCTGAAAAGTTCCGAATAAAGGAAACTCAAAATGGTCTATTCGGAAAATGAAGGCTATTCGGAATATCTGGGAACAGTAGCAGCAAACACGAAACAGAGAGAATGAATGAAATCCAAAATCAAACCAAAAACTTAAAAAGGGTTTACCAAATTAAACACGAACCATTTAAACATCATAAGTAACAAATCCCACCAATAAAAACACTAAATCAACAACCTTTTAAGATCAAACTTGATTCAAATAAAAATTTAAGAACTTGCAATAAAAATGATGAAGAACAAGATGAATAGAAAGATGGAATGGATTGATTAATGGAAGAGTAACAAGGTTAATGATCAATGATTACAAGATTGAAAAAAAAAAATGAAAATCACCAAACTCCCTAATGGAGTTGGTGAAGGGACGAACTACAAAGCCTGGAAAAAGGAAAAATAAAAACTAACTCCCTAATGTGTGAAGGGAAAAACTATATATAGTCCTAGTGGTTGGTTGGTGAGTGGGCTTTCTCCTCTTCTTCTTGTCTTCTCGTCTTTTTAGAAAAGTTGACGTTTTCGATTCTGATTCGGGATTTGTTGTCGATTAAATCCAACTCGTCTTTTAATTTCTTCGTTAAATAGACTCGAGTTTCTTCGACTTATGAAAATCTTCCGTCTTTAGTCCTTTTCTTCAATAAATCTTCGAATAGGCCTAGTGACTTCAAATCTTTTGCACGTCTTGGACAATAGACTTTATCTTGAGTCTTTTTCCTTGATAAAACCCGTACAATCCCATGTTTTCTTTAATATTCATCCGGTTAGCTCTGAAATCACAATAAACACAAAAACCACGCATAATTCCAAACAAATGATATTAATTACGTGTTTTGGTCTTGTTTTAGCCAGAATTAAGTGGTAAAAGGATGGGTGTTTACACACCTATCAAATCCCCTACACTTAACCATTGCCATGCCCTCATGCAATGCTTAGTGATAAAGCAAATTTACATTTTTCTCATAATTAATCAACCTTGGCCTTATTTAAATTCTACTAAACAACAATTAAAATACTAAGAGAACTTAAAACTTTAAAATAAACAAAAAGATGGAAATAACTTGTAAAGAAATCAAAGACTTACATTAGGGCTTTGGTGTTGCGAAGATTTATCACCCTCAAGTTTCACGTTCCCCAAACTAAGCTTAAAAACGAGATCATTGTTATTATAAGTTAGTAAATCAAACACTAATTAAATGCTTAAACTCCCTTATTCCTAGTTGTATCTCTTATATTTTATTTTTGTCTTAGAATGATCATGAAGATGCATTTTTGGACTTATTTCGATAGTTTATTAAGGCTGAAAGCAAAGTAGGACGATTTGATCAATAGTTAGCTAAAGGACAAAATCTCTTAAAACTGCTTCTCGGGATATCAAAAAGTTCATATCTTGGCATAACTTGGTTCACGATTTGAGACCTTTCTCGGGCCGATATTTGGCATGTACTTCATACTTCATATCTTCGAGAGACGTTCTTGAGATAATGGTCTTCTCATCATAATAGAGTTTCTTCACTTGGAGACTTTTGAGGGGTACTCCAACTTTGTTGACCACGACTTCATGATTATTTCTTCAATCTCTAATTGGGATTTTGAGATACAACGATCCGCCTCCTTTTCGGACTTGGATCTATTTATCCTCATACCTTGTTAGGGTCTTTTCGGATAGACTTCTCCATGATCTTTATGGGAGTTGATTGCTTTTCGTCGTGAGTCTTGATCCTTCATATTGACTTTAGGAATAATGCTTTTCACATCACTTTGGATCTTCAGCAATAAAATTGAATCCTCATGCCTTGTTAGGGCCTTTTCGGACTCGCCAATCTTCGCGCCCCGCTTCATAAGTTATGCCTTGGCTATGAACTCTTATCATTACCGAGCAACTTTTAAACGATCTTGGGCTAGAAGCTAAGTAACTTTTCAAATCGTAAGACCTTACTTATTGCAGATAAATTATTAGCAAGTGATGGGAGAATAGGCAAATAATTACACCAAGTGAGCTTGCGCAAGAATACCGACTTATAATTGACTCTATCATTTCTCGTCCTCCACAATTTAAAATCTCAAATAATGAGACTCGTGGACACTTAGCCTAATAAACCAATTAAGGTCTACATGGTTAAGGATACTAGCTAGAATAAACTTGGAATAGTCTACTCGGGTTGAGTCAAAATAAACGCAACAGGCCTAACATGTCAAAGATATCTAAACTAGCTACAACACTTTATTAAAATTTTGACTTTATTGTGGAATATATACATATGAAAGTAACGATAAAAATTTAAAAATTACAACTAAATGGCCAAAGTTAATAAAAAAAATTTGAAAAATGCTGAAAAAATAGGATTTTCCGGTTAATTGAAGGCATTTTCATGGAAAAGTCCACTTAAAACTTCGATAGAAGTCTCCCCTACACTTAAGATAAACATTGTCCTCAATGTTTAAGCATGTGGGAAAAGTCTCCCCTACACTTATGACATTGTGCACGTTGGTTAACTCGAGTTAAGGAAGAGACGACTAAAGTGATCAATTTCAAATGTGAGTATGAAGAAAATTGAATCACGATAGTTGAGAGATAGAACCGGATTTCGGATAACACGGGAGCACGGTTTTTCAAAGATTTCTAAGATTGCAATTATCCCTGTAAGCACATCACCACACAAACACAAATGACCAAAATAGATCCTCCCCTACACTTAGGGGGTTAAAGGGATAGATACTCGGGCTGCCTCCCGAGGAGCGCTTGTTTTTGATAACCGAGTCACGAGCCTGACTCGACCCAAATTCAGTTTATGGGAAACGTGGTGAGGGATGGAACCACCTCGTGAGAGGTGTCCTCACCAAAGTACAACTTCACTCGTTGGCCATTCACCTTAAAATTTGGTCCATTAGGTTGAGCGAGCTCGAGAGTACCATATGGAAAAATTTGGGCGATGGTGAATGGGCCGAACCAACGAGATTTGAGCTTGCCCGAAAAGATTTTTAACCGAGAGTTAAAAAGTAAGACTTTGTCTCCAACATGGAACTCTCGGTTTTTGATCTTGGAGTCGTGAATGAGCTTAGTCCTTTCCTTATAGATCAAAGAATTTTCATAAGCCTCATTACGGAGTTCATTTAGCTCATTGAGTTGGATCTTGCGTAGGTCACCGGCTTTGTTTATATCAAAATTAGCCCACTTCAAGGCCCAATAAGCCTTGTGCTCCAACTCAATGGGGAGGTGGCACGCTTTCCCGTACACAAGACGATAAGGCGTACAGCCGATCGGGGTCTTGTAAGCAGTACGGAAAGCCCACAAAGCATCATCAAGTTTATCAGCCCATGCGGCACGATGCTCTCCCACGGTTCTTTCCAAAATTCGCTTCAGCCCTCGGTTTGATATTTCAGCCTGGCCATTAGTTTGTGGGTGGTAGGCTGTGGAAAGACGATGATTTACACCATACTTAGCCATGACTCGAGCAAATTGATCATTGCAGAAATGAGTCCCACGATCACTAATAATGGCGCGAGGCACACCGAAGCGAGCGAATAGAGCTTTCAAAAAGTTACAAACCACCCTTGCGTCATTAGTAGGCAAAGCTTTGGCTTCAACCCACTTTGAAACGTAGTCAACTGCCACAAGGATGTATTTGTTTCCTTTAGATGAAGGGAATGGCCCCATAAAGTCGATACCCCAAACATCAAAAATTTCACACTCTTGGATGAAATTCTGAGGCATCTCGTCTTTATGTGTGATTTTGCCTTGCTTTTGGAAAACATCACATCGCTTAACCATAGTGTGAGCATCACGATATATGGAGGGCCAATAAAATCCCGAGTCAAACACTTTCTTAGCGGTGTAGTTGGGACCAAAGTGACCACCGGTTGGTCCTTTGTGGCAAGCATCAAGGATTTCAGACGCTGCCGGTCCATCAACACATCGGCGAATTATCAGATCAGCACATTGTTTGAATAGGTAAGGGTCGTCCCAAAAGTAAGTCTTGATATCGGTAAAGAACTTCTTCTTTTGCTGGGACGTCAACCCTTCCTTGAGAATTCCACCCGCCAAATAGTTTGCAAAGTCCGCAAACCACGGGGTTTCATTCGGCTTCGAGTTTATAGACATTAAGGTCTCCAAGGGAAAAGAATCATTGATTTCTTTGGTCGGATGATCCCCTTGGTAAGGATCCTCAAGTCTACTAAGATGGTCCGCGGCTAGGTTTTCTGCTCCTTTTTTATCGCGGATGTCGATTTTAAATTCCTGGAGCAGCAAAACCCAGCGAAGAAGTCTTGGTTTGGAATCTTGCTTTGTCAACAAGTACTTCAGCGCGGAATGATCGGTGTATACAATGGTAGTGGAAAGGACAAGATAGGGGCGAAATTTTTCAAAAGCATAGACAACCGCTAAAAGCTCTTTTTCGGTTGTCGTATAATGCAATTGTGCCCCAGTCATTGTCTTGCTAGCGTAATGGATCGGTTGGAAGTGTTTGTTCACTCTTTGTCCAAGAACCGCTCCAATAGCAAAATCGCTAGCATCGCACATCAACTCAAAGGGCAGCTCCCAATTAGGGGTAACCAAGACGGGTGCCTTAGTTAGCTTATCCTTAAGTGAGTTAAAGGCTTCAAGGCACTCGTTGGAAAAGATAAAAGGAGTATCTTTTTCCAAGAGGTGGGTCATCGGGCGAGCGATTTGAGAAAAATCTTTGATGAATCGACGATAGAAGCCCGCATGACCCAAGAAACTTCTCACACCCTTCACAGTGGAAGGTGGAGGCAACTTTGCTATAACATCAACTTTAGCACGGTCTACTTCAAGACCGGCTTTCGAAATCTTATGTCCAAGCACGACGCCTTCTTTTACCATGAAATGGCATTTTTCCCAATTTAGAACAAGGCGAGTGTCTTCGCACCGCTTTAGCATACGTTCTAAATTGGCAAGGCAAGCAGAGAAGGAATCCCCGAAGACCGAGAAATCATCCATGAAGACTTCCATGGTTTGTTCAACCATGTCATGGAAGATAGCTAACATACACCTTTGGAACGTCCCTGGCGCATTACATAAGCCAAAAGGCATTCTTTTGTAAGCGAAAGTGCCATAGGGAAAGGTGAATGTAGTCTTCTCTTGATCTTGGGGATCGATGGGTATTTGGAAATAACCCGAGAAACCATCCAAAAAGCAGTAATATTCATTACCGGCTAATCGTTCAAGCATTTGGTCCATAAAAGGTAGAGGGAAATGATCCTTTCTCGTGGCATCATTGAGTTTGCGGTAGTCTATACAAACTCTCCACCCAGTAACGAGACGAGTGGGAATTAACTCGTTGTGTTCATTGGGAACAACGGTTATTCCGCCCTTCTTGGGCACACAATGGATTGGACTAACCCACGGTGAATCCAAAATAGGGTAAATCATACCCGCATCAAGAAGTTTGATAACCTCTGTTTTGATGACTTCATGGATTTTTGGATTCACCCTTCGTTGGCTTTGAATAGTGGGCTTGAAGTCGTCCTCCATGAGAATTTTGTGTGTGCAGAAGTGAGGATCAATTCCACGAATATCCGAGATTTTCCAAGCAATAGCCTTCTTATGATCCTTCAACACAGCAACGAGGCGAGTCTTCTCTTCATCTTTCAAATCCTTCGCAATAATGACGGGCGACTTCTTGTTGTCGTCAAGGAACACGTACTCGAGATGTGGCGGCAACTCCTTAAGTTCTAAATCCGGAGGATTTTCGACGGGAGGCGTTTTCAAACTCGTGGCATCGATAGCAATAACCGTGGGAGATGAAGGCGAAGGATTGTCTTCAGTGAGAAGATTGTCAAAGAAACTCATGTATTCATCCCCCTCGGTGGGAGAATCATTAGTAGCTAAATTCGCATCTCCCATGGTAGCTTCAAGATTGTTCCAGAATAAATCACTATCTCCAAATAGAGACAACGATGAATCAATAGAGGACACGGTCTCAACAGTGGGAAGAGAGGTAGGAATACTTTTGCAAGCATCATTAAAGTGTTCTTCACAAGCCTCATCGAGAACGTCAATACAATTAACGCTCTCATATGAATAAGGCTGTTTAGACAATTTCCCCATGTTGAAGACTACTTTATCGTCACCCACTCTCATGATAAGCTCACCGGCTTCAACATCAATAAGAGTGCGACCGGTCCTAAGGAATGGACAACCAACAATAAGTGGCACACGGGGGTCCATTTCGTAGTCGACGACAACAAAATCAGCAGGAAAGGTGAATTTGTCGACTCCTACGATGACGTCTTCGGCTATCCCCACTGGATAAGCAACCGTACGGTTGGCCAATTCCAAAGTCATTTTAGTGGGGACTAGCTCTGGGAGAGATAATTGCTTCCAAACACTTAGAGGCATGAGATTAATACTGGCACCTAGATCGGCTAGGGCCATGCAATTCTCTACTCCCGGGAAATTGCAAGGGATAAGAAAACGACCCGGATCACCAAGCTTGGTTGGCAATTTCCTTAAGAGCACTGCAAAGCAGTTCTCATTAAGTTGGGTGTTGGCAATATCGAGGAGCTTTTCCTTGTCGCTCAGAAGGTCTTTAAACATTTTAGCATACTTGGGCATGTGAGTGAGAGCCTCAGCAAAGGAGATATTGAAATTCAGTTGTTTAAACATTTTAAGAAAGTTAGAAACCTGAATATCATCCTTGCTCTTTTGCTTCTCTTTCCTCAACCTTGAAGGGTAAGGTATATTGGAAGAAGAGGAAGGCTTTAGGGGAATAGGGTCACTCACAACCACGGGTGGAGGAGGGGTAGAATGAAGAGGTGGAGAAATTGGGGAAGGAGAAGGAGGAGGAATAGGAGCAGGCGACTCATTCTCTTTATTCACAACCACCGGTGGGGGTGTAGGAAGCTCGGGTTCCTTTGTACCTTTACCACTTCGAGTGGTGATTGCTTTCATCTCCCCTCTTGGGTTTGCAACGGTGTTACTCGGAAGAGTACCCGAAGAAGAGGGTTGACTACTTTGGAAGAAACTAGCCATCATGTTCCTCAAGTCATTCGTCTGACTATCCAACGTGTTTCGCATATCGGCTCTCAAATCATTTCCTTGCTTTACCAAATCGGCTTTCAGGTTGAGCACTTCTCTCTGAAGATTTCCCACTATCACATCGTTAGTCCTCATATAAGTTTCCACTTCTTGGTGAAGAGCGGCGGGTTGGTTGGGAGGAGCATTGTATGCAGGTGGTTGGTAAGCAGGTTGTTGGTAGACTTGATTGTTTCTTTGAGGTGGTTGTTGCTGCTTGTGAGGTGGGATGTATGGTTGTCTAGGTTGTTGTTGTTGTTGAGGAGGGCGATTAAGGTTTTGTTGTTGGTTTGGGTTGGTAGGAGGGAAACCAGGTGGTGAAAGATAGTTGTTGCTGCGGTAACTAAGCAAGTTACGGTCACCTTGGGGTTTAGCTTGATAAGCAGGTTGTTGGTAGGTGCCATATGCCGCATTCACATTCTCAGCAGGGTAATCTTGGGTGGCGGTACAAGTTGTGTAGGAGTGGGGACCACCGCATATCTCACAAGGTTGGCTGACAGCGTTGACTTGTGCGTTCTTAGCGTTGTTGCTGTTGTTGTTGCTGACGGTGTGGGTGACAAGCGATTCAAGAAGCGTGGTGATTTTGTCAAGTCGCTTGTCACTGTCATTAATGCTAGCACTAGCAACATTGGTCCTAACACTCTTGGTTTGCACACGAGATTTATTCTCAATGATGTCCCAAGCAGCATTGGAAGTCTTAGCCAATAAATTACCCCCTGAGGCACTATTCAGTGAATCTTGGTCATTTATGCTTAAACCATTGTAAAAAGTATTTATTTGATGAACTTTGGTAAAACCATGTTGTGGGCATTTTCGTAAAAGATCTTTAAAGCGATCCCAAGATTCACTGAATGACTCGTCGTACTTTTGTTCAAAGGTTATAATCTCATTCCGCAAAGCGGTAGTACGAGAGGGTGGAAAAAAGTAGTTGATAAACTTTGTTTCCAAATCCGTCCACGAGAGAATACTCTGTGGCGGTTCTTTAGCAAGCCAATGCCGGGCTTGTCCCTCTAAAGAAAAGGGAAAAAGTTGTAACCTTATCACTTCTTGTGGAACGCCATTGAACTTGACCGTGTTCGTGAGTTGTAGAAATCTCTTGATGTGATCGTGTGGGTCATCAATGGTTCGTCCAAAGAATGGTTGAGCTGAGACCATCTGGATAAAGCCTGACTTTAGCTCGAAATTGTTGGCGGCAATTGGTGGAATAACAATTGGATCCATGTTGCCATCGACATGAGCTTGCAGCAATTCAATCATTGGGCGATTATCCGGAAGGTGCTCATTGTTGTTGTTATTGTTCATGTTGTTGAAAGGCGGGTTGTTGTTGTTATTATTGTTGTTCGGAGGTGGTATGTTATTGTTGTTTTGTACACCAGCCATGTCTAAGTTATCGAGAGGCTCGGGCTCTTGATAAGACGTGGATCGAGTGCGCATACACCTGCAAAAGAACGAACAAAGAAAAACAAAGCAAAAATATTTTTGGTTTTTATTGTTTTTTACTTTTTAGGATTTTTGAAATTTTTATATTTTTTTAGAGTTTTTGAAAATTTTTTAGGAAAAAGTAACGTTCACGGGGAACGGATCCCAAAATCCAAGTTCTACAAAAAACTTTTGATCTTAACGAGAGGAGCCGGCAGCGGCGCCATTTGATACACACGTTTTGCTAGGTTCAGAATAATTCTCGGAATCCTCTCGAATTGATCTCAGTTAAAAGTGGAATGATTTGTTCTTGGTGACAAAAAGTGGATTTGGTTTTCTATTCTAAATAATTGAAGTGAATAAAGATTAAAGCAGGAAACAGTAAATAAAAACAACTAAATGACAAAGCAGAAAAATAACTCTTACTGAGAATGAATCTATGCGGAATGTAATGCTATTCGGAAAACTGGTCTTATGCGGAATAATTGGTCCATTCGGAACATAAGACTCTATGCGGAAAGAACGGCTATTCGGAAAATGTTCCGAATAGGGAAACAAAAATTGGCTATGCGGAATAATCCGAATAGGGAACTATGGAAAACCCTATTCGGAATAAAGACTTTATTCGGAATATATCAAAAGTTCCGAGTAGGAAAACAAGAAACTGCCTATTCGGAATAGCTGAAAAGTTCCGAATAGGAGAACTAAGAAACAAGGGTATGCGGAATATTAAAAATATTCCGAGTAATGAAATAAAACCACCCCTATGCGGAATGTCTGAAAAGTTCCGAATAAAGGAAACTCAAAATGGTCTATTCGGAAAATGAAGGCTATTCGGAATATCTGGGAACAGTAGCAGCAAACACGAAACAGAGAGAATGAATGAAATCCAAAATCAAACCAAAAACTTAAAAAGGGTTTACCAAATTAAACACGAACCATTTAAACATCATAAGTAACAAATCCCACCAATAAAAACACTAAATCAACAACCTTTTAAGATCAAACTTGATTCAAATAAAAATTTAAGAACTTGCAATAAAAATGATGAAGAACAAGATGAATAGAAAGATGGAATGGATTGATTAATGGAAGAGTAACAAGGTTAATGATCAATGATTACAAGATTGAAAAAAAAAATGAAAATCACCAAACTCCCTAATGGAGTTGGTGAAGGGACGAACTACAAAGCCTGGAAAAAGGAAAAATAAAAACTAACTCCCTAATGTGTGAAGGGAAAAACTATATATAGTCCTAGTGGTTGGTTGGTGAGTGGGCTTTCTCCTCTTCTTCTTGTCTTCTCGTCTTTTCAGAAAAGTTGACGTTTTCGATTCTGATTCGGGATTTGTTGTCGATTAAATCCAACTCGTCTTTTAATTTCTTCGTTAAATAGACTCGAGTTTCTTCGACTTATGAAAATCTTCCGTCTTTAGTCCTTTTCTTCAATAAATCTTCGAATAGGCCTAGTGACTTCAAATCTTTTGCACGTCTTGGACAATAGACTTTATCTTGAGTCTTTTTCCTTGATAAAACCCGTGCAATCCCATGTTTTCTTTAATATTCATCCGGTTAGCTCTGAAATCACAATAAACACAAAAACCACGCATAATTCCAAACAAATGATATTAATTACGTGTTTTGGTCTTGTTTTAGCCAGAATTAAGTGGTAAAAGGATGGGTGTTTACACACCTATCAGTAGACATATAGCCCATATAGCCCACAAGTAGAGTGGGCACCCTCCTAGCATGTTAGGAGGGATTGGTAATTCTCATTTTCACACACTTAATCTAATCTTTCATTTTCTCTCCAACTCTCTCTATTATCTCTCTCTAGTTTTTCATCTATCTCTCTCTCTAGTAATCATCTCCATAGTTAGATAATCCAAGGATTACGAGGACCTACAAGAACAACATAACTTCTATTGACTTTCTCACTTCGAGATAGTTGATATTGAATAGGTGGCATCTGCTCCATCCTCCGACCACTAAAAGTGCACAAATCGAGTCTAAAGCCAAGAGATCAATCAAATCTCATTAGGACACACGGATGAAGATCAAGAGAGTCCTACGCTATATCCTTGCGATATTGCTAGAACACTCATAGTAATACTACATAGTATTCACAATGATGAGTGGAAATCCTTCCAATGTTAACATCAAACAACACTGCGGTAGGTCATATGCAAGATTCTTTATGAATTGAACATGTGTAAAACTGGAAAGCAACAGTGGTTTGATTCTAAATTGATTCAAACTCGTTTCAGGTTTCTACGCAATATCTTTATGGTATTGCCAGAAAATTCAGAGTGATATTCATTAATATTCACAGTGACGAATGGAAATCCTTCTAGCGTCAACATCAAACAGTGCTACGGTAGGTTACTTGTGAGATTCTTATGAATCAAGCTTGTGTCAACTGGAAAGAAACAATTGTAAGATTCTTTATGAATCACACTTGTTCCAGGAATTTGAATTGACGACTTTAATCAAGTGGATATTTGTCCAATTGATTCACTATTTATGTTCGCAGTCTTGCTTTGAGACTGTCGAGTAAAGAGAACGGCTAGTACAGCCGCGAAACCCTGTCAAGGAGATTCTTAACTGAATCTACCTATCACAGGTACGATATTTAATATCGTATAACGGTCTTCACTGACCGGAGGTAAAACGCTACCGATTTAGGACGAATGTCAAAGCCATTCTATCCGCGTCTATGATTTGTCTCAAGAAGGTGGCGTTACGGTGTACTCAGCAAAGTCAAAGATTCAAAACCACATTCTCATGCCTAAAGACATATTCGACAATTAATAATGTGAGCATGTGGATGAAGACACAAGATCGCAAGATGGCAAAGACTAGTCAAGGATGATTTGAAGATCTCAAGATTAAAGACAAAGTCGAAAGACAACTACAAAGGCTCAAAGATCACATCATGAAGAAACAAGACTACGATTACACGTTCAAGACTCATTTATGGTGAGATTAGTAATCTCTACAAATTTCCTAAATGACCAAGGTTTATTACCTCTCATTGGGGGAGATTGTTAGCCTCAAAATATTGAGTCAAACAAGAATGCTCGGTCATATGTTTATTATGTATCGTATATTAGGACGTTGTAATAGGTAGTAGATTAGTCGTATATAACGGGCTTAACTTTAAGCTAAGGTTCATTCATAAGTAACCAAAGCCCAAAAGGAAAGCCCGGCCCATGTAGTATAGTCCATACAAGCCCACATGTAGGGGAACTATAAATACCCTTCCTAGCATGTTAGGAAGGGTGATGGTTCATTTCATTTTCTCTTAATCTAATATCCCTAGTTTCACCAACCATTCTCTCTATTTTCTCTCACTACTTTCTCTCTCTAGAATTCATCTTCTTCATCTATTTTCTTTCTTAAATTCGTTTTATATCATCTAAATATAAGGGACAACATAAGTAAAGAATGAAATGGAAGTATGAATTGATAGTGCAGCGGAATAATGTAAGTCCTCGAATACCTGGTGTATGTTTTATAGACTGATTTATATTCTGAAAAGGCTTATGTTTATTTTATACTAAAAACTGTATTTTAAATATGCCCAAGAGCCCATATAGGTCATGAGGTATCACCGTGCATGAATACATAGAGGGGTGACCTCATCATTCAATTAGAGGGGTTGCCTCTAATTATAATAGTCTGGGTTAGAGGGATCAGCTCCATGTAACGGATGCAAGGCACACACCGAAGTTACCATGTAATCTTGTTAAACTTGTCCTAGGATGCACCCATTCGTTCCACATGATAATAATAATATAGGCCACATACCTGAAAGGGACGCCACGAGCAATCACTCTCACCGCGGAAGAGTCATAACACCGATACCTCCAGTGTTATGGATATGGTACCTCCATAACTAGGTTTAACTAGCATGCATGCATATAGCTCAGGTAATCTAAAATACTAATCATATAATTACTATTTAGTTTGAAGTACACTACTGGGGAAAACAGATGGCTGCAAACAGGGAATCCTAATATAGGAAGATAGTGTCCTTACACGGAATATCCAGACCTTGTGCCCAGTAATGAAAACGAAGAAGACGTGGAGAATCCTACTCTGATTTCACAAGTGATATATAACTAAAAGGGACGTGTATGAGTTGTCTGATAAACTTATACTTAACTGATTATTAGTTTACTTGATGTGTTCTTAACTTGTTTTACTTGTTCTTGTCTTGTTTTAAGTGTTCTTAACTTATGTTATTGATTCATGTTAAATCATGTGTTTTCCTAACATTTAATGTGTTATGATTAGTGTATTTCATGTTCTTATGTGTTATTATACTTATTATATCATAATGAATAACTTTCTAAAAATAGCAGGTTTCCAAAAATAGAAAAGTTTCAAAAAATAGTAAGTTTTCAAAAATTGAAAGTTTCCATATATATAAATAAGCTTGATTAACAAGTATATAAATTATAAGCTACAGTTTTAAAAAGTATAAATATAAGTCATGATTATATAGTAAAGTTTATTAAATAATTACTTTAGGCTAAAACAATAATTATTAATTAATAATATAATACATGGTTTCATTAAGGATTATTAATTAATAAAATGACCTAATTTATTTAATAAAACTTTACCTTAGCTTGATAAATATATAATTAAATTAAGTTATGGTATTAATAGTTATGTAAATAAATAAATACTTAGGCTAATTCATGATTATTTATGTTAAATAATTATAACCTAAGTTTCATGTTTAATTTAATTATAACTTGTATTTTATAATAATTAAATTTATAAGCGTAAACTAGCAAAACATCCATGTGTACCCGAGCCCTTAACCCGAGCCTATCGAGACTGCCATGTCTCGGTCGAACTAAACAAACGCAAACAAAGCAAATCTAATACGTAGTTTTGTCCAATATATTAAACCTAGTTATGTCCAATATATAATACCCTGCTTTGTCCAATATCCAAAACCCTGTTAGGTCCAACATATAATACCCAGACATGTCCAATATATCCCATACCCCTTGTTTAACATATACTTACCCCATGTTTAACATATCCTTACCCCCGACTGTATTAAGCTCCTGTTGCCGTTTAGTTATTACCCACCAAGAGTCTGGGGACTCTCGGTTCCCACCGTTTACAACCAAACGCACCCACTATAAATGTTTGGGCTTGCGGCCGACAAAGACAAACATACGCCGACCCCTTGTAGGGTGCGTCTGTGTGATCCGAACCACCACCGAGACCATTCTTAGTCTCGCTTTGCGTAAACCCGACACAAAACAAACCCAAACCCCTTAAATTCCAATGTTTTAATTCTTGTTTAACATGTTTTTAATGATTGTTCTTAAAGATCTAAAACCATTAACATATTAAATAAAAAGATTAAAGGTTTGAAGATACCGAATGGTGAATGATTAAAGACTTAGAACCACAAAAACTATTCCCGAATTCTTTAAAAGATCAAACTAAAAATCTTTATGTCGTTGGTTTGTGAGCCGCGACCAGAAAGAGAGAAGAGAGAAGCCATGTTTTTTCTTTTAGGGTTTTTCTATAAAAAGTGAATTGTTATGTTTCCTTATTTTTTTATTATTCCTATTGGATTAGTTAATGGGCCGGGCCAAGGCCCCTTTCTTCTTTTCTTTTTTTGGACGCCAACACACACATACATACATGTTTTCGTTTTATTTTTCGTACTTGAATATTACTCGTGTGTGTTCGTGTTTTAAATGTCGTGTTTTATTCTTGTCCCGTTTATAAGTATCTTACGTAATTACTTATCATGTATTAATAATAATATTAATATACGTAATACTTATCATAATTAATTAATATACATAATGATCATATTATATGTTCGTGACACGTGTCGTATATTAATTAATATTAAAGTTTTAATTTAATCGGGTTTTCATTCATTTAATATTCATGAGTATTTTATAGCGGGTTTTAAAGACGTTGTCCTTCAAAAGTGGTGAAAATGAGTCCATATTAGTCATTGTAGTGATGGCACTAACGTCTCCCTTCGAAATTGTTTGGTCACTTGTTTCGCCGAATACATTCCAAAATGATTTTTCTGTTGGAAATAAAATTAGTTAAGTCTACTAGCCACTGACAAGAGATATCTAGCCGCTGACAATGTGTTATCAAGCCGCTGAGAGCATAGGCCCAAGCAAGAGAAATCAAGCCCCTGTCAGGTTTTACAAGTCAACACGTTTTGATATATTAGGAAGATATGCATGTATATTGTATTTTCTATATTTATCTTAGTATATCTTCCTAGAAATAGTTGACAAGTTTACTTTGTGTACAAGGCTCCTTATGCTTATAAAAGGAGGCCTTTAGGTTAAGGTTTGTTATACTTTCAATCACTGTTCTAATCGTTGATATTAATCGAAGTTGAAAGTTTGGTATACGTCTTTGTTATTTTTTATTTGTGTTAAGTATTAAATTTCGCATAATACTTAGTTTGTTGAATATACAAAGTTTCTCAAACGTATTATACTTAAACTAATCTCGATAATACACAAGTTTAATCGATCAAAGTTTGGGATCAAGAAGTGGTATCATAGCTTGTTGAGGAGCTTTAGATCTTAAGAACAAAAACCCTAAATCGCCAAAAACCCAAAATCGTTGAAAACCCTAGAAAACATTCAAACATCATGTCTACATCAACTGAAGCCTCACACTCATCAAATCACAATCTCAAAATTCCTATACTTGATCCGGATAAATTTGAACTTTGGAAGTTCAACTTTGAGCCATATATTCATGTTGATAACTATGTTCTCTAGGAAGTCATTGAATATGGTAATCAATTCAAGAAGGATCTAATGATTACTACTGCTATAGAAGCAAGAAGAACAGCTGGACAGACTGGTGATGATCTACTTTCAAGACTTGAAGATGGAAGGGTTGTTTCAACTGCTGAGATAGCAGAAAGAAGGAATGATATGAAAGCTTTGAGTACACTCAAACTGGCTCTTGGTCCTAAGGAGCAACATAAATTCAGAAAGTATGAATCTGCTAGGGAACTTTGGGCAGCCCTTGAGACCATCTATGGTGGTAATGAGGAAACTGTCAAACAAAGGAAGAAGCAGTTAAGATTGAGTATACTGTCTTCAAAGCTCATCCTAGTGAGAAGCTGAGTGAGGTGAGAAGTCGTCTTCAAGATATTACTACCAAGCTGGCTTTCATGGGAACATATCTTCAAGAGCAAGATATCACATCTACCTTCCTTGGAGGTCTTGGTGATGCATGGGAGATTCATGCAAAATCAATTATTGCCACCAAGGCTTACAAGAATGCGTCTTTTGATGATATTTATAATCAACTAAGGACTATGAAACCTGAAGTTATACTCAAACAAGGGAGCAAGCCAACATCTAGAAGTATGGCATTCATCTCTCACAATGACTCACAACCCGCTGACAATGTTTCACATGTTAGAGGCTTGAATGCACATCCTGTCATTAGATCAACATATGTAAGCGGTTCAATTTTGATCGCTGACACATACAATGTTGGCTCATCAAGTCTCAAACCAGCTGGTATTGACTTGGATATTGTGTGTGCATACATTGCTGCCTTACCCAATGGTTCTCTAGTTACTTATGAGGATCTTGAGCAACTTAGTGATGCTGATCTTGAAGATATGGATATTAAGTGGAGTATGGCACTTGCTAGTATAAGGGCCAATAGGTGGAACAAGAGGTTTGGAAGGAGAATGACATTCAATTGAAAAGAAACTGATGGATTTGATAAATCCAAGGTTGAATGCTATAATTGTCATATGATGGGAGATTTCATGATGGAATGCAGATCTCCACGTAGGAATGATGCTGGAAAGATCTCAAGCCAGATCATCAAGGTTGAACATGTTGATCCAAAGGCTATGGTTGTCATGCAAGGAATTGATGGGCTTGGATCGGACTGGAGCTTTATGGCAGATGATGCGGAATAGAATCAAGCATTGATAGCTAAGAAGGAAGAAGAGCATGTGCAATATGCTCTTATGGCCAACTCTTCCTCTTCATCAGACAATGAGGTATATGATGATGCTTTTTGTAGTAAGGGTTGCAGGCTAAATATTGAAAAACTTAATAAAGAAGTTTTAGAATATAAATCAGATGTTTTTGATGTAGAAATCAGGGTAGCAAACTATAAAAGGGGTCTTGCTCAATCTGATGGGATGCTTAAGGAGTATAAGAAAATGGAATATGACCTTAAAGATCAAATTACTATTTTAAGTAGAGACTTAAAAGTTAGTATTGAAGCTAGGGAGTCTTTAATGAAATCTAGAGCATATTTACAACTTAAATTGAGTGAAGCTATCAAGGCTAAAGAAAATATAGGGCTTAAAACTGAAAATTTTGAAAAAGCTAGTCAAACCCTAGAGAAGTGTGTTAGTGAGCAAAGAGATCATGGGGACATGTCTGGGATTGAGATGAAAGAGTATAATGCTGTCCCACCACCTGTTGGAAAATTTTATGGTGTTCTTAGAAAGGATCTCTCTTGGACTGGCATACCTGAACTACACGAGAAGGAATTCATACCTCAACTACGTGTGCTCAGTCCTGTTGAGGAATATAGGAAAAAGGTGACAGACTTAGAACAATGGAAAGCATCCAACCATTTTCTATTTGTTAACGGTGGACTGCTTAGTGATGACCTAGTTGAACTTAAACCCATTGTTGTGACCAACCCCACCAATGGTAAAACTGTTAATCTTTGCTCATCAACTAAAAGTAAACCTAGTGTCAAATATGCGGAAATGTATAGAAAACCTAGGTAACCCCAAAGCCAAGCAAGTGTTAATGGGACAAGGTTTTATCAGTGCACTAAATTTGTGTCTAAAAAGCCATGTTACACATGTGGGAGCTTCTCACATTTGGCCTATAACTGTGTCAAAGGATACACTTTACCTACTCACAATAGGTCAACCATGGTCAAACCTCGACCTTTTGTCCAACCAAGTCCACAGGCCACTAGACCAGCTCCTTTCTTTTTTAAAGGAGCCAATACCCATGGACAAAGGCCCTTTCAAAAGACTAATACTTGGTCTAACAGACAGTGGGTTCCTATAGAAAACCCTAATTCATACGCTGACCGGAACAATTCATCCACTAACAGGGCAAGACAAGCCGCTGACAAATCTAGGTTTGGTATGGATATGCCACAACTAGCTTCTATCATACCTTATGTTAAACCAAGTAATAATAGGTATTTGAAACCTAAAGGAAAAGGGTCTAAAGCTTCATCCAGCTTAACATGGAGACCTAAACAAGAACAAAACCCTAATGTTAATCGAGTTTCTATGACCTGCAACAGATTTAAATTTCTTGAAAAGGTCATAACTAAACCTATTGGAGTAAATTGGGTGTTTAGGGTGCAAAGGGATGAACATGGGGTTGTTACAAGGAATAAGTCAATTATTGTTGAACAACCAAATGAATCCAAGTCTGCAAAGGCTTGGGTTCCCAAAGAAAACTAATTTGTTTTCCTTATGTGCAGGGCATTCATAAGCAGGTCAATGATTTTAGATATTGAGACAGTAGATGCTCTAGGCACATGACTAGCAAGGAAGATTACTTAACAGATTTCATTCCAATTAAAGATGGTGATAAAAGTGTATTTTGGTGGCAGCTATGGGAACATTTATGGTAAAGGCACACTTATCACCAACAACTTAAGGTTTGGGGAAGTATTCCTGGTAAAAGAACTTGATTATAATTTGATTAGTGTGTCACAAGTTTGTGATAACAAGAATAAGATTCTTTTTACTGACAATGAGTGTTTAGTGTTGAGTAAGGATTTTGAGATTCCTGCTGATAAGTTTATTGAGTTTAGAACACCTCGACATAAAGACGTTTACAATGTTAACCTTAATGGTATTAAAATGAGTAATAACTTGTCATATCTTTATGCTAAGGCTTCAGTGGATGAGAGTAAGTTATGGCACAGAAGGTTAAGACATATTAACTTCAAAAATATGAATAGACTTGTAAGACATGATCTTGTAAGAGGATTACCTTCAAAAGCATTCCACAATGATTATAATTGTGTTACATGTCTTAAATGCAAGCAACATAAGGCCTCATTTAAGTCTAAGAATGTGCATTCTAGTTCTAAACCACTTCACTTATTACATATGGATTTGTTTGGTCCAACCAATATAGAAAGTCTTAATGGTAAATCCTACTATTTTGCTATCACTGATGATTATTCTAGGTTTACTTGGACCTTCTTTTTGGCACTAAAAAGTGATACTTCTAAGACTTTAATCAATTTCATGACTCATATTGAAAAAGAAAACAGGTCACGAGGTTAAAGTACTTAGAAGTGATAATGGTGGTGAATTTAGGAACAATCTTCTAGATACTTTTAAAGGAATCTCTAGGGAGTTTAGCATAGCTAGAACTTCACAACAGAATGGTGTAGCTGAAAGAAGAAATAGAACACTTATAGAAGCAGCTTGAACCATGTTGGCAGATGTAAATTTACCCATTGCTTTTTGGGCTCAGGCTGTGAATACTACATGCTATGTTCAAAATAGAGCCTTAGTAAATAAGTTTCATAATAAGAATCCTTATAAACTGCTTTGGAATAGGAAGCCTAATATAGACTTCTTTAGGCCTTTTGGATGTCAAGTAGTAATTCTGGATACTAGTGATAACCTAGGCAAGTTTAATTCAAAAGGTGATGAGGGACTTTTTATGGGATATTCCATAAATAGAAAGGGGTTTAGGGTTTATAACAAGAAGTCTAAAATTCTCACAGAAAGCATACATGTTGACTTCTTAGAAACTAAACCAAGTGATCCTGAGTCTGGACCTAATCGGTTGTTGGATCTAGAGCCATTATCAAGGTCCATATATTATATGCCTATGATTAATCCAATTGTGTTGGAAGCACCTATTGTTAATAACGCATGTATACATGTTGATGAAGAAAAATGATCACATGCAGATGAATCCACTCCTATATTTGATTATATCACCATACCTATTTGGAGTGATGAGTTCATGCAAGCATCTGCTGCTGCCAAAGAAGAGAAAAGAAAACAACAAAAGGAGCAATCAGTTGATGAAAAAAATCATGCATATTCATCCGCTGACAACTCTAAACCAACCGCTGACACTTTGGATTCAGCCGCTGACAATTGGTTTTCATCCTCCAACATAAATATTCTTGAACTTGTTGAAGATCCCATACCCACTGAAGATTTCAGTGGCCCTATTCCAGCCGCAGACAACATATCTCTTAGATCAAGTGGGCATGGGAGTAGCAATGAAGAAGAAATTGGTAATATGGAATCCACTGTTCATTACAATACATTATTTGGGGGAGAAATTCTTACAAAGATGGCCAAAATTCATCCTCCCACCCAAATAATTGGTGATATTCAGACTCCTGTGCAACCAAGAAGAGCTAAGAAGACTCAAGGTGGATTCATTGCTAATATACACAAGAAGGATGATACTCCTTTTGTTCAAGAATGTTTGTTTGCCTGTTTCATTTCTCAATTAGAACCAAAGAAGATTTTTGATGCTCTTAAAGAAGAAAGCTGGGTTTAAGAAATGCAGGATGAGCTTCATCAGTTTTCCATTCAAGATGTTTGGGAGCTTGTAGACTGTCCAAGGTATGTCAGGTCTATTGGGACAAGATGGATTCTAAGAAACAAGAAGGATGAGAGAGGCATTGTTATTAGAAACAAGGCAAGATTTGTTGCTCAAGGATATACTCAGGAAAAAGGTATTGATTATGAAGAGGTTTTTGCACCTGTTGCCAGAATTGAGGCAATAAGGATTTTCCTAGCCTATGCTTCATGCATGGGTTTCAAAGTCTACCAAATGGACGTAAAGAGTGCATTTTTGTATGACACAATAAAAGAAGAAGTCTATGTCATGTAGCCTCCTGGTTTTGAAGATCCTGAGCATCCAAATAAGGTTTATAGAGTAAAAAAGGTAATGTATGGCCTTCATCAGGCCCCTAGAGCTTGGTATGGAACACTTTCCACATACTTGGTAGAAAATGGCTATAAGAGGGGTACCATAGACCATACTTTATTCACTAAGCAAGAAGGGAAGGATTTTCTTCTTGTACAGGTCTATGTAGATGATATCATCTTTGGGTCATCTAACCAAAGAATGAGTGATGATTTCTCCAAGCTTATGACACATAAATTTCAAATGAGTGCTATGGAAGAGATGACTTTCTTTCTTGGTTTACAAGTTCAACAGAAAGAAGATGGGATTTTCATCTCTCAAGATAAGTATGTGGCTGAGATTTTGAAGAAGTTTTGTTTTTCACCACATGAAAAACGAGCTAGCACACCCATGGACAGGGAACATCCATGGGGAAAGATTGGATATGGTAAAGAGTTTGATGTCAGGCATTATAGATTAATGATTTGTTCATTGATGTATCTTACAGCTTCAAGACCTGATATCATGTTTGCAGTATGTGCATGTGCACGTCATCAAGTGACTCCTAAGGAATGTCACCTTCATGCTGTTAAGAGGATTTTTAGGTACCTTACATGTTTTCCCACATTGGGATTATGGTATCCTATAGAATCTCCTTTGGAGCTTATTGGATATTCAAATAGTGATTATGGTGGTGACGATGGAGACAGGAAGTCCACAACTGGTGGATGTCAGTTCCTTGGAAGCATACTTATATCTTGGAAATGCAAGAAGCAAACTATGGTAGCCAATTCAAAAACTCAGGCTGAGTGTGTAGCAACAACTGCATGTTGTGGGCAAGTGCTATGGATTCAAAATCAGCTTTTGGATTATGGGTACAATTTTATGCATACTAAGATTTTTGTAGATAATAATAGTACATTGTGCATAATCAAGAATCCTGTACATCATACTAAAACCAAACACATAGAAATCAGGCATCATTTTATAAGGGATTGTTTTGAAAAAGGATTAACATTTCCAGATAAAATAGATACAGAGAAGAATGTGTCTGATCTTTTAACCAAACCTTTTGATGTTGGGAGATTTCAATACTTGGTTGCAAGTATTGGAATGATCAATCCATAAAATATGTGGTTTTTGAAACAGATGTAAAGTGTGTACAAGATGTGTACTATTATTAGTCTTTGTAAAAGTTAGATTTTCCACATTATTTTTCTATCCGTTGACAAAGGCATTCTATCCGCTGACATAGTGGAAATCAGTCGCTGACAGCTTTTATGGTAGTTTTTATGGTTTTTCATCTAACATTACAGGTATGTAGGGAACTGTAAAGTTGGATTAAGTTGCTTATGGACTCAAGGAGTGTGGCAACAAAGTTTATTTATGATGGTTGAGATATTTATATCTCTATCTTGAAATAAATATTTTTGTCTCATTTATTTTTATGAAGTATACTCATCATATTTAAGGGGAGGTTTAGGATAACCTTTAGGTTCTTGGGTATTCTTATAATACTCTTATCACAATTCTAGATTGTGTCCACTGGTGAGTAAGGGTTTAAAATTATGATGCCATTCTTTTTATAAAGTTGGTGGAATTTTTACCCTTGAGACATTATAGCATGCACGTAATTTATTTTGCATGCATGCTCCCAAGAATTTTTGACCTAGAATTGGGATGGTTGGTTTGGGAGACTTTGGTTACATATCAATGTGATTACCTGGGAGTTACAAAGATATTATATGAGGTATCTTCTCTCTTAAGGACTTGTTGAACAAGGGACACTTGAGGACACTCATATCTATCTTGTGTAAGCAAGTGTGTATGATTAGACAGTGCTTGCAGAACTCTGTTTCTTTGGGGATAAGATAACTTTCTTAGGATTAATAATATTTTTTAGGTCGTTTATTTTTGTTTTTCTTTTATTTTTGACCTTTTTGACTAATAAAATTTTATCCGCTGATAAATCAAATTTTACCCCCAAACAAAGCATATTTTATCCGCTAACAAATATAGCCGTTGCCGCTTATAAATTTTTTGACCGTTGAAAACACTGGGTCCTACCTAGTTGTAACTTTTGTGATCTTTTGGGCCGTAATTTTTGAGAGTGGTTATTTTCTTTAATTGCTATGAGATAAGTTGTAAAATTTCAATGATTTTAATCATTACTTTTGAGAAATTTTCTCACTTACCTCATTTTTCAACCAATCACATCTCTTCTATTTTTAGTATATATTCGGCTCACCATATTGTGTAACAGTGCAACTTTCTTATTTGTTTTGCTTTTATCTTTTCACTATTAACCTTTACATTCACTTAAAGCTTTCATCTTTTCATCCATGGCGCCAAAGTTTAAACCCAATGATGTTGTGTTGGAATACAAAGACCAACACAACATGATTGCATATTTGAAGACTGATATTGCAAATCCTCAATATACCTATATGATAGAGTATTTGTTGGCTTCTCCTCTAAGGTATGCTTTAACTCATGATCATGTCTTCCCTGTCACACACATCAAACAATTTTGGAACACTTCTAGTTCAGCAACTGTTGATGGAGTGACTAGAATTGAAGGCATCATCCATGGAAAACAATGGGTGATCACTGAGGACTTGGTTCGACAAGCCTTGCATCTTAGTGATGCTACTGGAGTGGATACCCTTCCCAAGGAAGTGCTACATGAGTGGCTTCGAGGCATGGGATAGAGACTACCCCCAGAGGGAAAAATTAATAAATATGCTAAAGGTCAATTCCCCCAGTCTGGAAGTTTTTTTTTAATAAATGTCCTTTTACAATGTCTTAGTCCTAAATGCTCCTCATTCAATGAGATCAACCAATCTATTGGGAGTGCTCTTGTGTGTTTACCAACTGGGTAACTTTCTAGTTTTTCTAAAATTATTTTTAAGGGTATGTTACAAAACAAGGGTAACAAGATGACTCTTGCTTACCCTATATTTTTGCAAATAATTTTTGATCTTCAAGGTGATTGTGGTAGGGATCATGAACACTTTTATGAGATCCCTACACAAAAGAAAAAGCTTTTTCTTACTCTGAACACTGAACCATATGATCCTGTTCCCTTGACCCCACCCACGCTTGCTGTTTTACAAACAACCTTACAACCACCTGCACCAGAACCTCAACCTGACCCCATTCCTGAACCTACTCAAGAAGAACAACCATCATCACCACATTCACAACCTCATAATGAACCAGACCCTACAGCCGCTGACATTTCTATGTCAGCCGCTGACACTTTAGTCATAGCCCCCACACTTCCCATGCAGACCCAAACACCTCTTCAGACTCACCACCTCACCAATTTCACTTAGCCAAGAGACAAAGGAACACTGGGGTGTTCTCCCTTGGTGGTCTTCGCCATGAAGCGGAGAGAAACATCACCACGAGTATGGTTGGTGATATGGGGGTGGCTGGACCTATTGACCCTATTACAGGTCAAGTCAGGTCCACTGTAGCTAATTCTACCACCTTTCCCCATGATTCCACCTTTGGGATTCAGTTCCCATATGTGTATGAGGGCAGTATGAAACCATTAACTAACTTGGAATTGACGGTTCTCTGCATGAGCTTGCAAAAGCAAAATGCAGAGTTTGTATAGAAATTGACAGCTCAAGACCTTGAACTCAATGCTTTGAGATAGAGGATTGTTGTATTAGAACCGAGACGCAGGTTTGTGATAGAGGATTCTTCCAAAGGGAAGGAAGAACAACCAACAGAACACTTTATTTCCAGTGATAGAAGTTATAAAGAAGGGTCATTTGGTGAGAAAGAGATAGTTGCTGCTTTAACAGGTATGAAGGATCAACAACAGGAAAGGTTTGATCCATCTAAGGTGTCTCTGGTGACACCTATATAACTGTCTTTTGTAGAATTGATGAAGCAACAAGAGACTGGGTCAGCCACTGACAAAGCCATAGTAGCCACAAACACTTCATTAGCAGCCACTGACAAATCAAAATATATATCCCAACCATCTTTGATGATTAAGGATGTTTCCACAAAGGTATCCCTATATACTCTACCCATTATTGATCCTTTGGATAAAGGGAAAGGCAAGTTGGTAGCAGAAATCCCCAAGAATGATCCACATGTTGATATGATGCTATGTTAGCTCAACAATTAGGTGAAGAGGAGAGAAGAAGGGGATTGATACAGGGAGATATTGAAGCTCAGATTGGCTCAGAGTCTGAGAGTTTGAGAATGGGTAGTGCGGATGAGAGTGGTGAGGAGGAAAGCAGTACTCATGGTTCTAATGCTAATATGGAAGAAGCACCAGAGAAGTTGGAGTATGGAGAGGGTGAAACAGCTTTGGATAGATTAAAGTAGCTTATAGTGCAAGTTGATTTTAAGATACATGTTATTTGTGACATTTATTTCAGGTATGAGAGGGAGGTTTAGGAGAATGATGATGTTCCTTTGACTGACAAGATTTGGGCAATGGAGATTATGATGAGAGTTCAAAGGGATTGTAGAACCATTTTGGAGAATAGGGCAAACAGAGTATTGAGTGGAACAAGACTGCTAGAAGAGAGTTATATTATATGCTTCTAAGATGTCACCAAACTGGATGGACATATAAAAAGCTTATGAAGTTATCATTTGAGCAGTTGGAGTGTTTGGCCTATCCGATTTGGGATTATGTTTGTAAAGCTAATACATATAGGTTGCTTTCTGTTGAGAGACATGAAGAAATTGAAGATGAGTTGAAGGTAAAGAAGGCATCTATTGCTCCTAGGTTTGTGGAAGAGAGTGAAGTTTCAATTCCCTAAGTTTAGCCCATTGGACCCAAGATACAATGAGGGTCCTTTGAAGAAGAATATGGAGCTTTCATGTTAGGAAGCTGGTGATCTTGTTGCTGTGATTCCAATTGAATTCAAGAATCCTATTCTTAAGTATGAAGAAGATCCTACAACAGGTTTCTGGGTGATCACAAGGTATGGGGACAAAGTTCATATGTTCACATCTTTTATGTCCCTGTTTGGCAGCATTGATAGAGAAGATTTGGAGACTCTTTAGAGTCTGTTGAAGGAGAAGTATGAGGTTGAAGCACCTACTTCTCAAAATGGAATAAAGATATGGACAACATTCAAAAGAATGTTTTACCATGATGAAGCAGATCCAGTATGGCTGGATTTGGATGATTTAAGCACTTTGGAGTGACGTTTGTATTCGGCTGTTGGCATCTTTCATCTCTGCACAACAAAGTTTTAAGAATTCTTGCTTGTTGATAGGAAGTATCCTTGGTCCCAAGAAGTTTTGAAGAAGATGATGAGCACCAAGCTTATGGTAGACTACACCAGTGACATAGCAGTTGACTTAATGAGATTTCTCATTTCTCAATTGATAGAATAGGTTTTATTTGTAAGAATCCTCTTTATATTTTGTTTTATTAAGAAACTTGATGATTATGGGTAATATCAAGTTTAGGGGAGGATTGTTAGGAATAAAATTAGTTAAGTCTACTAGCTACTAACAAGAGATATCTAGCCGCTGACAATGTGTTATCAAGCCGCTGACAGCATAGGCCCAGACAAGAGAAATCAAGCCGCTGCCAAGTTTTACAAGTCAACACGTTTTGATATATTAGGAAGATATGCATGTATATTGTATTTTCTATGTTTATCTTAGTATATCTTGAAAGTTTATGGACTTATATTTAATAATCGTATGATAGGATCGAACTCGAGATTACAGGATGTAGAAATGTAAATCTATGATTATGTTTTTAGAGAGAGAAAGAGATAGAGAGATGGTGGATTTCACACAAAGCTAGAGAAAGAAACCAATGTTTTACTAGTGTAAATTATGAAACCACACACCCTCTCCATCAAAGGAGAGGGTTTATATACCCAAGCCCTTGTCATGGGCTTGGGCTTACATTTGGGCCGGCCTACACATGTTGTAGGCTAGGCTTGGTGTTGTTTGTTAAGTAAAGACATGTAACTAAACTACGAGCTATTACATGGACTATCGTTAGAGTGACCGATCCTTCTTAATACGTAAAACGTATTTCCAACAATCTCCCCCTAAGGGAGGTCACTCCAAACAAGGGCGTTACCCAAGTTACAATAATAAAATAAACCTAGCATACTATGCTTGTCTTGAGCTCGTAGTCTTCGTCTTTCTTTTTCTTTTTCTTTCCTGGTGAACATGCTGATGTGATCTTTGATATCAATCTTTGAGCATTAATCTCTTGCCTTGATCTCGTGCATCCATCGCTTGTGATCTTCGCCTCTTCGTGACACCATGTCCCACATACTGATACCTTCGTAATTCTTGAAAGCTTCAGAGTTTGATACAGTGGAAGACTTAACTTTTAGGCTTTCTTGAATTAAATGAGATATTAAGTGCATAAAGTATAAGCATGTGGGGACGACTTCTTCTTGGATCCCGCAATGCCACCGTCTTCAAATGCCGCAACATAAGTAGACACGAACGAAATGGCTTTGAACATTTCATTCTAATTCGGTAGCATTTTACCTCCGGTCGGTGAAGACCGTTGGACGATATTAGATATCGTACCCGTGACGGATAGTTTCAATTAAGTAACTTCTTGACAGGATTTCGCGGGTAAACCCGTTCTCTTTATTCGACCGTCCAAAGCTGACTGCGAGCATAAAGAGTGAATCATTTGGATAATAATATCCGCATGATTTGAAGCCGTCAATTCATGTTCCTGGAACAAGTGAAATTCAATTAAGAACCGCACCATCGTTGCTTTCCAGTTGTCACGAGCTTGATTCGTACAGAATCTTGCAAGTTACCTACCAAGTGCTGTTTGAGGTTAACACTAGAAGGATTTCCACTCATCACTGTGAACACTAAGGTATCACTCTGAGTGTTCTGGCAAGATCACTAAGATATTGCGTAGAGGCCTGGAACGTGTTTAAATTCAGTTAAGAATTAAACAGCTGTTGCTTTCCAGTTATCACAAGTTTGATTCATAAAGAATCGCACAAGTCACCTACCATGAGCTTTTTGATATTCGCTCAAGAAGGATTTCCATCTTCATTGTAAATACTTTCGTATTACTCGGATGTTCAGGCAAGATCATGAAGATTTTGCGTAGGACTCTTAAGATCTTACTTTTCCCAGTGTGTGAAGAAGCAAGGAATTATGAAAGTGTGTCCTAATGAGATATTTGATGATCTCAAATGGCTCTAGACTCGATCGTGCATTTTGGATTTTAGTGATCGGAGGCTGGAGAGGAGTGCCACCTTTTCAATACTAATTTATTCGGAGTGAATAAATCAATAGATAACGTGTTGTCTCCGTGTGATTAAAACAAATACCTTTTGAGAGATATCTGAGTTAGCTGGGATGGGTTGTGCATTGCATCACTGGGTCCATGATGTCTGTCTTCAATATCAAGAATCATTAACAATGATCTCAATACCATATGTATTGACCCGGTTTCTGACTAAAGTTGTAAGGAGGGCTTCTTTCTTTACACCCTTTATCTTTACAATTCTTTTTCATTCTTCAACCCCTTCAATGCTTACCAATACGTCATAACTAGCACACCTTGTTGTGATTGTTCCAGTGCTAACTTAAGTACTTGGTCGGCATTCAGCTACGTTCACATTCTTTCTCCATCTTTCCTAAGGACTACTATTTCTAGCTATGGAATGTCCTTGGGAAGATTCCTCCGGTTCTGGAAGAATCATTGGACTTAACCTATCCTACCATCCTTATGTCACCACAATCTTCATCGTCGTGAATTAAATGAGGTTTGGGTAAGTATATGTCACCATGAAAATCCATTTTGATATAGCAAATCCATTTTGCTCCCCCTTAACATATGCCACGATATTCGAAAACATTTCGCACATGTCGGGATGAGCCAGCACATTAAGTCAAACCATTTGTGATAATATCCCATATTAAATCACATTTTCTCCCCCATATTAAAAATATTAACCCAATCGATGTTTTTAATATCAATTGATTTAATGAGGTTTTAACAAAGGTTTTGGGAAGAAGAATGCAAATCCATTTTATCTTCATGATATCAAACGTATGAGATATGATACCGATTTGTAACATGATCACATATTCACCATATTAGAAAAGAATTGACAAGGTTGGACCTGATAGATGAGAACAACATATGATAAGATCAAATGGTTCTTGTCAGCATATGTTGGTTGCCTTGTCACGTCTGAAGTCATCTCTTGACACCACACGTACGATTGGTATTGTTGTCTTGACACCAACTTGTGAACTTGGCACGTTCGGCATCGAAGATTCTGAATGCTTGACAGTTGCTCCCCCTCAATTGTTGACCCGTGTTCTATCGAAAGAGCTGTAGTCGTCAGTTGAGTAGTCGCATCGTCGAGTATGTAGATACCAATTGTAGATAGCAATGGTTGTAGAGATGATAGCTTCATAAAAACAAGACTTCTCTTGTTTTAACAAATAAATGCACTGAGGCGTACATAGATTTGTGTTAGACCAAGTTATAAGGTAAACTTGATCCCTTACAAGGTTTTAAAGTAAACCTTGCCCGAGAAAATTAATTCCCGTTGTGAGCCAAAGCTTTCATAAGAAATACTTGACTTTAATATGAAAACCGGGTTGTAGTCAGAAATAACTACAAGCCATTTTGGCATGTTTTATGAAATATTTACAACTTTTGTACGAACTCTATTTATGGCGCCGTGTCGATATTAATCAACATTTCTAAGGCCGTAAATATTATCGTACCCAAAGACATGCCTTTGAAAAATAAAGTAAAAATATTTTTGGATTTTTATGAATTTTTCAATTTTTATGGTTTTTATATGGTTTTATATTTTTGTATTTTGCTTTTGTGGATAAAAATATAAACAATATATACAAATGATCACCAAGGATACGGAGAATAGTTTTACCACCACTATTCTTTCGCTTCATCTGCTAGTTCCTTTAGAGTCTCAGGCGAGAAAGTTCTCATTCCTAGCTTGTCGGCCAAAAATTCAATTCGAGCGCGATCTAAAGCTTTCGTGAAAATATCCGCCAATTGATACTCAGATCGGACAAAGTAAAGCTCGATTACTCCATTTTCCACTTGCTCCTTAATGAAATGGTAGCGAATGTCAATATGCTTCGACCGGGAGAATTGAACGTTGTTGCAGCATAAGGCAATTGCACTCTTGTTGTCACAGTACATCGGAATCTTGTTGAAACCTAGACCATAGTCGGTTAATTGTGATCTCATCCAAAGAATTTGAGCACAGCAACCGGACATAGCTATGTATTCTGCTTCCGTACTTGAAATTGCAGCGCTTTTCTGCCTTTTCGATGCCCAACTGATTAGTCGATCTCCTAGTAGTTGCAAAGTTCCACTCGTGCTACGCCTTGTGTCTTGACAACCCGCGTGATCCGCATCTTCATATGCCATTAGTGCAATAGAAGAGTCCTTCGAATACCAAAGTCCCCGATTAATGGTTCCTTTAAGATATCAAAAGATCCTTTTAACAGTAGCTAAGTGTAACTCAGTAGGCCTAGTTTGATACCTGGCACACATACATATAGCAAACTGAAGATCAGGTCGACTGGCTGTGATATACAGAAGAGTACCGATCATTCCACGATAAAGTGTCGGATCAACGGCAACTCCATGTGGATCTGCATCAAGCTTAGATTTCTCCATCATTGGAGTGTCCACGGGGTCACAAGATTCCATCTTATATTTCTTAAGCGATTCAAGGGCATATTTGGATTGATTAATAAAGATGCCTCTAGGACTCTGAGATATCTGAAGACCTAAGAAGAATGATACCTTGCCCATCATTGACATCTTAAACTTGGAAGACATGAGTGTCCCAAACTCATCCGATAAGGTTTGGGTCGAGGCTGCAAATATAATATCATCAACATATATTTGTACCATAATCATATCTTTACCTCGTTTCTGAATGAACAGCGTGGGATCCACCTTGCCTTTTGCGAAGCCTTGAGAAATGAGGAATTATGACAATAGATCATACCATGCGCGTGGAGCTTTCTTCAACCCATAGAGAGCCTTCTTAAGCTTGTACACATGATTAGGATAATTAGGATTCACAAAACCATCCGGCTGTTGAACATAGACTTCTTCCTTGATTTCACCATTAAGAAATGCCGTCTTCACATCCATCTGATAGACGATCATATTCATATGGGCTGCATAAGCGAGGAATAGTCTAATAGCTTCCAAACGGGCAACAGGTGCAAAGGATTCCATAAAGTCGACGCCCAATAATTGCTTGTATCCACGAGCTACTAGTCGAGCTTTGTTTTTCAATATTCCGCCTAACTCATCAAGTTTCACCTTGTAAACCCATTTCAAAGTGAGTAACTGCACTTGATCCGGGCATGGGACAAGTTCCCATACTTCAAGACGTATAAACTCATTAAGTTCTTCTTGCATAGCTTCTATCCAACAGGATTGAATAAAAGCTTCTTTCCATGTCTTAGGTTCAACTTCAGTGAGAAAAGCATCAAAGTGACAAAACATTGCACTTTCTTGTAACTGACTTCGTGTGGATACCGGACGATTAGGGTCACCAATAATAGAATCTATAGGATGATCCTTTGTCCACTTGCTGTCATGTTCACGAATCCGTGGATTGGAGTAAACTGTAGAAGGAGCTTCCTCTGTGGTGGACGACCTGACTTGATTAGGGTCGGGAATAGATACACCAAAGAATGGAAGTTCACGCATTTGAGCGAATTCCAAATCGTGATCATCGTCATCCTCTTCATCATCAATAGGCATGACATGGGTAGTTGTTACTTGTGTTGGTTGAGAATTACTCGTTGTTGGTATATCTTGACCAATTGTTGGTGCAGATGTGTCTGATTGTGCTTCGGTTGCTGGAGCGACAACTTCGGTTACCGGAGCTATTACCTCAGGTTCTGGAGCAACAATACTTGGAGGAGTAAAGAATTCATCAAAGAACGGTTGAAACAACTTATCCCATTCATTCCTGGTAGGTGGTATAAATGATAATGAAGTAGGGTTGTTTGGGACAAGACCAGAACTAATATTACTGGGTCCCATTTCATGAAGTGCGGGTTCAGAGCTGCTTTGCTCAGAAGCCATTGCTGTCAGCTCGTCAAAATCAACATTCATAGTTTCGAGGATCTTGCGAGAGTTACGGTTGTAGATTCGGTATGCCTTCTTTGCGGGAGCGTAACCAATGAAAATACCAATATCAGTCTTTGGTTGAAGTTTTCCCAAATTGTCACCATCATTATTTGGATAGCAAAGAGAACCAAATACATGAAGATAGGATAAATCTGGTACTTTTCCATGGAGAAGCTCATAAGGTGTTTTACTATGGCGTTTACGAATTAGTGACCGGTTTTGGGTGTACACTGCTGTTGATACTGCTTCTACCCATAAGAACAATGGAGCCTTTGCGTAAATTAACATCGTTCGAGCAGCTTCCATAAGTGTGCGATTTCGCCTTTCAACGACACCTTTTTGTTGTGGAGTGCGTGCAACGGATGTTTCATGAGATATGCCAACTTCTTCATAATAATCACGCAAGATTTGATTCACAAATTCGGTTCCATTATCTGTACGAATTCGTCGGACAGTAGTGTTGAGACGCACTTGAATCATCTTGAGAAATCTGATGATGAATTTAGGTGCTTCATTTTTTTCTTTAAGAAATTTCACCCATGTAAACCGAGAGTAATCATCGACAATGACGAGGATGTACTTTTTGCCACTAAGACTTTCAACACGCATTGGCCCACAAAGATCCATATGCAACAGATAAAGTTTCTCTTGGTTGGTGTCTTCAGTCTTGGGTTTGTAAGACTTCTTAGTGCTTTTCCCCATTGTACACGCGGAACACAAATGATCCTTGTGAAATGATAGTTTAGGAAGACCACGAACAAGTTCGTTTTTCGCCAAGTGATTAATAGCGTCAAAGTTAAGATGAGATAACCGTCGATGCCATAACCATGACTTAGTCTTCGATGCTTTGGAGAGAAGACATACGGGAGAGGCGGCCATCATGTCTTGTAGAGACAAAGTATACAAATTATTCCCTCGCGTACCTTTCAATAAATCAACCCCTTCCAAATTACGAATGAAGCAGGTATGCTCTCGAAAAGCAACTTCTAGGTTTGCATCACAAAATTGTCCCACAGAAAATAAGTTATGACCGAGACCTTCCACATAATACACTCTCGAAATTATAACATTCCCAATATGATATTCACCGTAACCCATTATCTTAGCAATATGATCATTTCCAAATCGAACCGTACCAAGAAACTTGCTGACGAAACTTCTGAGCTGAGAGCGATCTCCGGTCATATGCTTGGATCAACCAGAGTCCAAATACCAGAGAATAATTTGGACCACCTGTTTTCAATAACAACAGTAGACAATGCATTGGAAACTATTGGTTCCAGAGTGTTAGCAGATACAGATATAGAATTATCAGAATTGCTAACATTTTTGAGACCCTTAGATTTCCTGCGTTTTCTAATCTGAGTTTTAGCACTAAAAGGTTTTACTGTTCCAACTTTCTTAGGTTTTGGATTATTCGCAGGCACTACTGTGGGAGTAGACCTATTTAAAGGGCACTTTGTTCCTACAGTAGTGTTGGTGTTCCTAGTTAAAGGACACGCTTGTGTTTTGGTAGCCTTGGTACTCCTAGTTAAAGGGCACACATTCTTCACTTCAGTGGGAGTGATCCTAGTTAAAGGGCACATATTTCCTACTATAGTGAAAGTTCTACCAGTGGGACGCCACATCCAACCAACTTGGGTTAACACTTTCCCAGTCGGTTTCCATTCTAATCCATTTTTCCGGGCATACATCTCATTCACATGGTCAATAAGGCAAGAATCATGACAACTAGAAAACATACATTCATTGCAATTCCAACATTTTAAATTAGAATTCACAGTAGGCTTAGAACGCTGCACAACCGCAGAGCCTTTAGGTTTAGCTACATGATTCTTTTTATTCAAAACAGAAATAACATTCCTAGGATGGGCTTCTACTTTCTTCTTCACTTGACTACTAGATGGGGGCAAGATCCTATCATTCTTCTTGTTTCTCTTAAGCTTAGATCTTTGAGCCTTAGTAGTGGTGCTTACTCCTGTAGAAGGCAACATGGGAATATTAGAAGCTGGTTTTGATTTCGCCTTATCTTTTGTGACCAAAGTTTGAGATGGTTTAGTCCTAGGGCCCTTATTAAGTGGTGTGACGGCTATAAGGTTCCTTTTGATTGCACTAGAGGACGATGCTGAGACCGTGGCTGCGTTATCCACAACATTCTTACCTTTTAGAGTACGAAGTGTTTCCTTTAACTCAGCCAAGACCAGATTTTTATCACAAATTTGTTCCCTCAAATCAGATATTTCCACCGACTTTCGATTCAATTGTTCAATCAACGATTGATTCTGTGCAGTGGATCAGCACCTGCGGGCTTTACTGAATCGAAGAGTCGTGTATTTTTCTGTTTTAAGTTATCAACTTTGGACAAAATCTTGGAAACTCGATTATCTAGATCAAGTTTAAAATTATCACCGGCCTCAAGTACGTTCACACAGTTAAGCTCCTTAGATTTCTCTATATCTATCGGCAAAGAGTTAGCAACTTTGTCACTTGGCTGACGCTGTTTTGATTGTAAATTCAATCGAAAATTCTTTTCAAAATTTGCATCATCGATATTAACACCTTCGAATGACGTTTCTAAGATTTCTTGAATAAATTGTTGCTTGCATTCAAGCGAAATACAATGTGTTTGAATCTCATCAAAACGTTTTGAAAGCGATGAATATGAATCTTGAAGCTTTAAAAATTCAGCATCAGATTCGTGACAAGTACTATCTACCACAGTATCCACAGATTCAACATTATGCACAATAGAATCATTATCAACACTTTTATTCACACAGACAGAAACTATATCACGAGACATCACTTGATTCAGAAGCAGATCATTATGGCGTGAAACCCGTTCTATTTCAAGTAAACTGTTTTCATAAGCATCTTCCATTTCATTGAAAACACGTCTAACTTCTTCTATTTCCAAAAACAAATCTTGATCAATATTACGAAGACAAGATTTAACATTGTTTACAAACGGAACAATTTCATCTCGAAACGCAGCTCTAGTGTGCTCAAAGTTCCATTCACCTTCCGTTATGGCCGTAGCCGTCGTACGTTCCAAAATGACCTTGTCAAAATCGGCTAAGTGTTGGTGAACCGTATTTAAGTTAACGGACGCCTTACTTACCGGTGGAATTAACTTCGTTAAATCCTTTTTGACGAGTGTAGGAGACGTACTAGGAAGGTTTTCATTTGACAAACTTTGGGGCACAAGAACTGTTAATTCTGCTAATTCCTTTTGTAAGCGAATGCGTGTCTTTTTCAAAAATTGATCTTTGTTATGTTGATCATAATCAATTGTATGGAACTTTGAAAGCATTTTAGAATGAGTTTCATCCCCAAGTGATTGTGTCTCCTCAGTACTACGAACAAAAGGTGCTTCTTTCGATTTTCCAATTATGGTCATATCATAAAGACCGGGAATATATTCCTGAGCTTGTTTTGCATAACCGGGATTAGGTGGTAAATCTTGAAGACGCTTAAGTTCGAGTTCTTTAAAAGATTTAGTTAAAAGATGAACCTTTTCTGTGGAAGCGTATTGTTTTAAAAGCTGTTGTTCTTTGAATTTAAGAAGTTTGGTAGCATTAATTTCCGATTCAACCTTTTTAGACTCGAGAGTTTCGAAATCCATTTTAAGTTTCTGAAAATCATTGACAACCGACTCCTTTTCTTTCAATTCATTGGAAAGATTAGCTTTTAATGATTCTATTTCTTTCAAGTGTTCAATCTTTTCAAAACGAAATAGGTCAAATTCAGAACATGTTATTTTCTCTTCTTGAGGGACCATTTCAAAAGTTTTGATCTTTTCTTTATGTAACGCAAGCTCAGCAGTTAGGGTGGAATTCGTATCTACGGATTGTCTGAGGGCCATATGCATTTGATCAATAATATGTTTAGGTACCATGACCAAATCATGTTGAGCATAAGATTCCATACCCGTCGTAGCATTTGGTTGAGGTTCACTCAAATGTGTAGGATTGGGTACCACATCATTTGAGTTACTAGTTCCCGAATGCTGTTCGAGGTTGTCATTTTCATGCCGAACTTGATGTTGGTTATCATCAATATTATTAGATATGGCTGGTACCTCACTGATGACATCAGTACCGTAGTGAGAGAGATTAGCAACGAGAGCAGCTTGGGCAGAGTGAATGTCATCACAATCTGAATCGTATGCATCAAGATCGTCCGCTTGATAAGCTGCATTAGAAGTGGAAACGATTGCAACGCCTTCAGTATCTGCTGCCCCTGGGTCTGCCAAAAATGCTAACTCCTCTGAATCCAAAATCTTCCCCTTAGACTGAGCATCAACCAAATACATCTTCTCACGAAACCATGCATCATCCCTTCTCCTTTTCGGCTGAGTGCATTCCCTAGCCATATGACCTTGTCCTCGGCAATTGTAGCAAGTCACAACCTTTTTAGGACCAATAGGACTCCCATTTCCACTAGCTTGAGAATTCACAGCTTGATTGTTCCCAGTCCTTGTAGGAGTTGCATATGAATTTTGCCTTCCCTGAATAGGTTGCACCATCACTTGACCATCTTGAACAGTGGCTTGTTGTCGAGGATTTGAAGAGGTGCGGAGCTGATTGTTTGTTGGTGGAAATCCTCTAGTTGCAACAAGTTTTGACAAGTAGGCGATGATATGGTTTAGAACATCAGCTGGCATATCATTTGGAGTAAAGACCGGTGCTTGGATTGGTGGAAGTTCATTAGAGTAGAAAGCTTGTGCTGATTGTGCTTCTATTGGAAAATATCCTTGCTGAGGAGTATAGCCCAATGGAGAAGTGTTGGCTTGTGATGGTGATGTTTGATATGATGGTTGCTGTTGAAAAGATTGTTGATGAACACTTTGTTGATATTCTTGGTGTGACATCATTGGTGGTTGATAAAATGGTTGTTGTGGTTGCTGATAGATGTGTGGTGGTGGCTGCTGCAAGTATGATGGTTGTTGATAAGTATAAGCCATGTTTTGTTGAGAAGCATACATTGCAAGTGGATCATGAACTTGAGGTGTAGACAACCGAGCCTTGATCACATGGCATTCGTGTTGTTGAAGAAAAGCTTGAAGTTGATCCACATTGGTGTTATGCAAGTCCTTAGCCAATTTAACATCCGTCACGTATTTTTTCCATTCTGGAGGAAGAGTGTTCAAATACTTGGTGTTCAATTGAAAGGTAGGGATTGCCATGCCATAGATATTAAGCTCATTCAACAATAGGGTAAATCTCAGATAGTAATCATTGAGAGTCTCCCCTGGCACATAGGCAAACTTATCAAAAGTATCATAAAGCTTACACTCTCGTTCTTGTTTAGTTAACGAGGTGCCTTGCATTAGAACCCGAATTCTATCCCATAACTCTTTGGCAACTTTATGTTTGCTAACGAGTTTGTAGACATCTGGAGGAAGGGCTTGGAGAATGATGTTTGTAGCATACTTATCACATTTATCTTGAATCTTCATATCTCCAGTCAACACACCCGTTGTGCGAGGACGAGTGGTCGTACCTTCCGTCACAGTACCATAGTCTAATGGTCCATTGAGCACCGATGCCCAAATTAGATGTCCATTCTCCTTGTTCAACATATAAAGTTCCATTCGGGAAGCCCATTCCTCATACATAGTCTTCACCAACATTGGTGGACGATTATCCGTACCCGAGAGGATGGACTTATCCGTAAGAGATGTGTACTCCATTTCAATAAGTTAAGATTTACAAAGTTGATCGAACAATGAAATAAGGTTAAGTTTTTAAGGAATAATTTTTGGATTGTCGGAATGTCAGATCGAAAAGTCACTATCGGAAAGTCCAGATCGGAATGTCACACTATCTTAATGTCCAGATCGGAATAACCTATCGGAAAGATTCAGATCGGAATGACCTATCGGAAAGATTCAGATCGCAATGACCTATCGGAAAGATTCAGATCGCAATGACCTATCGGAATGATTCAGATCGGAATATAGCTGACCAAATTTCGGCAGAGTAACGACTTAACAACTTCCTTATATCCGTCGGAATCCCAGATCGCAAAGAACGATCGGAATGTTCAGATCGGAATAAGTATCGAAATCCTCAGTATCGCAATGTGGAACCAAACCCTTTCTGATGGTGATGGTTATTGCGATGGAAGCCCACTTAGCACTTGTACTTTCCGATGGAGATTTCTGCTTGAATTTCGGAAAGATGAACACAATACCTTTTGCACTTTTGATCCAAGAAAGATTATGTTTTAACCAAAATCAAGACACCAAGAACACTACAATACTACTGAATACGTTATGCTTCTTGAAATCACGATCAAACACAAATTTTTTTTTGATGATTCAGCAATATGAACTCAAAAAGCCACGAAATGCTTATAAGAACATACGAATCACTAAAACAAACCTATATTTCATCCCAAGCTCTGATACCATTTGTAGAAATGTAAATCTATGCTTATGTTTTTAGAGAGAGAAAGAGATAGAGAGATGGTGGATTTCACACAAAGCTAGAGAGAGAAACCAATGTTTTACTATGTGTAATTTATGAAACCACATACCCTATCCATCAAAGGAGAGGGTTTATATACCCAAGCCCTTGTCATGGGCTTGGGCTTACATTTGGGCCAGCCTACACATGTTGTAGGCTAGGCTTGGTGTTGTTTGTTAAGTAAAGACATGTAACTAAACTACGAGCTATTACATGGACTATCGTTGGAGTGACCGATCCTTCTTAATACGTAAAACGTATTTCCAACAATCTCCCCCTAAGGGAGGTTACTCCAAACAAGGGCGTTACCCAAGTTACAATAATAAAATAAACCTAGCATACTATGCTTGTCTTGAGCTCGTAGTCTTCGTCTTTCTTTTTCTTTTTCTTTCCTGGTGAACATGCTGATGTGATCTTTGATATCAATCTTTGAGCATTAATATCTTGCCTTGATCTCGTGCATCCATCGCTTGTGATCTTCGCCTCTTCGTGACACCATGTCCCACATACTTATACCTTCGTAATTCTTGAAAGCTTCAGAGTTTGATACAGCGGAAGACTTAACTTTTAGGCTTTCTTGAATTAAATGAGATATTAAGTGCATAAAGTATAAGCATGTGGGGACGACTTCTTCTTGGATCCCGCAACGCCACCGTCTTCAAATGCCGCAACATAAGTAGACACGAACGAAATGGCTTTGAACATTTCATTCTAATTCGGTAGCATTTTACCTCCGGTCGGTGAAGACCGTTGGATGATATTAGATATCGTACCCGTGACGGATAGTTTCAATTAAGTAACTTCCTGACAGGATTTCGCGGGTAAACCCGTTCTCTTTATTTGACCGTCCAAAGCTGACTGCGTGCATAAAGAGTGAATCATTTGGATAATAATATCCGCATGATTTGAAGCCGTCAATTCATGTTCCTGGAACAAGTGAAATTCAGTTAAGAACTGCACCATCATTGCTTTCCAGTTGTCACGAGCTTGATTCGTATAGAATCTTGCAAGTTACCTACCAAGTGCTGTTTGAGGTTAACACTAGAAGGATTTCCACTCATCACTGTGAACACTAAGGTATCACTCTGAGTGTTCTGGCAAGATCACTAAGATATTGCGTAGAGGCCTGGAACGTGTTTAAATTCAGTTAAGAATTAAACAGCTGTTGCTTTCCAGTTATCACAAGTTTGATTCATAAAGAATCGCACAAGTCACCTACCATGAGCTTTTTGATATTCGCTCAAGAAGGATTTCCATCTTCATTGTAAATACTTTCGTATTACTCGTATGTTCAGGCAAGATCATGAAGATTTTGCGTAGGACTCTTAAGATCTTGCTTTTCACAGTGTGTGAAGAAGCAAGGAATTATGAAAGTGTGTCCTAATGAGATATTTGATGATCTCAAATGGCTCTAGACTCGATCGTGCATTTTGGATTTTAGTGATCGGAGGCTGGAGAGGAGTGCCACCTTTTCAATACTAATTTATTCGGAGTGAATAAATCAATAGATAACGTGGTGTCTCCGTGTGATTAAAACAAATACCTTTTGAGAGATATCTGAGTTAGCTGGGATGGGTTGTGCATTGCATCACTGGGTCCATGATGTCTGTCTTCAATATCAAGAATCATTAACAATGATCTCAATAGCATATGTATTGACCCGGTTTCTGCCTAAAGTTGTAAGGAGGGCTTCTTTCTTTACACCCTTTATCTTTACAATTCTTTTTCATTCTTCAACCCCTTCAATGCTTACCAATACGTCATAACTAGCACACCTTGTTGTGATTGTTCCAGTGCTAACTTAAGTACTTGGTCGGCATTCAGCTACGTTCACATTCTTTCTCCATCTTTCCTAAGGACTACTATTTCTAGCTATGGAATGTCCTTGGGAAGATTCCTCCGGTTCTGGAAGAATCATTGGACTTAACCTATCCTACCATCCTTATGTCACCACAATCTTCATCGTCGTGAATTAAATGAGGTTTGGGTAAGTATATGTCACCACATTCCTGCTATAGTGAAAGTTCTACCAGTGGGGCGCCACATCCAACCAACTTGGGTTAACACTTTCCCAGTCGGTTTCCATTCTAATCCATTTTTCCGGGCATACATCTCATTCACATGGTCAATAAGGCAAGAATCATGACGACTAGAAAACATACATTCATTGCAATTCCAACATTTTAAATTAGAATTCACAGTAGGCTTAGAACGCTGCACAACCGCAGAGCCTTTAGGTTTAGCTACATGATTCTTTTTATTCAAAACAGAAATAACATTCCTAGGATGGGCTTCTACTTTCTTCTTCACTTGACTACTAGATGGAGGCAAGATCCTATCATTCTTCTTGTTTCTCTTAAGCTTAGATCTTTGAGCCTTAGTAGTGGTGCTTACTCCTGTAGAAGGCAACATGGGAATATTAGAAGCTGGTTTTGATTCCGCCTTATCTTTAGTGACCAAAGTTTGAGATGGTTTAGTCCTAGGGCCCTTGTTAAGTGGTGTGACGGCTATAAGGGTTCTTTTGATTGCACTAGAGGATGATGCTGAGATAGTGGCTGCGTTATCCACAACATTCTTACCTTTTAGAGTACGAAGTGTTTCCTTTAACTCAGCCAAGACCAGATTCTTATCACAAATTTGTTCCCTTAAATCAGATATTTCCACCGACTTTCGATTCAATTGTTCAATCAACGATTGATTCTGTGCAGTGGTATCAGCACCTGCGGGCTTTACTGAATCGAAGAGTCGTGTATTTTTCTGTTTTAAGTTATCAACTTTGGACAAAATCTTGGAAACTCGATTATCTAGATCAAGTTTAAAATTCTCAGCGGCCTCAAGTACGTTCACACAGTTAAGCTCCTTAGATTTCTCTATATCTATCGGCAAAGAGTTAGCAACTTTGTCACTTGGCTGACGCTGTTTTGATTGTAAATTCAATCGAAAATTCTTTTCAAAATTTGCATCATCGATATTAACACCTTCGAATGACGTTTCAAAGATTTCTTAAATAAATTGTTGCTTGCATTCAAGCGAAATACAATGTGTTTGAATCTCATCAAAACGTTTTGAAAGCGATGAATATGAATCTTGAAGCTTTAAAAATTCAGCATCAGATTCGTGACAAGTACTATCTACCACAGTATCCACAGATTCAACATTATGCACAATAGAATCATTATCAACACTTTTATTCACACAGACAAAAACTATATCACGAGACATCACTTGATTCAGAAGCATATCATTATGGCGTGAAACCCGTTCTATTTCAAGTAAACTGTTTTCATAAGCATCTTCCATTTCATTGAAAACACGTCTAACTTCTTCTATTTCCAAAAACAAATCTTGATCAATATTACGAAGACAAGCTTTAACATTGTTTACAAACGGAACAATTTAATCTCGAAACGCAGCTCTAGTGTGCTCAAAGTTCCATTCACCTTCCGTTATGGCCGTAGCCGTCGTACGTTCCAAAATGACCTTGTCAAAATCGGCTAAGTGTTGGTGAACCGTATTTAAGTTAACGGACGCCTTACTTACCGGTGGAATTAACTTCGTTAAATCCTTTTTGACGAGTGTAGGAGACGTACTAGGAAGGTTTTCATTTGACAAACTTTGGGGCACAAGAACTGTTAATTCTGCTAATTCCTTTTGTAAGCGAATGCGTGTCTTTTTCGAAAATTGATCTTTGTTATGTTGATCATAATCAATTGTATGGAATTTTGAAAGCATTTTAGAATGAGTTTCATCCCCAAGTGATTTTGTCTCCTCAGTACTACGAACAAAAGATGCTTCTTTCGATTTTCCAATTATGGTCATATCATAAAGACCGGGAATATATTCCTGAGCTTGTTTTGCATAACCGGGATTAGGTGGTAAATCTTGAAGACGCTTAAGTTCGAGTTCTTTAAAAGATTTAGTTAAAAGATGAACCTTTTCTGTGGAAGCGTATTGTTTTAAAAGCTGTTGTTCTTTGAATTTAAGAAGTTTGGTAGCATTAATTTCCGATTCAACCTTTTTAGACTCGAGAGTTTCGAAATCCATTTTAAGTTTCTGAAAATCATTGACAACCGACTCTTTTTCTTTTAATTCATTGGAAAGATTAGCTTTTAATGATTCTATTTCTTTCAAGTGTTCAATCTTTTCAAAACGAAATTGGTCAAATTCAGAACATGTTATTTTCTCTTCTTGAGGGACCATTTCAAAAGTATTGATCTTTTCTTTATGTAACGCAAGCTCAGCAGTTAGGGTGGAATTCGTATCTACGGATTGTCTGAGGGCCATATGCATTTGATCAATAATATGTTTAGGTACCATGACCAAATCATGTTGAGCATAAGATTCCATACCCGTCGTAGCATTTGGTTGAGGTTGACTCAAATGTGTAGGATTGGGTACTACATCATTTGAGTTACTAGTTCCCGAATGCTGTTCGAGGTTGTCATTTTCATGCCGAACTTGATGTTGGTTATCATCAATATTATTAGATATGGCTGGTACCTCACTGATGACATCAGAACCGTAGTGAGAGAGATTAGCAACGAGAGCAGCTTGGGCAGAGTGAATGTCATCACAATCCGAATCGTATGCATCAAGATCGTCCGCTTGATAAGCTGCATTAGAAGTGGAAACGACTGCAACGCCTTCAGTATCTGCTTCCCCTGGGTCTGCCAAAAAAGCTAACTCCTCTGAATCCAAAATCTTCCCCTTAGACTGAGCATCAACCAAATACATCTTCTCACGAAACCATGCATCATCCCTTCTCCTTTTCGGCTGAGTGCATTCCCTAGCCATATGACCTTGTCCTCGGCAATTGTAGCAAGTCACAACCTTTTTAGGACCAATAGGACTCCCATTTCCACTAGCTTAAGAATTCACAGCTTGATTGTTCCCGGTCCTTATAGGAGTTCCATATGAATTTTGCCTTCCCTGAATAGGTTGCACCATCACTTGACCATCTTGAACAGTGGCTTGTTGTCGAGGATTTGAAGAGGTGCGGAGCTGATTGTTTGTTGGTGGAAATCCTCTAGTTGCAACAAGTTTTGACAAGTAGGCGGTGATATGGTTTAGAACATCAGCTGGCGTATCTTTTGGAGTAAAGACCGGTGCTTGGATTGGTGGAAGTTCCTTAGAGTAGAAAGCTTGTGCTGATTGTGCTTCTATTGGAAAATATCCTTACTGAGGAGTATAGCCCAATGGAGAAGTGTTGGCTTGTGATGGTGATGTTTGATATGGTGGTTGCTGTTGAAAAGATTGTTGATGAACACTTTGTTGATATTCTTGTTGTGGCATCATTGGTGGTTGATAAGATGGTTGCTGTGGTTGCTGATAGATGTGTGGTGGTGGCTGCTGTAAGTATGATGGTTGTTGATAAGTATAAGCCATGTTTTGTTGAGAAGCGTACATTGCAAGTGGATCATGAACTTGAGGTGTAGACAACCGAGCCTCGATCACATGGCATTCGTGTTGTTGAAGAAAAGCTTGAAGTTGATCCACATTGGTGTTATGCAAGTCCTTAGCCAATTTAACATCCGTCACGTATTTTTTCCATTCTGGAGGAAGAGTGTTCAAATACTTGGTGTTCAATTGAAAGGTAGGGATTGCCATGCCATAGATATTAAGCTCATTCAACAATAGGGTAAATCTCAGATAGTAATCATTGAGAGTCTCCCCTGGCACATAGGCAAACTTATCAAAAGTATCATAAAGCTTACACTCTCGTTCTTGTTTAGTTAACGAGGTGCCTTGCATTAGAACCCGAATTCTATCCCATAACTCTTTGGCAACTTTATGTTTGCTAACGAGTTTGTAGACATCTGGAGGAAGGGCTTGGAGAATGATGTTTGTAGCATACTTATCACATTTATCTTGAATCTTCATATCTCCAGTCAACTCACCCGTTGTGCGAGGACGAGTGGTCGTACCTTCCGTCACAGTACCATAATCTAATGGTCCATTGAGCACCGATGCCCAAATTAGATGTCCATTCTCCTTGTTCAACATATAAAGTTCCATTCGGGAAGCCCATTCCTCATACATAGTCTTCACAAACATTGGTGGACGATTATCCGTACCCGAGAGGATGGACTTATCCGTAAGAGATGTGTACTCCATTTCAATAAGTTAAGATTTACAAAGTTGATCGAACAATGAAATAAGGTTAAGTTTTTAAGGAATAATTTTTGGATTGTCGGAATGTCATATCGGAATGTCACTATCGGAAAGTCCAGATCGGAATGTCACACTATCTTAATGTCCAGATCGGAATAACCTATCAGAAAGATTCAGATCGGAATGACCTATCGGAAAGATTCAGATCGCAATGACCTATCGGAAAGATTTAGATCGCAACGACCTATCGGAATGATTCAGATCGGAATATAGCTGACCAAATTTCGGCAGAGTAACGACTTAACAACTTCCTTATATCCGTCGGAATCCCAGATCGCAAAGAACGATCGGAATGTTCAGATCGGAATAAGTATCGAAATCCTCAGTATCGCAATGTGGAACCAAACCCTTTCTGATGGTGATGGTTATTGCGATGGAAGCCCACTTAGCACTTGTACTTTCCGATGGAGATTTCTGCTTGAATTTCGGAAAGATGAACACAATACCTTTTGCACTTTTGATCCAAGAAAGATTATGTTTTAACCAAAATCAAGACACCAAGAACACTACAATACTACTGAATACGTTATGCTTCTTGAAATCATGATCAAACACAAATTTTTTTTTGATGATTCAGCAATATGAACTCAAAAAGCCACGAAATGCTTATAAGAACATACGAATCACTAAAACAAACCTATATTTCATCCCAAGCTCTGATACCATTTGTAGAAATGTAAATCTATGCTTATGTTTTTAGAGAGAGAAAGAGATAGAGAGATGGTGGATTTCACACAAAGCTAGAGAGAGAAACCAATGTTTTACTATGTGTAAATTATGAAACCACATACCCTCTCCATCAAAGGAGAGGGTTTATATACCCAAGCCCTTGTCATGGGCTTGGGCTTACATTTGGGCCGGCCTACACATGTTGTAGGCTAGGCTTGGTGTTGTTTGTTAAGTAAAGACATGTAACTAAACTACGAGATATTACATGGACTATCGTTGGAGTGACCGATCCTTCTTAATACGTAAAACGTATTTCCAACACAGGATTGCACTCAATATATAAAGAATTAATTTATTTAATAAATATATTTATTAATTTATTTAATAAATATATATTTATGTATTTATTAAATTAAAACGAGATATAACTTTAACGATCATTTAATAATTAAGAGTTAAGTATTAACGAGAATTAAATTAAATATATAGTAAGTGGAATAAAAAGAAAGACGTTTGGAAGGTTCCGGAACACCCCATAAGGGGTGTTCGACCGTCGGTTATAGGGGGAGAAAGATTTTCTTGCCTTATTTTTTTTATCTTGGACACCAAGTTTTGGAGGCCTGTATAAACATCCCCATACCCTTATACTTCAACACACAATAATCTCTCCATTCTCTCTCTTTTGGTCGATCGCAAGAAACACCACAAAGGGGTTCTGGTTTGTTTTTCTTGTTTGCTCGATTATGATTATAATCTAGTCCTAGCCCCTCTCTAAGGTTGTTTGGTAGATTTTCTACAAGCGTAGAAGCTCGTTTTACATGTGCTAGAATCACGGTTAGCTCGTTGTATTACGTGTGTACAAGATCGTAATATTGTCTTACTTTAGACCATATCTTGGTGGTGTTCGTTATAAACCCTAATTGGTGATTCGTTCTTCGTCTTGTGGATTTGCTTTTGCGTAAAGGTATGTGATTATGGTAAAAATACGCTTTTAGTAAAAAGACGTATAAATCGTAAGTATTAAGTGAATGATTAGGAAAATCAAACACTAATGACCTATGTAAGTTCGTTCACCAAGAAGGACTAAAGTGTGTGTTAAATTTGTATGTTTTTGATTAATAATGAGAGAAAGGGGGAAAGAAGATCACAGATTATGGAAAAAATTACACAAAGACGAAAAATGTGTATTCACGTAAATCTAGGCAAAATAAAAACTTACTCTAAAAATTCCCGAAAAATTACGAAAAATTCCTAAAAATATGACTAAGGTTTAAAAATGATTAAAACTTTTTGAAACCTTTTAAATTAATTAATATTTAATTTTTAAATGCTAATTAAAGCCCTAAAAATCAAATAAATTAAAAAAAGCCCAAACAAAGATTTTTCACTTTGTAAACCTCAAAAATATTTTAATTAATCTAAAAACTATTTTTCCAAAATTTTAAACCTATTAAATCTATTTAAAAACCATAAAAACAAATTTTAATTAATAAAATAATAATTAAAAATTGAAAAATTCTAAAAAATTCTAAAAACTTTACACTAGTGTATTTTGACCTAACTAAACCAGAAATGAACTTGAAATTATCTAAATACCCCTATTGGGCCCTCAAATGGGCTAAAACCCAAAACAATCCACTTAAATGGGATTTTTAGCCCAATAAGCACAAATTCAACCAAATAAGCTCAAAAAACACAGTCTGACTTGAAATTTGATTTTAAACAGAAAACTCTAAAGGCCCAAAAGCCGAAAGTGAGCTTATCACAGCTTATTAGTCAATAAGCTTAATCTTAATGGGAAAATAAGCCCATTAAGTTATAAGCTAATGCCATAAGCTGAAATTTAACAAACAACCTTCTTTTGGGATTTTAAAGACAATTGTAAAAAGAAATTTTGAAAAAGCTAAATGAATAAGCCAAAAACAAGTAAAGTACTTTTTCACTACACGACAAAATAGTCGGGTTTGAGTTCTAGACCACCTTAGGACTTGATTCTCTTTGAAAAAGCTTCTAAATGGATTAACTAAGAATAATCAACAATAAATTTTCCAAAAAGCTAATTCAAATAAGCTGTAGAATGCAATAAGCTAGCTGAATAAGCACAATAAGTTGATTTTCTAGTAAAAGCTTAACCGAAAGAGCCGCAAACTTCCAATATTGATATTAAGCTGAGAAAAATGACACCTATTAAAAAGTTAAAGTTGTTGCACACTAATAAGCTAAACAGATTCAATAAGCTTGTTGACCAAAGTCAACAAAAGTCAAACTTTGTTTTCTTGGACTTATGGCTTTATAAGTTGTTTAAGGCAGTGAAATAGCTTTAATGGAGGAAGCTTTTGAGTTCAAGAGCCAATGAACAAGCCTCACCAGTTGGTAAGCTTGCTTGATTTTTGGACAGAAATTTCAATAAGCCAAGTGAGCTTATGAGATTGTGAGATAAGCTGAAAACACTTAAAACACAACAAGTAGGCACCAAAGAACTAGTTTAAAGCACACAATTCAATTCAGCAAAGGCAAATCACAAGGTATACATATTGCTGATATACTTGAACAAAACGATGAGATTCAATAAGCCACAACTTTTTCTATAAGCCACCAAATTGCAAAACCAGATGATGTAGAGATGAACACCCACAAGAACTATAAGCAAACCAAATTTTAGATTTTAAAACCAACAAATAAAAAAATTAGACCTTCTGATGTGTTTGACCTTATTTTAAGTGGAAAAATGGTTAACATGCATAATCTTGATTATCTGTTTATACAACTTGGCAAAAAGCAAATAACACCTAAAATGAGCGAAGAAATGGTATAGGCACAAGAGAAACAAAGGCCAAAGGCCTTAAGACCTTTTAACAATCTATTCCAATCAACACTTAAACCTACTGATTTCAATGCAAATCTTGATTTTAACCTTGTAGCATGTAATTTTATCACTAAAATAAGTTCCTATAGACCTATGTGACAGATTCAAGCACAAAGAAAACAACTTGCAGGCATATAACACCAAATCACATAACATGCATATGTTTAACAAAAAAAATGAATAGAGAGAGTATTTAAACCTCCAAGATGCAAATCCACACCTTGGAATCAAAGAGCTTTGGTTCTAGCTAAACAAGCACCAGCTTCCAACTGCTATGATCAAATAAAATCACAGCCGAAGGCTTGGAATTATGGTTAGCACAAGTAATATGAATAATATGGAAAAAGGTCAAATCTTTGCAACACTTAAGCCCCACAAGACCTTGAATCCTCCCTTAGAACCTCACCACCCCTTAATCAGTCAAGATTAGGAGGTTATGATCAGTCTTAAGCTCAAATAACAAGGTTGTTGAACCACAAGTACTTAGAAAATCCTTTGACAGATTTTTCTTAGAAAACCTTAAACACACTTAACAATTGTTCAAGCAAGATTGAATGTCACTTATGTCACTGAAAGAACACCTCAATGAATTAGACCTTCTCACAAGCACATACCGACTTTTCTTTACCTAAAAAAAAGGAATTATAGGCTATTAGGAGAATTTTGGAGTGATTCAAGGTTTTGTTTAAGCAAAGTTCGTGACACACAATGACTCAAACAACAAACAAGAAAGTGGAACTCAGATTTTCAATCATAATACAACACCAACTTTTCATTAACATAAAAAGGAATTACAAGGTTTGATAAAAGGAAAAGCTAAGAACAAGAACTAACCTACGTCTAATGGTGCCTTATATAGGGCTATAATGGTTCTAGAAACATAAAGGAAAACTAAAAACCCTAGCTGATGAAGTTCCAAGTATGCCCTTGTTGAATTTTGAATATTGGATGCCATGTGAAGAACTCTTGGCGTTTTGATGATGTTGAGTTGTTATAGAGAAATCTCAAACATCCAATGATATGTAGGGACGAAGGAAATGCTCTTGGTCGTTGGATGAGAGCCTTGGTTTTGGGTTGTTGTTGAAGACGAATAGGGAGTGGCCAAGGGAGACACGTGGAGCCTTCTTAGGTAAGGGGGGGGGGGGGGGGGCAAAATAAGGTTTGGGTTTTGATTATCATATGGTTAATCATAAATTTGGAGCACTTTAGGGTTTAACTTTCAATGAGCACAAAATACCCAATTTTTGTTCTTGGTGAAGAACACAAGTGTTTAATCCGTTTTGGGTTTAGGAAATATGTTTAGGCACCAAATATAAATGTGATTAAACAATGGTTAATCTGGTTTAGTAGAAGGTGAGGTGGAGGAATGGTGGATGTTTATTAGTTGAATGGGTGAGTGGATGGTGAGGTGGCAGAGTTAATGGCTGGTGTGGTTAATTAGGGTTAGGAAAGTTTGGTAGTTTGGCAGAATTAATCCCTCCCCGTTATATTCCTCTTTGTTTTGCTTGCATTGCTAATCCTTGCCCCATTTCACAGTTAGTCCCCATGGCATTTAACTTTTAGTCCTTTTGATTAACAAGGGATAACAAAGGACTTGTAATCAATCTTGACGCGTTGTTTTTGTCAAGTCTTCAAACTTTAGGGACCCCTCTTGTATATCTGATATTCCTAGGGGTATAAAGTGTAATTTCTCATTTCTTGAGGGACTTGTTTTGCCAATCTTTATTTCTTCAAGGTCTTTTTGGTAAATTCACATCTTGGGCCCGGTTCTTTGTGCGGCTTCGTTTGTCGTGTTCATTTTTTCTTGTTTCTTGTGATCTTTTGTCTTTTTCACGATATCCATACTTAAAACACACAAATAACAAACACAAGTATATTTACGCCCGTTTTGGATGATGAGACCATGTATAATTGCAGTCTTATCACTCCCCCATACTAAACCATTGTCGTGCCCTCACGCAATGCTAGAATAAAGTATCTAAGCATCTCCAAAATTCATTTTTTATGACTTTTATTGAAAGGTAAACTCACTAAACTACTACTAAGGTGTTAGAGACATTGTGTATGATTTTCATCACAAGATTGTGAATTTTAGGGTCTAAGAATAAAAACAAGTGAATGTTTTATAGAGTAAAATTCGTCATCCTTGATTGTCACACATTCTATGCTAAGTGTAAAAACGAGATCATTGTTGGTACAAGTCACAATGCAAACACTACTCGTGCATTCAAATTGTGTAATACTTTTTCTCCCCGCAATCCTATTTATTAAGAAATGAAAGATATCTAGAATTTTTTAACTATTTGTCATGGATCATAAGGATTCATTTGACTTATTTGAATATTTATTAAGCCAAAAATAAAGTTGACATGGTTTATTTAATAAGTAGCTAGAGGACACGATCTTTCAAAATGCTCCTTATAATTATAAAAAGTCCATATCTCCTCATAACTTTGATCAAGACATGGGACCTTTCCCGGACCGATATTTGGCATGTGTTCCGCACTTCTTCTTGAGAGACGATCTTAGTTATGTTCTTTTCTTCGTTCTTTGGTATGTGCATCTTCATCTTGATTTGAGATGCTTCATCTTTGACTACGACTTCATTCACTTGTCTTTCTTCCTCATTTTGGGACTTAGATTCTGCAACGATCCGCCTCCTCTTCTGGCTTGGCTTCATAAATTCATCCTCATACCTTTTAAGGGTCTTTTTGGACTCATAGACTTTTTGGCAACCTTATTGGAGTATTTTCTTTTCGTCGTATGTCATCATCCTTCATTTTGGAATTGGATTTGTGAACTTCACATCTTTTTGGATTTTAGCAACAAAAGGTAATCCTCATGCCTTGTAAGGGCCTTTTTGGATTTGACAATCTTCACATCCCGTTTTGATAAGTTATGTTTTGAAAATGTACTTTATATAAACATTATTAACTTTCAAATGATCTTGTTCTAGAAGCTAAATACCTTATAAACCGTATGTCCTTTATTTATTTCAATTATTAGTCCTAATGCATTGATCTTATGGGAGAAAAAGCCACAATTAAAACACATGAGTTTTTGAAAGAACATTATCATGTTCTACGTTTAGCATGATCACTTGTCTAACTCTATCATTTCTCGTTTATCACTGTATAAAGACCTCTAATTAAAGAGACTCATGAAAACTTAGCCATGCAAGTAAAAATTAAGCCAAATGGATTAGCTTCATTAGGACTATATTAAATCAAAGTTTTGGGTTTTCAAGCCACTATAGGACCTTGCAATTTCTTGGACTTAGATAAGTTTAGAATTTGCGTTTTAAAGTTCCCTTGATAGATGACTTTCTAGGATCATTTATAGGAACTTGCAAAAATTTCTTGTTCTTAACTAATATGTGTTAAGACTTTCGCGTTTTAAAGTTCCCTATATAAAAATCTAGCAAAACTTGATTTAAGCGGGTTAAGGAATGTTAAGGGCTCCAGTTTCCCAATCAAGTCAAAAATTAACTCTTATTCTATCCAACAGAAAATATACATTAATGTCTTAAAAACACTTATGAAAACTAAGAAAAAATTGAAAATTTGGCCAATTTTAGCCTTATTTGCAACAAAACAAAACGATGAACTTCGAAAGTATGAGGGCGTAATCAAGGCAAGTATCTATCCCCCCCCATACTAAAAGTACACATTGTCCTCAGTGTTTCCAGTCTAAAGGTGGAGCACCCCCATACTAGAGATGAAGAGTCGAATGCTTAGGATCTAGCAAGGAAAGGGTGATCAACATTATATCTAAAGCCGTTTATGAATTATGCTAATAGATTATCGCTTGAACAATAAAGGATATGTCATGGATTCGTGAAAAACTTCTTCAAGAAAACGATCGATGCTCATGTAAACAAACACGAGAGTCTTCAATCGTGGCGATGATGATGATCTAGATAACACATTCACAAACAACCAAGAGAGAATGAGTTGGCATGGGCACAAATCCCCTCACATTAACTACATTAGAAAGCGATAATATGTACATGGGAATGCCCCCACGAAGCACCTCGTTTTTGATTACCGAGTCATGAGCTCGACTCGATCCCCTCAATTCTAATTATTATTAGGGAAAGTGACTTGGTCGAGGTAATCCAAAGAAGGGACTTCCCCACCGAAGTAGTGCTTGAGCCTATGTCCATTCACCTTAAAGTTAGGTCCATCATTTTGAGCTAGCTCGATGGTCCCATAAGGAGAAACTTGTGTGACGGTGAATGGACCCGACCAACAGGATTTCAATTTCCCGAAAAATATCTTCAAACGAGAGGTAAAAAGCAACAATTGATCACCAATGTTAAAAACCCGGTTTTTAATCTTTGAATCATGAAAATTTTTAGTCTTTTCTTTAAAAATTAATGAATTTTCATAAGCAAGATCTCTCAATTCATCCAATTCATTTAATTGTATTTTCTAGTGATCTCCCAGGGTCTTCAAATCAAAATTTCAAAGTTTAAGGGCCCAATATGCCTTGTGTTAAAGTTTAATCGACAAATAGCAATTCTTTCCATACACCAACTTATATGGAGTTCACCCAATTGGGGTCTGTTGTCCTATATTCTTAGATGATTAAACAAGAAATAAAGAAGAAAGATAGATGAATTCTAGAAAGAGAAAGTAGTGAGAGAAAGTAGAGAGAAGTGTGTGAAACTATGAGAAGATTAGATTAGAGAAAATGAATCAACCAACACCCTTCCTAACATGCTAGGAAGGGTATTTATAGCCTTTGCCTACATGTAGATTAATGGGCTATAGTTTGATTGGACCGGGCTTGAATAAATGCTTAGTACCTTGAAGGAGGCCTTTTAAGCTAGCCATCAAGCCCGTAATGTCACGACTATTTTAACTAACTATTACAACGTTCTAAATAAAGGTTACAATATAAACCTATGATCGAACATTCTTGTTTGACTTAATATTTTGAGGCTAACAATCTCCCCCAATGTGAGGTCATTCCTCTTCGATATTAATAGACCTATGGAGATTACGAATTTCGTCATAGATGAATCTTGAACGTGTAACAGTAGTCTTGTTCCTTCATGCTGTGATCTTTGAGCCTTTGTCATTGTCTTTCGACTTTGTCTTTTATCTTGAGATCTTCAAATCATTCTTGACTTGTCTTTGCCATCTTGCGATCTTGTGTCCTCATCCACATGCTTATACTTTGCACTATCTTGAAATCTTGCTAACAATCTCCTTTGAATAGAGGTCATTCCTCTACATTAATTGTTAAGGAAGATTTTGATCATCAGAGTTGCATAAGTTTTTAGCTTTCTTGATTGTTGAATGTCTTTAGGCCTGAGAATTTGGTTTTGAATCTTCAACATTGTTGAGTAACGCCACCTTCTCGAGACAAAACTCAGACACAGACTGAATGGCTTTGACATTCGTCCTAAATCGGTAGCGTTTTGCCTCCGGTCGGTGAAGACCATTACACGATATTAAATATCGTACCTGTGATTAGGTATATTCAATTAAGAACCTCCTTGACAGGGTTTCGCGGCAATACTAGACGTTCTCTTTACTCGACCATCTCAAATAAAGACTACGAACATAAGGAGTGAACCAATTGGATAAATATCCGCTTAATTAAAGTCGTCAATTCAAATTCCTGAAACAAGTTTGATTCATTAAGAATCTGACCATTGTTGCTTTCCAGTTGACACAAGCTTGGTTCATAAGAATCTCGCAAGTTACCTACCGTAGCGCTGTTTAATGTTTACGCTAGAAGGATTTCCATTAGTCACTGTGAATATTAACAAATATCACTCTGAATGTTCTGGCAAGACCGTAAAGATATTTCGTAGAAACCTGAAACGAGTTTGAATCAATAAAGAAACAAACCATCGTTGCTTTTCAGTTTTACATATGTTTAATTCATAAAGAATCTTACACATGACCTACCGCAGTGTTGTTTGAAGTTAACACTAGAAGGATTTCCACTCATCATTGTGAATACTAGGAAGTATCACTATGAGTGTTCTAGCAATATCGCAAGGATATAGCGTAGGCCTCTCTTGACCGTCATCCGTGTGTCCTAACGAGATTTGATTGATCTCTTAGCTCTAGACTCGATTTGTGCACTTTTAGTAGTCGGAGGCTGGAGCAGATTCCACCTATTCAATATCAACTATCTCGGAGTGAGAAAGTCAATAGAAGTCGTGTTGATCTCCGTGAAATAAAACAAACTTCTTTTGAGTGAAGCCCGAGTCAGCTAGGGAGGGGTTGTGCATTACATCACTGGGTCCATGATGCGTTGTCTTCATGATGTGTTGACCCGGTTTCTGTCTAAGCTGTATGGAGGGCTAATTTCTTTATACCCTTTATCCTTAAATTTCTTTTTCATTCTTCAACCCCTTCAATGCTTACCAAGACATCATTACTAGCACCTTGTTGTGATTGTTCCAGTGTTAGCATCAGTACTTAGTCGGCATTCAGCTACATTCGCATTCTACTCCATCTTTCCTAAGGACTTCTAATAATCTATTGGATTGTCTAGATAGATCCCTCCGGTTCTGGTTGGATCATCGGACTTAAACCTAACCACTCTTTTGACACCAATAACGTCGTGAAGTAAAGATGTTGTGGGTATTTGATCAAAACCATGAGTGCTTGAGTCTTTAGATCATATTTTAATCATATTTTCTCCCCTATCTCAAATATATAAAATTGTTTGATATTAGAGATACCAAATTTGATTAAAATATATTGTGAAAAATAGTCTTGAAAAAAAACTTTCGGGAGGAAAATATGTCAAACATAGCATGAATTAGGAATAGTAACCCTCTTGATCCAGTTGAATTATCATCGTTAGGATGTGATCCACATTTCACTTTTTGAGGATAGGAGTTGTTGAACACACAATTTTTGAAAGATTTTGAATAATCATTGAGAAATTCTTGAAAAAATTGTGTTCAACGCCTTTTGAAAAACACTATTTCTTTTTGGCGAAAATGGTTTTCTAAAGCATAAACTTGAGTTCATAGACTTTGAATGTCTTAAAAAATCCACTCAGTGTAAGAAGATTTCTCTTCTTTTACTGAGGGTAAGGGTACTAAAGCGTACACTCCCCCGTGAATATAAATCCGCGTTGCAATCTCAAATTGATTACAAGCCATAGTATTGAGCTTAAAACGTTGAATGTTTTGTGACAAGCTCAACCCGTGATAGATTGCACTACCCGTTGTTGGAAATATTGTCTGAAAGAGACAATTTCCTTTATAAAAGATAGAAATGACATGTTTTGAAAAAATATTACAACTTTCATTCGACCTTTATGTACACACTCATATCGTTATTGAGCGACATTTCTAGGTATGTCCATATTATCGATACTGAAAGACATGTCAAGAAGAATATTTTTAAAGATTTTATAATTTTGTATTTTTCTTTTACATTAATATTTACATGTAGATGTTTGATAGATGAATCAAGCAGGCTTCTTTGCCAGAATCTCCAGTTCTGCTGGAGTCAATCATCTCATACCAATTTGCCTAACTAGATACGCAAACCTCTCTTCTGAAAGAGCTTTTGTAAACAAGTCAGCTAATTGGCAATCAGTTCCAACAAAGTAAAGTACAACAATACCCCTTTCAACTTGTTCCTTAATGAAGTGATATATGACATCAATGTGCTTCGTGCGGGAATGCTGTACCGGATTGAAGGAGATGGCTATGGCGGACTTTGAGTCACAGTACATAGGTACTTTATCAAAGTGGAAGCCATAATCCATGAGTTGTGTTCTCATCAATAGAACTTGAGCACAACACGCAGATAGAGACACATACTCCGCTTCGGCTGATGACAGTGACGTGCAATCCTACTTCTTAGAAGACCATCCCACAAGATTATCTTGACCTAGAAATTATGCACCACCAGAAGTACTTTTTCATGTATCAAGACACCCTGCCTGATCAGAATCTGAATAGGCCGTTAGAAAGAAACCGGTTTCCCTCGGATACCAGAGTCCCATGTGAATGGTATTCTTAAGGTACCGAAAGATCCATTTAACCTCCTTGAGGTTCTTTTAAGTGGGTCGTGCTTGATATCGTGCACAATAACACGTAGCATGTGACATATCTGGTCGGCTTGCTGTTAAGTACATGAGGGAGCCGATCATGGAACGATATCTCGTTTGATCTATGGCATCTCCCTCCAAATCAGCATCTAGAGATGTGGTTGATAATGGTGTCCTAACGGGGTTACATGAGGTCATACCATGCTTTTTGATTATCCCTTGATAATACTTAGCTTAGCTGATAAACATACCACTTTGGGATTGGTGAACTTGAATTCCTAGAAAGAATTTTAGTTCGCCCATCATAGACATTTCAAATTTGCTGTGCATTTGTAACACCCCCAAATATTCACATTTTGAATCAGCGGAAGAATCGTTGGTGTTACGGGATAGCACATTACTCAAATAATAGACAAGCTTAAAAATCGCGTCGTTTAACAATAAAGGATTTTCCATTCATGAATATCAAATTACATAGGTCCTCAGGTCATAGTATGTCATACAAATTTACAAAACATTTGAATGGAAATTTTTATTTGAATGCGGGGCATAAATTCTTGTCGTCTTCCCGAGAATTACCTTCAAGTACCTGAGATAAAACATGTTAAAAGTAAGCGAAACGCCGAGTGAATCCATAGAGTTTAATAAAAACAAATAATACATATCACCGGTATATAATCATTACCGAAAATCATTTTGTACAATTCTTTGTCGTAGGCCATAAAATAGGCCAAAGACATTTTATACGAATCTTTGTCGTAAATCATAATATAGGCTTTTGCCTTCAAAACCATTATATGAACAATTGTCGTAAAAACATCATACAATACGTTTTATAACGTTGTATAGAGTTTAATAGAAACCGTTATATGAAAATGGTTATGTAAAACCAAAACACGAACATTATCAATAATAAGACCTTGTATTGCTAGTCAGGCAATATATTATAATTCAATTTGTATATCAGTATTTTCATTATTGGATTATTATAAGCCGCATGACATTGTTACTTTTCTATAACATATATCGGGTAGCTAACCGGTAATTCCTTTACCCATCTAAAATAGTGTGTCGTCACAATAATCACGCTTATATAAATCTTCTGATACATAAATTCGCTTACCAACCAACGTGGCACGACGGGGATCAACCGTCATGGCGCGAACTGGAGTGATCTTCCCCAAATAGTACTATTATATGCATAAGCTTCTACCAAATCCCGGTAGTTCACAATTCATGCTAATGGGACTTTTAGTGACATAACCTAACTAATAATAATCCATTTCATTTCATTCATTGGATCATATAATCATTAGGGTCCATATCAATAAGCATACAATCGGGACAACTAGTGTCCTATTTTTATTAAAACTAGCATGTTATCTCCCTCACGGGTTTATAAAACAATTCATAAAACATTTAAAAGAGTATGAGGCTATGAACTCACATTGGTGTGGGAAGGCGGGTTATCGGCAATTAGGATGTATGGTACGTGCCTCGATCACGGGAAACCTAGACAAATAATACTCGGTCTTAGACTATGCCCAATAACTTTATAAAAGTTTTTATGTATATGTAATGATATCATAACATGATGATCAAGTGGGGTTTTATCACCTTACAACATTATTAGTTGCTTAGTATTAGTCAACTTAGGCTTACATACTAGTTACACTAGTTTTAGCCCATTACACATTAAGGCCCAATAAGCCTATGAAGAGTCCAATATCTTTTTATTAGTCCATTTATCTTTTTAAGACCAGGCCCATACTCATGTTTTGGGCCCAAGTGGGTTAAGCCCATGAGTAAGTCCAATAACATTAAACCAAACTAGTTGGGCCTAGTGGTCCAACAAGGCTAATTTGGCCCAATATGGTCCATTAGTTATAAAGCTCGGTTTTGTCGATTTTTACTTGTCAAGTGTGTTTACATATTAGTATATGATTTATAAAAATGTTACATTAGACGGGTACAACCATCTAAGTTTTATCAGGTAAAAATGTTAATATTTCGGTTTTAGCCGAAAAGACGTAAAAATCTATATACATAGTTTGTAGTTTGGAAAACTAGTTGATTTGTACTTTTATAAAATGTGGTACTTATTCATCATAGTGTATAAATACATGTTATGATAGTATTATCTTTTATTAATTTATATACTTAATTTATATAGTATTTTACTCCAAGTGGACTTTTTATATTATATAGTATTTTAAGAAATCTGATCTCAAATCTAAAGTTCACTATTTTTTCCATATCTTGAGTTCTACAAGGTGATAGAACTTTAAATTTAAACAGCATAAACTACATGATGTGTAACTCTATTATAGCTACTGCTCAATCAGCTTCTATGTATTTTTAATAATTCATCCAAAACAGACTATAAAGATTTGTACTACAAAAGTGTTTTGGCCATATCTTGCTCATTTTTAACATTCCATGGTATGGACAACTCACCACATATGTAAAAATCATTTATCTATCTGTATATTTAATAATCTTAGCCATTTAACCAAGTGACCATATTGGTTCTTACTATTTTATACAACCTTTACAACTAGTCATGATTTTAACATGTTTACTTGTAGATTTTAACCTTTTTATCCTAATCTAGTAACACAAAATCCCCACACAATATATTGATCATCATTTATCATCATTTACATATACATTTTTGAAGAAAATACATGAATACATATTCAAAACAATAAGATGATAGAAAGAAATTGATCTCTATACCAATCAATATGATGAAAAGATGAGGTTCATAATGAACAAGACTTGGTTTTTGGTAACCAATCTTATGAGTTTTGCAAGATCACTTTGAGATCACCAAGAGTATGAAGACTTCTTGAGAAATCAGCCCTAATACTCCATGAAAACTCCTTTCTATTTGTTAAGATCACCTCCAATCTTCATCTTTTCAACTAAGCTTCAACATATGTTCATTATTAATAAAGTTCATGGTTAAATTTTTTGGTGTATATGGTGATTTAGGGGTGGTGTTGGACGGCATAAAGAAGAGCAAGTAAGAGAGTGAGAAAAGTTCTCTCTACTTTTGCATGTTGTGATAAAAATGGTGGATGGTTTTGGTTTTATGTTAGATGGTTTTAGTATAATGGGAGGACAAGTGTCCTCTTGATGTGTATAACTTTGCCATCAAGGTGGTCTTGTGTAGCTTGTAATTGCCGCCCATAGTGGGGGTGAGGCAAGTGTAAACTTGTCTCATCTCTACTGATTTACGGGTACTCCTCGATTCTATTTTCCTTGATTTACGTGCCCTCGGGTCAATTTACGAAAAATGTTTTTATAAATTATGAAACTACACCACAAAACGATTCTAATAAAAATTGTCTCATAAAAAACGGAGCACAAAAGCGTAAATACGTAAACCTAGGGTTTCCGGTTTAAACGTAAAAGATGCTAAATTATGCACGTAAGTCCTAACTTCCTCTCGTAAATTTGTGAGTTTATGAACCAACACAAATTAAAATTCCAAAATAATGTTTGAGAATACATTTATTTTCTGAAATGTCGGCTGTCACAAAAACGGAGTATGTAAACGTAAACACGTAACGTAGAGTTCTCTGGTTTAGACGTAGTCGATGCTACTTTAAGACGTTAACCCTAATTTCTTCCCAAAATCAGTGAGTTCATAAATTAACAGTAAAATAATGATTTTAAATAATACTTGAGAGTAAAATAACGACCTCAAATTGACGGATTGTCACAACAGTTACCCCTAAAGAGGATATTTGTCCTCAAAGATCAATTTATCTTACTACTCGCTTCTTATAGAGTCAAAGACATGTGGGCATTTCCTCCACATTCGGTCTTTTCTCTCAAGTGTAATTCATTACAATATGCGAGTTTCAATAACATAACAATGGGAATACAATCGTGCTTAATTGACTCACTTTCTCTCTCCATGATGTCCACGGGTTTTTGAGGAAATGCAACTTTTTGCCGACCAAACTTCATTACGAAGTAATCAGATTTTCACTTGATAGACATTTTATTAGGTCCAATATATGGAACATAATTCATGCAACCCTTGAAGTTATAGGGTAGATCAAAATTATATGCCTCTCGGTCCAAATCTGTACATTATCTCAATGGTCCCATACAACGAGAATTATTTTCCCATGATCTTTCAGATCATCAATTCACTTTTCCATGGTGAAATTTTTTGGCATAACTTCGCTAGCCATCCTGCACTTTAAGATCTACATCTCACAAGGGGTTTATTTTGTAGGATTATGTTTGTCATCATAGGCAACCTTAAACCTAAAAGACATGTCCAACTCACAATGGGTGTATGTCGGGTATCTTCATCCCCACTCCCACCTACAGGTGTTCTTATATTTTTCTTTATATAGGTCCTCGTAAGGTTCGGTCTCAATCCTATTGCGATAATTATCAATGATAACCCATCCAAAAGTAAATGCTCATCCTAGACACAACCAAAGGTCAATTATACAAGCACAAAACAAGACTTCTAGTGTTTGTATCATTACTTCACCCTGTCCCTTCGATTGAGAGTGGTAAGAAGTACTAATATCAAGATTTGTTCCCAATGACTTCTATCAACATTTACCAACGTATGTTGCGATGACTGCTTTCATATTTGGCCATCAGTACAACTTCTGGATGGGTTATACAAAAGAGTCAACTTCTCCATCAAGAACCTATCATTAACGAGAATGATATTAGCAGATTTGGTCAGTCTATCGACGATGACCTAAATAGAATCAAATCCAAATGATGACCTTGGAAGATTTGTGATAAAAATCCATGGTGATTCTATCCCACTTCCAAACAGGAATAATAAGCTATAGAAGCAATCCTGATGGATTTTGGTGTTCAGCCTTGACCTTCGCACAAGTTAGACATTTACCAACGTATGTTGCGATGACTGCTTTCATATTTGGCCATCAGTACAACTTCTTTAGATAAGATACATTTTATCAGAAATGGCATGGATAGAATACTTTATCTTATGAGATTCCAACATGACTAAATCCCACAAACCTCCATATTTAGGCAACCACAAACAACCTTTAAAACAATTAACACCATCGGCTCCTATTTCTAATGGTTCTCATTAGTAGCGAAACACTTTATTATTTATATTATCCTTTTTACAAGCATCGGCTAATTTTTTTTATTTTCTTTATTTTTTTAAATTGCTCGGGCAAATTATTTTGCATAGTCATTACTAACGAACACATCCTACTTGATTCTTTTTATCTTTCCTACATAACGCGTCAGTAATTACATTCACCTTCCCTAATGAAATAAATATCATGACCATAATTATTCAGAAATTCTTTCTTCATATTTTCTAAGTTTTAGCTTCGTCTCAACTATTATCTTTATTAGTTTTGCCCAGTCCGATGTTTAAAACATCGATAAACATTACAAGTAATTGAATATTAAATATTTAATTTATGAAACGTAAACGTAAAATTTTTAAATTTCATAGTTTGCCCAATTATAGAAAAATGTTTAGAATAAATTGAATTTAGTTAACATGATCTTTGTTGATTTATCGAAAATAATAAACAAGATCCGTAAATGTTGCGAAACATCTTTGTTTATACTTTGGTCAAAATTTTCTTAGTTGAAGAGCAAAAATTGTTGTTCCAAATTCTATATCATGGGTAATACGGTTTCCTCAATCCCTCTTAGGTTGTCTTAAGGCATACACAAACATCTACTCCTAAGGGAGTTTAGTTAAATGATCTAGGTATGAGGGAATAATTCCTCAATAATCCTTCAATAAATATCTGTCAAAACATCTTCACACTTCCTTTTTGGTATAACCCAAAGCCTTAGTGGCTCTAACCTTTGAAGAGTCAACATAGATTCCACTACCATTAATCACACGGTCAAAGAATGTAAAGGATCAAGCCTTAAATCACATGATAAATACTCAGGGTACATGTTTTCACTGCTCGGCTAGCTAAGGGCAGTCTACAAATGATTACTAACTCCTTCTTATTCTTAGAAACAAATAGATGGTCCTTAATGATCACAAGCATGAATTTATCAAATTATATCCTACACACGTTATTCACCAAATTTATGAATGATATATGTTCATTGGTCAATCCAAGCGACATAACATGAAACTCATAATGCTCATCACGAGTTCTGGATGTAGTGATTAGAATAGATAATCTTCTTTGTGGACGCGAATTTGATGATAACATTGCCGTGGATCAAATTTTTGAATATACGCTAGAACCTTGTAAATGATTGAACAAATCTTCCATCTTGGGTAATGGATATAAATTTTGATCGTCAATTTATTCAGTTCAAGGTAATTAATAAATATAAGGAATGATAACACCATAGCTCTTCATGATGACTAGCTCGGTAGAATAAAAGATTTTTCTGACAACTCTCTCAGTTGCACGGTAACTCTTTTGATTCAGATGCTGCTAATGTATAGTGCACATGCCACAGGTGCAGCACCGGGAATATAATCAATACCAAATTCAACTTGCCTTAATAGCGAAATTCTAGGTAATTCATCAGCAAATACCTCAGAAAGTTTCAAATAACAAGAACATCTTTTAATAAATTTACTTTAAGTTCTTTCTAGAATACAAGATCTATGACTAGTTTATAACCATTCATGGTATAATTTCAAGCCCAAATGCAGGATACGGTCACCCATCGGGAATTACTTAGATCACTTTTGATAATCAACATCTTATTTTTTAGGGGATTTCTACTCGGATTCCCATCAGTTATCACAATGACATCATGTCATAACCAATCCATCCTAATGACATTACCAACTTTCTAGTTTTATTATCGTCGATAAGATGAGAACTTTTCAAAAGGCTAAGAATAACTCGTAATCCTTCACAAATTAAGGATATCTGGAGACACAACTAACATTAAAAGAGTAAGGTCAATGCATGATTTACCGCGAGAGAATTTCAAATCAGATACAGACGAAAACACTAATGAATATGAATATATCCCATGTATTCATGAATTGAGTACGCATTCGAAAGTACCTCGGATCGTTACCCATGTCATTCAAATGGAATCTAATCAAAAGAAATGATAGGAACGTCGATACACCCAGTCGGGTATCAATACTCGGTAATTAGATAATTTTCCAAAGAATCTCACCATGAGAGAATTGGACAAGAAGGGGATATCAATTGTCAATTAAGACAATATCCACAGATGAGTAAATTCGATCCAGAAAAATAAATGGTACGGGAACATATGTAGGTGTCTCTAACAATATGTCCCTATTTTTGCACTTCTTGCAGATCTCATAAAATTTAATCTTTCACAATTTCAAAGAAAATGTGGTGTTTATTAATAATTTCATGGTGACTACTAATCAGCCTTGCATGGTCCTTTCCAAATTGTACGTAGGCGCGTAACTATGTACAATTAAGGATTAACGATGCAATACTCAGTTCGTCGAATGTTGTCATCATGTTTAAAATAAAAATATTTTCATGCTTAATTCTGGAATAAGAATCAAAATGAATTTAAAGAAGAGTTCTTCGTTATGGAAGCAATTAAGTTTTCCAAGGTGTTTCATAAACAACTTTATTTAGATAACGATTACTTATAAGTCTCACTTTGAATAATCCATATAGTGATGAAGATTCAATTTTCTCAAGGGACACTGTTTTAACTTATAAAAACAATATGTGATCTACAAAAGAGTGATGAAGAGTTGTTTACCAAGAACTAACTAAAATATGATAGGAAATGAGCTTAGCCAAATAATCATGAGGTTCATGACCTCGATGGCACTCAAGAATACAAAGAGAAGGATCTACAATGCAACTCTATCCGAAATGAGTAATTTGTTCAATGGTTACATCACTAATGTGAACATTAGGAAAAAGCAATAAGAGATGGATAACAACGATACATGTAGAATTTTATCAATCAAAGATAGTCTTTTCATTAATCACAAACAAGTCATAAATTATCCGTCACATATTACGTGTCGACATGTCATACAATTCCAAAGAATCATCCTACCAACTGATGTCTCAGTTAAGTTAGGGATTTTAAAAGATACTACAATAAATACTAATCTACATGAGTCATTAGGTGTTCCACGTGTCCCGGAAGATCCATCGGTCCCAATTCAGAAGAAGATTTCTTCAATTCATTTCTTGGACACTGGGCATCCTCGTCATTGGACAATGGCCTAGGAACAACCCTTAATACGAACCAACAATCATTCAAAACCTTATAATTCAACCACAGGACTTAACAACTTTCTCTTAACAATCTCGTATTCCATACGAGTTAAATTTTACTTTATTCAAGTTTCAACCAACTTATACTCAACGCGACATTCTACCTCATTCCCCAATACATTCAACCTTATTCTTAGACCTTGAAAGGGAAATAAAAGCTCGATATGAACAACACTTAATTTCCAATTCTATAGCTCTTACAACAATAATTATCAAATGAATTACTAGTATGAAATGACTCACACGTTCAACTAGACTTCTCGAAAAGATACTAGTGTCATGAGAATTTTAAGAAATGGTTCCAATGACAGCCTTAGGTGCAACATTTACCTTTTCGATTTAAATTTAAGAATTGGGTGACACCGAATCAGATGACACCTTTCTAGGTGGTAAGGTTTTGTCAAACTCCACTCTATTAGGAAAGATCGTCATGACATCGGTATCAGATTTAATCTCACCAATTCTTCTTCAAGATCACAATCAACTAATATCAACATTTCTACGAATATCAACCATTTTGTTGGGATTATGAACATCTACAACTTTGGCTAGATCTAGAATAGCTAGATTTCCTATAGGAATAGCTTCGACCGATTTTCTAGAAGAGTTAGGGTTCCTTGTGACAATCTAAGTCGTATAAATATCTCGTATAAGTATTAGAATAGTCATTAAACAATCATGTAATAGAATTACCACATATATGTAATCCAAGTTATATATATATATATATATATATATATATATATATATATATATATATATATATATATATATATATATATATATATATATATATATATATATATATATATATATATATATATATATATATATATGTATATATATATATATATATATATATATATATATATATATATATATATATATATATATATATATATATATATATATATGTATATATATATATATATATATATATATATATATATATATATATATATATATATATATATATATATATATATATATATATATATATATATATATATATATCTATATATATATATATATATATATATATATATATATATATATATATATATATATAACACTTCTCAGTCTGGCCTTGTCGGTAACTCGGGAATTCTTCTGCACCGTTATAGTCAAAAGATTTTTAAACATTTTACTCAAAATATTTATTTAAAAATATTTATAGTTAAAAGATTTTGAAATGTTTTATTCAAAACCTTTGTTTAAAAATATTTAGTCCTCTATAACGAGAGCTCTGGTACCAAATTGTAACACCCCCAGATATTCACATTTTGAATCGGCGGAAGAGTCGTTGGTGTTACGGGATAGCTCATTACTCAAATCATAGACAACGCTTAAAAATTGCGTCCTTTAACAATAAAGCATTTTCCATTCATTAATATCAAACTACAAAGGTCATCAGGTCATAGTATGTCATACAAATTTACAAAACATTTGAATGGAACTTTTTATTTGAATGCGGGCCATAAATTCTTATCGTCTTCCCGAGAATTACCTTCAAGTACCTGAGATAAAACATGTTAAAAGTCAACGAAACGCCGAGTGAATACATAGAGTTTAATAAAAACCATTAATACATATCACCAGTATATAATCATTACCGAACATCATTTTTTACAATTCTTTGTCGTAGGTCATAAAATAGGCCAAAGACATTTTATACTAATCTTTGTCGTAAATCATAATATAGGCTTTTGCTTTCAAAACCATTATACGAACCATTGTCGTAAAAACATCATACAATACGTTTTATAACGTTGTAAAGAGTTTAATAAAAACCGTTTTATGAAAATGGTTATGTGACAATCCGTCAATTTATGGTTGATATTTTAGTCTCAATATTTATTTGAAAACATTATTTTAATGTTACAATATGAACTTACTTATTTTTGGGAAGAAATTTGGATTTACGTCTTGGAGTAGCATCGACTACGTCTAAACCGGAGGATTCAACGTTACGTGCTTACGTTTACATACACCGTCCTTGGTGACAGTCCGACATTTCAGAAAAATAAATTTATCCACGAATATTATTTTGGAATTTTAAATTTGTGTTGGTTCATAAACTCACAAATTTACGAGAAGAGACTAGGACTTACGATTTTATTTTAACGTCCTTTACGACTAAACCGGAAACCCTAGGATTACGTATTTACGTTTTCGAACTCCGTTTTTGATGAGACAATTTTTATTGGATTCGTTTTGTGACGTTGATTCATAATTTATAAAAACGTTTTTCATAAAACGACCCGAGGGCACGCAAATCGAGGAAAATAGAATCGAGGAATACCCGTAAACTAGTGAGATGGGACAAAATACATTGTCCCACCCCACTAGCTTACATGGGACGACAACAAGGTACAACACACCACATTTGGTGTCATTTTTACTTAACTAAGTAGACACTTGTCTAATTTGCTTACTTTGTAAGCTTCCACTACAACAAAACTAGCCATCAAAACCATTTGATCATTTTCACAACATGCAAACCACCAAAAACTCACAACTCTCTCTCTCTCTCACTCATTTTGGTCGTCCCATATCTCACAAACAAAACCTTCACTTGATCAAAATCAACCACAAAATCTCATGTTATTCATATACATGTTGATGCCCTCTTGAAGCTCTCTTGAATGGTGGTGCTTATAACATCCAAGGAGGGATTTTCATGGAGTAGTAGGGCTGATTTTCCATAAGGTATTCATGAAGAATGGTGTTCTTGAAGATGGTGTTGGCTAAGCACAAGTTTCTCCATCAAAAATCCATGTTTTGATCACAACCTACATCATCATGGTGGTATAAAGATTGTTCTCCTCATCTTCTTGTTATTTTGATTATGTAAAAATGTATTTTATTTCCTATTGTATATGTATATGATGATTATATGATGATAAAAATGTTATGTGGGGATTTGGTGTTGATAAATATGACTAAAAAGGTGAAAAACTATAAGAAACAAGGTTAAAATCTTGATTAATTTACATGGCTGTATAAAACAGTAAAGAAACATGTTATGAACTGATAAAATGATGAAGTAGAATCTATTTACAGTAAGCTATATGTCTTGTACACATGTGAGAGTTGGTCATGCAATGGAATCATTGTAATGAGTGAGATATGATCAAAACAAGTTTAAGGTATAAATCTGAGTTCACTGTTTTGGACGATTTTTAGAAAATATTTAGAAGATGATTCAACAGTAGCTATAGGAGAGTTAAATGTAGCACATATCATGTAGTTTATGTGATAAAAATTTGAGCTTCTATCTCCATATAGAACTCAAGATATGGCAGTTTTGGTGAAAGTGAAGATAAAAATCAGATTTTGGAAAATAAAGTATAATACTATTATATAAGCACTCAAAATTATATTGTATAAAATGTAAAGTTAAAACCCACTAACTCTTGGATTTTATTTATATAAATATGTACAATGATAAATAAGTGGACATTTTATAAAAATGGTAACTTGTTATGTTTTATAAGTTATAAAAACTATAAACTTGATTTTTACGACTTTTTCGGCTATTGCCGTAAAATTAACGTTTTTGTTAAATAAAACTTAGATGGTTGGACCCGTCTAATGAAAACTTTATAAAACTTATATACTGATATATAAGTAGCTAATACAAGTAAAAACCGATAAAACCCGAACTATAGGACAAACGGACATTAACGAGCTAAGTAAACATATTGGACTAATACTTGGACTAATAATTGGACTAAATAAGATAAAAACTTGTAAAAAGAACTTATTGGGCTTAACCCATTTGGGCCCAACATGGAAAGTATACATACTGATAAAAGAAGTATAACAAGGATTAAAACAAGTTAAGGAACTTATAATAAGTTTATTGGACTTAAAACACGTAAATAGGTAAAACGAGAAAACTAGTGTAAAAGTTATCGACACATAACACAAAAATGAGTAAATGAGGATATGTAAACCCACTTGATCATCATATATATAAAATCATCATATGTATACATAATTGTTATTTTTATAAAGTCATTGGACATGAGTCTAAGACCGAGTATTATTTGTCTAGGTTTCCGTGATTGAAGCACGTACCGTACATCCGAATTGCCGACAACCCGCCTTCCCACATCATCGTGAGTTCATAGCCTCGCACTCTTTTAAATGTTTTTATAAATGTTTTATAAACCCGCGAGGGAGATAACATGTTAGTTTTTATTAAATAGGACACCATTTGTCCCGATTGTTTGTTTATTGATTTTGGACCCGAATGATTGAATGACCCGATTGTATGACCCGGTAAATGATTAAAGGACCCGATAGATGAAATTAAATGGATTATTAAAGTTAGGTTATGTCACTAAAAGTCCCATTAGCATGAATTGTGAACTACCGGGATTTGGTAGACGCTTATGCATTTAATAGTACTATTTGGGGACGATCACCCCAGTTCGCGCCTTGACGATTGATCCCCGTCGTGCCACATTGATTGGTAAGCGAATTTATGTATGAGAAGATTTCCATAGCGTGACCTTTGTGACGACACGCTACTTTAGATGGGCAAAATTTGTATCGGGTTAGCTACCCGTTGTTGGTTTAGTAAGGTAACAATGTCATGCGGCTTATAATAATCCAAAACTAACGAAATACTATTAGACGCATCGAATTACGAAGTATTGCCTGACTAGCAATACGGGGTAATACTATTGATATTATGTTTGTGTTTGGTTTTCATAACCATACTCATATAACGGTTTTTATTTTCATACAACGTCGTAAGACGTATTGTATGACGTTTTTACGACATTGGCTCGTATAATGATTTTTAAGGCTTTTTATAACAATATTCATATAATGGTTTTATTTAATCTATACAACGTTACAAAAACGTATTGTATGGTGTTTTTTAACGATAATGATTCGTATAACGATTTTTAAGGCAAATGCCTATATTATGATTTTCGATAAAGATTTGTATAAAATGACTTTGGCTATTTTATGGCCTATTAAAATGATTTGTACAAAATGATTTTCAGTAATAATTTTATACTGATATTATATTGATGGAATTTATTAAACTCTATGAATTCACTCGGCGTTATCGCTGACCTTTTCTTTTAACATGTTTTATCTCAGGTACTTGAAGGTAATTCTCGGGAAGACGACAAGAATTCATGGCCCGCACTTAAACAATATTTTTCCATTCAAATACTTTGTAAAACTTTGTATGAAATATAATGACTTGGGACCGATGTAACATTGATGTTTATGAATGGAAATGATTTATTATTAAACGACGCGATTTTTATGCGATGTCTATGATGTGAGTAATGTGCTATCCCGTAACACCAACTAGTCTTCCGTTGTACTGAGTTGTATAAATTTGGGGGTGTTACAGTTTGGTACCAGAGCTCTCGTTATAGAGAACGAAAGATTTTTAAAACTAAGGTTTTGAATAAAACATTTCAAAATCTTTTTACTAAAAACATTTTTCTAAAAATGTCTAAAAATCTTTTGACTATAACGGTGCCGAAGAATTCCCGAGTTACCGACAAGGCCAAGACTGAGAAGTGTTATTTTAATATATATATATAACTTGGATTGTATATATATATATGATGTAATTTTATTACATGATTGTTTGATGATTATTTTGATTTTTATACGAGGTATTTATACGACGTAGATTGTCACAAGAAACCCTAACTCCCCTAGTAAATTAATCGAAGCTATTCTCGTAGGAATTCTAGCTATTCTAGATCTAAAACCAAGTTGTGGATATTTATGATCCCATCAAATGGTTGATATTCGTAGAAATGTAGATATTAGTTGATTGCGATATTGAAAAAGGATTGGCGAGATTAAATCTGATATCAATGTTATGACGATCTTTTCTTATAGAGTGGAGTTTGACAAAATGTTACCACCTAGAAAGATGTCATCTGATTCGTTTTCACCCAATTCTTAAATTGAAATCGAAAGGGTAAATGTTGCACTTGAGGATGTTATTGGAACCATTACCCAAAAGCCTCATGCCACTAATACCTTTCCGAGAAGTCTAGTTGAATGATCAAGTCATTTCATACTAGTGACTCATTTGATAATTGTTGTTGTAAGAGATATAGGATTGGAAATTAAGTATTGTTCATATTGAACTTTTATTTCCCTTTTAAGGCCTAAGAATAAAGATTGAAAGTATTGGAGAATGAAGTAGGATATCGAATTGAGTATAAGATTGGTTGAAACTTGGATAAAGTAAAATTTAACCTGTATGGAATATGAGATTGTTAAGAGGAAGTCATTAAGTTTTGTGATTGAATTATAAGGTTTTAAATGATTGTAGGTTCGTGTTAAGGGTTGTTCCTAGGCCATTGTCCACTAATGAGGATGCCCAGTGTTCAATAAATAAATTGAAGAAATCTTCTTCTAAATTGGGACCGATGGATCTTCCGGGACATGTGGAACACCTAATGACTCTTGTAGATTAGTATTCATTGTGGTATCTTTTAAAAATCCCTAACTTAACTAAGATATCAGTTGGTAGGATGAGTTTTGAGAATTGTATGACATAATGACATGTAATGTGTTACGGTACAATTTTGACTTGTTTGTGATTAATGAAAAAGACTACCTTTGATTGCTAACTCTTACATGTATCAATGTTATCTATCCTTTATTGCTTCATCCTAATGTTCGCATTAGTGATGCAACCATTGAACAAGTACTCATCTTGATTTGAGTTACGTTGTGGATTATTCTTTTTGAGCGCCATCGAAGTCATGAACCTCATGATTAATTGGCTAAGCTCATTTCCTATTATATCATAGTTAGATCTTGGTGAACCACTCTTCATCACTCCTTTGCAGATCAGTAATTGTTTTTATAAGTTAAAACAGTATCCCTTGAGAAAAATTGAATTCTCATCACTATAAGGATTGTTCAAAGTGAGATTTATAAGTGATTGATATCAAAATTAAGTTGTTTATGAAAAGCTTTGGAAACTTAATTATTTCCATAAACAAAGAAAATATTTGTAAATATATTTTTGATTCTTATTTAAGAATTCAGCATGAAAATGTTTTTGTTATAAACATGATGATAAAATTTTGACGAACTGAGTATTGCATCGTTAATCTTGAAATTGTATATAGTTGCACGCCTACATACAATTTGGAATGGACCATGCAAGACTGATTAGTAGTCACCATAAAACTAATGAATAAACACTACATTTTCTTTGAAGATTGTGAGAGATTAAATTTTATGAGATCTGCAAGAAGTGAAAAATAGGGACATAATGTTAGGGACACCTACATATGTGCCTGTAGCATCTATTCTTCTGAGTCGAATTTACTCATCTGTGGAAATTGTCTTATTTGACAATTGACAATTCTTTCTTGTCCAATTCTCCCGTAGTGAGATTCTTAGGAAAAGTATATGATTACCGAGTGTTGATACCCGACTGGATGTATTGACGTTCTTATCATTTCTTATGATTAGATTTCATTTGAATGACCTGGGTAACGATCTGAGGAGCTTTCGAATGCGTACTCAAATTATGAAAACATGGGATATATTCATATTCGTTAAATGTTTTCGTCTGTATCTGATTTGAAATTCTCTCGCATAGATTATGCGTTGACCTTACTCTTTTAATAGTAGTTGTGTATCCTAATATCCCTGAATTTGTGAAGGATTATGAATTATTATTAGTCTTTTGAGAAGTTCACATCTTATCGACGGCAATGAAACTGAAAAGTTGATAATGCCGGTAGAATGGATTGATTGATTATGACATGACAACATTGTCTTAATTGATGGGAACTCGAGTAGAATTCCCCTAAATGATAAGATGTTGATTATCAAAAGTGATCTAAATAATTCTTGATGGATGACCATATCCTGTATTAAGACTTGAAATTATACCGTGAATGGTTGTGAACTAGTTATAGATATTGTAACATAGAAGAACCTAATATGTATTTACTAAAAGATGTTCATGTTATCTAAAACCTTAGGAGGTATTTGTTGATGAATTACCTAGACTTTTGCCATTAAGGCAAGTTGAAATTAGTATTGATTATATTCTCGGTGCTGCACTTGTGGCTTGTGCACTGTACGTCAGCACCATCTGAGTTAAAGGAATTACCGTACAAATAAGAGAGTTTTCGGAGAAAGATTTTATTCTACCAAGCCTGTCATCATGAAGAGCTATGGTGTTATCATTCCTTATATTTATAGATTATTGTGACTGAGTAAATTGACAATCGAAAGCGATATCCATAACTCGAAATGGAAGATTTGTTCGATCATTTACAAGGTTCTAGAAATTTGATCCACGGCATGGTTATCATCAACTTCGCGTCCGCGAAAAAGGATTATCTATTCCAATCACTACATCCAGAACTTGTAATGAACATTATGAGTTTCACGTGATGTCGTTTGGATTGACTAATACACATGTAGCATTCATAAATTTGGTGAATCAAGTGTGTAGGCTGTAATTTGATAAATTCATGCTCGTGATCATTAAGGACTATATGTTTGTTTATAAGAATAAGAACGAGTTAATAATTAATTATAGATTGCCCTGAATTGGTCGAACGATAAAAACCTGTACCTTGAATAATTAACACGGGATTAAAAACTTAATCCTTTACATAAAATGACCATTGGATTAATAATTGTAAGATGTATGCATATTGACTCTTCAAAAATTAAGAGCCCTTTTAAGACTTTGGATTTTTACCAAAAAGAAATTGAAATATATTTTGACGAATGTTTTAACAAAGGATTTTAGAAGGGATTATTCCCTTATACACAAAACATTTAACTAAACTCCTGTTTAGGGGTAAATGTTTTTGCATACCTTAAGATAACATAAAAGGGAATTGAGGGAACCATTGAAACCATGACTTGAAATTTGAAACGATAATTTACGCTTTTCAAACTAAGAAAATTTTGACCACAGTATAACCAAAGATTTTTCGAACATTTACGAATCCTATTAATTATTTTCGATAAATCAACAAAAATCGTGTTAATTTAATTCAAATTTATTTTTGAACATTTTTATATAATTAACCGGACTAAGAAATTTGAAATCTTTGCATTTACGTTTCATAAAAATTGAATATTTAATATTTAATTAGTTGTAATAATTATCGACGCTTTAAACGCTGGATTGAGAAAAACGGATAAAAATAATAGTTGAGACGAAACTGAAACATAGAAGATATGAAGAAAGAATTTTGAATAAATACGGTTATGATATTTATTTCAAGGAGAAAGTAAATGTAGACACTGACACATAATATAGAAAGAATATCTGAGTGAATTGTGGACATGATAATTATATCATCATGAAAAGTGAATATATATACCGACGCATTATGTAGAAAAAAAATAAAGAACCAGTTAGGACATGTTCCTTAATAATGAAGGTGCAAAATAAATTGCCGAACGATATAAAAATAAACAATGCTTATAAGAAGAATAACATAGATAATAAAAAGGGGTTCGCGGCTAATGTGAACCATTAGAATTGAGAAGCCGATAGCGTTAAATGTTTTAAAGACCACATGTGATTGTCTAAATATGGAGGATTGTGAGATATAGTTATGTTGGAATTTGTAAGTATAAGTATTCTATTTATGTCATTTCTGACTAGAAGTATCTTTGACTGAAGAAGTTGTACTAATGGCAATTATGAAGGCAGACATCGCCTCATACATTAGTAAACGTCTAGCTATTGCAAAGGTCATCATCTTAATTTGATTCGATTTAGGTCATCGTCGACAGACTGACCAAATCTGCTAATATCATTCCTGTTAATGATAAATGCAAAAGAGTTATGTAAACATGGTGTGCCTGTATCGAACATCTATATCAAGATCCTCGCTTCGCATCGAATTTCTAGAGATTTGCTCAGAAATCATTGAGAACGAACCTTGATGAGAGTACTATATACCACCCCAAATCGAAGGGACGAGGTAAAGTAACGATACAAAGTAATATAAGTACTGTTGTATGTTTGAATGATTGACCTTTGCTAATAGACCGTATAATCGTTTTCCTTTGGAAGGATTATCATTGATAATTATCGTATTAGGATCGAGATCTAATCTTGTTAGGATCTATATTAGAGCATCTGTAAGCAGGAGTTGAGATGAAGACTTCCGACATACATCCATTATGAGTTGGACATGTCTTTTAGGTTTAAGGTTTCCTATGATGGCGAACCTAACCTTACAAAATACTCGACCCGTGAGATCTGAAATGATTATTGAAATTAGGATCTGATTATTGACAACCGGTAGTGGGCAAGAGGTTATGTGAATGTGAAATGTAGATCTTGAAGTGCCAAATGGGTAGCGAAGTTATGCCACAATTTTTAACCTTGGAAAAATGAATTCATGATCTGACAAATCATGGGATATAATTCCCCGTTGTATGGGACCATTGAGATGATGTAAAAGTTGGGATTGAAAGGCATATAAGCTGGATCTACCCTAGGACTTCAAGAACCGCGTGAATTATGTTTCGTAAATCGAACTTGATGGAATATCTATCAAGTGGAAAATATGATTGTTCTTAGTAAAGCTTAGATCGGCGAAAAGTTGCATTCATCAAAAACCCGTGAACATCATGGATAGAGAAAGTAAGTCAACATTTAGCCTGATCTTATTCCCGTAGTTATGTCTGCTGAAACTCGCGTATTGTAATGAATTGCACTTGTGAGAAAAGACCGAATGTGGAGGAAATACCCACATGGATTTAACTCTATAAGAAGCGAGTAGTAAGGTAAGATGATCTTTGAGGACAAAGATCATGTTTAGGGGTAAAGGCTGTGACAATCCGTCAATTTATGGTTGATATTTTATTCTCAATATTTATTTGAAAATATTATTTTAATGTTACAATATGAACTCACTTATTTTTGGGAAGAAATTTGGATTTACGTCTTGGAGTAGCATCGACTACGTCTAAACCGGAGGATTCAACGTTACGTTCTTACGTTTACATACACCGTCCTTGGTGACAGTCCGACATTTCAGAAAAATAAATTTATCCGCGCATATTATTTTGGAATTTTAAATTTGTGTTGGTTCATAAACTCATAAATTTACGAGAAGAGACTAGGACTTACGATTTTATTTTAATGTCCTTTACGACTAAACCGGAAACCCTAGGATTACGTATTTACGTTTTAGAACTCCGTTTTTGATGAGACAATTTTTATTGGATTCGTTTTGTGACGTTGATTCATAATTTATAAAAACGTTTTTCATAAAACGACCCGAGGGCACGCAAATCGAGGAAACTAGAATCGAGGAATACCCGTAAACTAGTGAGATGGGACAAAATACATTGTCCTACCCCACTAGCTTACATGGGACGACAACAAGGTACAACACACCACATTTGGTGTCATTTTTACTTAACTAAGTAGACACTTGTCTAATTTGCTTACTTTGTAAGCTTCCACTACAACAAAACTAGCCATCGAAACCATTTGATCATTTTCACAACATGTAAACCACCAAAAACTCACAACTCTCTCTCTCTCACTCATTTTGGTCGTCCCATATCTAAATCAACCACAAAATCTCATGTTATTCATATGCATGTTGATGCCCTCTTGAAGCTCTCTTGAATGGTGGTGCTTATAACATCCAAGGAGGGATTTTCATGGATTAGTAGGGCTGAATTTCCATAAGGTATTCATGAAGAATGGTGTTCTTGAAGATGGTGTTGGCTAAGCACAAGTTTCTCCATCAAAAATCCATGTTTTGATCACAACCTACATCATCATGGTGGTATAAAGATTGTTCTCCTCATCTTCTTGTTATTTTGATTATGTAAAAATGTATTTTATTTCCTATTGTATATGTATATGATGATTATATGATGATAAAAATGTTATGTGGGGATTTGGTGTTGATAAATATGATTAAAAAGGTGAAAAACTATAAGAAACAAGGTTAAAATCTTGATTAATTTACATGGCTGTATAAAATAGTAAAGAAACATGTTATGAACTGATAAAATGATGAAGTAAAATCCATTTACAGTAAGCTATATGTCTTGTACACATATGAGAGTTGGCCATGCAATGGAATCATTGTAATGAGTGAGATATGATCAAAACAAGTTTAAGGTATAAATCTGAGTTCACTGTTTTGGACGATTTTTAGAAAATATTTAGAAGATGATTCAACAGTAGCTATAGAAGAGTTAAATGTAGCACATATCATGTAGTTTATGTGATAAAGATTTGAGCTTCTATCTCCATATAGAACTCAAGATATGGCAGTTTTGGTGATAGTGAAGATAAAAATCAGATTTTGGAAAATAAAATATAATACTATTATATAAGCACTCAAAATTATATTGTATAAAATGTAAAGTTAAAACCCAATAACTCTTGGATTTTATTTATATAAATATGTACAATGATAAATAAGTGGACATTTTATAAAAATGGTAACTTGTTATGTTTTATAAGTTATAAAAACTATAAACTTGATTTTTACGACTTTTTCGGCTATTGCCGTAAAATTAACGTTTTTGTTAAATAAAACTTAGATGGTTGGACGCGTCTAATGAAAACTTTATAAAACTTATATACTGATATATAAGTAGCTAATACAAGTAAAAATCGATAAAACCCGAACTATAGGACAAACGGACATTAACGAGCTAAGTAAACATATTGGACTAATACTTGGACTAATAATTGGACTAATAATTGGACTAAATAAGATAAAAACTTCTAAAAAGAACTTATTGGGCTTAACCCATTTGGGCCCAACATGGAAAGTATACATACTGATAAAATAAGTATAACAAGGATTAAAACAAGTTAAGGAACTTATAATAAGTTTATTGGACTTAAAACACGTAAATAGGTAAAACGAGAAAACTAGTGTAAAAGTTATCGACACATAACACAAAAATGAGTAAATGAGGATGTGTAAACCCACTTGATCATCATATATATAAAATCATCATATGTATACATAATTGTTATTTTTATAAAGTCATTGGACATGAGTCTAAGACCGAGTATTATTTGTCTAGGTTTCCGTGATTGAAGCACGTACCGTACATCCGAATTGCCGACAACCCGCCTTCCCACATCAACGTGAGTTCATAGCCTCACACTCTTTTAAATGTTTTTATAAATGTTTTATAAACCCGCGAGGGAGATAACATGTTAGTTTTTATTAAATAGGACACCATTTGTCCCGATTGTTTGTTTATTGATTTTGGACCCGAATGATTGAATGACCCGATTGTATGACCCGATAAATGATTAAAGGACCCGATAGATGAAATTAAATGGATTATTAAAGTTAGGTTATGTCACTAAAAGTCCCATTAGCAGGAATTGTGAACTACCGGGATTTGGTAGACGCTTATGCATTTAATAGTACTATTTGGGGACGATCACCCCAGTTCGCGCCTTGACGGTTGATCCCCGTCGTGCCACATTGATTGGTAAGCGAATTTATGTATGAGAAGATTTCCATAGCGTGACCTTTGTGACGACACGCTACTTTAGATGGGCAAAATTTGTATCGGGTTAGCTACCCGTTGTTGGTTTAGTAAGGTAACAATGTCATGCGGCTTATAATAATCCAAAACTAACGAAATACTATTAGACGCATCGAATTACGAAGTATTGCCTGACTAGCAATACGGGGTCATACTATTGATATTATGTTTGTGTTTGGTTTTCATAACCATACTCATATAACGGTTTTTATTTTCATACAACATCGTAAGACGTATTGTATGACGTTTTTACGACATTGGCTCGTATAATGATTTTTAAGGCTTTTTATGACCATATTCATATAATGGTTTTATTTAATCTATACAACGTTACAAAAACGTATTGTATGGTGTTTTTTAACGATAATGATTCGTATAATGATTTTTAAGGCAAATGCCTATATTATGATTTTTGATAAAGATTTGTATAAAATGACTTTGGCTATTTTATGGCCTATTAAAATGATTTGTACAAAATGATTTTCAGTAATAATTTTATACTGATATTATATTGATGGAATTTATTAAACTCAATGAATTCACTCGGCGTTATCGCTGACCTTTTCTTTTAACATGTTTTATCTCAGGTACTTGAAGGTAATTCTCGGGAAGACGACAAGAATTCATGGCCCGCACTTAAACAATATTTTTCCATTCAAATACTTTGTAAAACTTTGTATGAAATATAATGACTTGGGACCGATGTAACATTGATGTTTATGAATGGAAATGATTTATTATTAAATGACGCGATTTTTATGCGTTGTCTATGATGTGAGTAATGTGCTATCCCGTAACACCAACTAGTCTTCCGCTGTACTGAGTTGTATAAATTTAGGGGTGTTACAGGTTATGTATAACCAAAACACGAACATAATATCAGTAATAAGATCCCGTATTGCTAGTCAGGCAATATATTATGATTCAATTCGGATATCAGTATTTTCATTATTGGATTATTATAAGCCACATGACATTGTTACTTTTCTATAACATATATCGGGTAGCTAACCTGTAATTCCTTTGCCCATCTAAAACAGCGTGGCGTCACAATAATCATGCTTATATAAATCTTCTCATACGTAAATTCGGTTACCAATCAATGTGGCACGACGGGGATCAACCGTCAAGGCGCGAACTGGGGTGATCTTCCCTAAATAGTACTATTATATGCATAAGCTTCTACCAAATCCCGGTAGTTCACAATTCATGCTAATGGGACTTTTAGTGACATTACCTAACTAATAATAATCCATTTCATTTCATTCATTAGGTCATATAATCATTCGGGTCCATATCAATAAGCATACAATCGGGACAACTAGTGTCCTATTTTTATTAAAACTAGCATGTTATCTCCCTCGCGGGTTTATATAACATTTCATAAAACATTTAAAAGAGTGCGGCGCTATGAACACACATTGGTGTGGGAAGGCGGGTTATCGGCAATTAGGATGTATGGTACGTGCCTCGATCACGGGAAACCTAGACAAATAATACTCGGCCTTAGGCTATGCCCAATAACTTTATAAAAGTTGTAATGTATATTAATAAAAAGTTTTGCAATCCTATTTTTAACAATGATTGTTCGTTTTCCTCGACTCACTCGAAATTGAAATCGGACAAACGTAAGACTTAATTTGTTTTTGGTAAAATAATATTTTTTTTGTATTTTAAAAACTAAAAATTATAAAAACAATTTAATTAAGGTCTATTTTAATAAAAACTATTTTATGTAAATTCGAAATCTAATAAATTCTAATAAAACTATTTTGAAAATTTAATGTAAAAGAAATTTATTTAAAACTATTTTTATAGAAAACTTTAAATGAAATCTAATTTTAAACAAAACTATATTAATTTAAATCTAAAGAAAATTTAAACTAATTTTAAAAACATAAAAGAAAACTATTTTAAATAAAAGTAAATTGAAAGCTAATTTAAAAATTATAAAAGTAATTAAAATTAAAATATTTTAAAAGCTATTTTTTTAATCTTTTTATTTTTTATAAAAGCTAAATTAAAGTAAATTTAAATAAAACTTTTTGATTAAAAATAAACTAAAACTTTGAATTAAACTAATTTAAAAAAAATTGACACTAGTTAAAACCCTATATTAATTAAACGTTGCAAAGTAGTACACAAATAAAGGTCCTAGTAGAGTGGTTAAGTCGGTTGGCTTGTATTCGAGAGGTCAGGGGTTCGAGACCCTGGCCAGATGAGATTTGCTAATATTTTTTTACCTTTTTTGAACTTTGTTTGTTTTAAGAATTTGTAACATACAGAACAAATGGAACTGTTGTTACCCAGCAATTTCAGTAAACAAAATAGGACAAAAGCACAACAGCCTAGACACGAAATAACAGATAAGCTATAAGAAATAAGCTAAAAAAAACTACATAAGCAAATGAGCAACAATTTAGACAGAACTTAATCTAAATTCTCAACTTAAAACAACAATCTAATAAGCAATTCTAATAAGGATATCAATGACTAAATCATACTCAAATACTCAATAATTCCAAATCCAAATGAGCAGAACAAAGTAAATCTATCAGAATCTAAGCAGCAATAAGATCTAAATAATAAGAAAATTAAATAAGATCAAAACTAAAAACTAAACTCAGACAAGAAAATAGGCATAAACTTAAAACAGTAGCTTACTCAAAATAAATAAAAGCAAAACTGAATAATATCCAAACAGTAACATATATCTAAACAAACTAAAATATCCAGACAAAACACAATCAGATAGTAACAAAACAAAAGCAGATAAATAATAAGCTTAACAAGAAATTAAAAATAGAGATTAACACCTTTTGGAGGAACCGTTGTGACGAAGACGCGGCGCTGAGCCGTCTTATCTACGAAACCGAACACCACCTTAATTTATCAACAACATCTCGAACCAAACGACTTAATCTCGAACCAAGAAAAGTGAACAATATCCGAACCAAAGTAACAGTAACTTTAATATCTCCCAGTGGGGAATATAACTTTCCACTTTTTTTTTTTTTAATTTTTTTTATAATAATAATAACTTGCGAACAGTAATAATAAAAAAAAGAGATTAAAGATTAAATCAAACTTTGCAGAAAATTTAAAATGAGACACGAAAATTAATTAAGTAAAAACTACTTTTCATTAATCATAAAAAATTACAATAACTGGAAATTAAAAATTACATTAAACCCTAAAACTAATTTTGCAGAAAAATTAAATAAAGAAAAAAGTGTCTCAGTTACATTTTTGATGGGGGTTTTTATAGGCAAAATCCCCAAAACCTTCTTGAATCTTCTTGAGGAAGGAATTAAATCCAGGCCATTAAATCCTTCATTCTTCTTTCTCTCTCTTGATCATCGGCTGAAAATAACTTTGTGAGCCACGGATTGCCACCTTGGCAGTAAATTGTGCTAGTTGTGTTTGTTGTATGCTGATGTGGAGCAAGTTTATTGGAGGATTTGTATTGGTGATGTGTTAAATCCAATCACAAGAGGGGGTTGAGGCCACGTTGGATCAAATTGAGGACCACTCCTTGGTGTTCTTCCCGTTTTTCTTAGGGATTTATTTCCCATCCGTGTGAATTACACGGATTTAACAAAAGCCCCAATATTTTATGGTTAATTTGTGTGATGGGTAAATATTAGGGTTTGAGGGATTGGCTGTAAAAAATGGGAGAGAAAGGAGGGTGAGTGTGTTTATTTCACTTTGGTATTATAGAATGATGTGGGAAGGTGGTTGGAGTAATAAAACCGTTTAATAAGTTTTTGGGTAAATGTGTACACGTGTTGTGGTGTGGGATAGGGAAAGTTGGGCTAAACTTTTATTAAAAACGTGAAGTGGGGAAAGTGGTGGTTATACGTGTGAGTTTGTGTTAAGTAATTTATTTATTTGTGTGTGATGTTGACTGTATTTGACCAAGCCAAATTTGCACCGTCCCTTTTTGAAGATAAATGGGTTAGGCCAAAACAATTTCTTCCGTCCAATTGTTTAAGGAAAATGGGTTTGATGGGCTTATAGTTATCAAACAAGCAAGTTATAACTTTTAAATGGGCTTTTGAGCCCATTAACCCGAATGTGGGACCCACAAGCTCAAATAACTTCAAAAAGATTTAATCCGCTAAAATCGAGCTAGATTTCAGCTTCCTTGATTGTTTCTTCAAAATCGAGTCGATTATGTCGGGTTTCGTGATCTTGGGCACACTTATGGTATTTGACTTTGTCTTCGTCTCTTTCTTGGACTTTTCTTCAACATTTGACCGTGAAATCCCGTGTTTTCTTTCCTTTTGATATTTTGTACCTATTTTACACAAAAAAACCACGCATAATTCTGACTTTTACGATATTAAACACATGATTAGGTCTTGTTTTTCCTTGATTTTAGTGGCAAAAGGATAAGTGTTTACACACTTATTAAATCCCCTACACCTGACCATTGCAATGACCCCATGCAATGCATTATTTTAAAGCATAAAGTTACATTTTTCTCATAATTAATCCATCTCGGCCTTTATTAAAATATACTATTATTACTAAGACGAAAAGATAAAAACTTTAAAGGGAACAAAAGTTATAACAATTTATTAACTTGGAAATTATTTGATGGAAGAAACTCGTGACGAAATCTAAGACTTGAATTAGGGCTTTGGTGTCAAGAATATTAATCACCCTCTAGTTTCACGTTCCCCATACCAAGTTTAAAAACGAGATCATTGTTTACCATAAGTCCTTAGGTTAAAACCACTTATATAAGACAATTGTGTAGTACTCTTTCTCCAATTCCTACGTTGTATCTCTAGACTTTATTGATTGTCATTCACCCGTAGGCTCATTTGACTTATTTGATAATTATTATTCCAAAAATGAAGGCCAAACGGTGCAAACCCGACACTCAAAACCTAACCTCGTCCTCAAAACGTTGTCACTAAAGTAAGCCCAGATCAAGGATGATTTAACACGATTTGGGGAATAAATTGGCCAAATAGTACTACTTTATTAATTATTCCTCCAAAGTCATGTTGACTTTATGTGGAGTTTAGCAAGTTCACATCATATACCCTTAGGCTCTTTAAGATGTAAAAATGCTCCCCGTCTATTGTCCACACCCTAAGGCTCCTTGAACGATAAACGAGGGAATTGATTATTGATCAATTTTTATTCAACACTTACCATGCCATACACCCTAAGGCTCTAATGACAAGGTTCATGCTACATGACCTCAAGGAGCCTTAGGGTGAGGCTCCTTGAGGTCATGGTTTAATCTTATTCTTTCTTATTTATGATATGTATAGTAGGCCAAATTCCGCGGTCCCATGGTCTGAATACCTCCTACTTAGTGGTTATGAGCCACCTTAGTCGGAAGTCCACAACGCTGGCACCCTCAATGTGTTCATGCTTTAATTACAAGGAGATTAAAGATTTGGCTAAGAGTTAAGACATCGAATCGACACCGCAAAAATCCTCATTTATTAAGCGATTTAAATATACAAGCGGGAAGAAAGATCCACAAAAACCATATAAGCAAAAATTAACCCTTAAACTTATTATCAACTCTATCATCTCTCGTTCTCCACAATTTAAAATCTCAAGGAATGAGACTCGTGGATGCTTAGCCTAATAAACCAATTAAGGTCCATATGGTTAAGGATACTAGCTAGAGTAAACTTGGATAAGTAAACTCGGGTTGAGTCAAAATATTCACGACGTACCTAATATATCAAAGATATCTAAACTTGTTAAAACCATTTTATTTATTTATTTATTTTTGACTTTTATTCTTGAAATGGAAAATATAAATATGATGCGATGACAAAAGGAAAGAAAATAAATGGAAATACTACTAGGCCAAAATAGATCAAAAATTTGAAAAACGTTGAAATTTTTTATAATTTTTCCGGTTAAATGAGGTCAAATTCATGGAAAATTTTTAAGCATGTGGGAGAATAAACTCCCCTACACTTAGGACATTGAGAACGTTGTTTAAAATCGAGATAAGGAAGAGACAACTAAAGTGATTACATTTATTTGTTTTATTTATATACAAGATTGAATCACAATAGCAAAAACTTATCGAAGGAACCGGGTACACGGGAAACACGGGAACACGGGTCTCGTCAAAAGTACCAAAAGTGGATCATCAAAGGATATGTCCCTGCACAATCACAAAACACAAAACAAACAACCTACTTGGCTCCCCCCTACACTTATTGGTGAAAATGGGTGAAGGCGAACAAGGGTGGAAAGGATGGAAAAGGCAAAAATCTAACCTAGTTAAACGATGCTTGATTTATTTATCACGAGTCTCTAGCTCGACTCGAATTCCCGAATGTCATCATTCAAATGGGAAAATCATGGGAAAAAACCGAGATTTCCAAGGGAGGAAAATCTCTCCATGATAAAGGGGTGAAACAAGTCAAATAAGGCATAACCCATGAAAATCCACCCGGGTCAAACACATGATTTCCATCACAAAAGGAAATAAACCCCGAGGTGGTACGCAAGTCAAAGAAAAGTGGGGTATCCTTAGGCAACGATCTCTTATAAGGAAGGGTAAGGTGGTATGGTAATGAAAGCACAAAAGTCTCTATTCCGGGATCAAACACCGGTTCCTTAACGGGAAAATATCAAGAGGTAGTGACATTTAAGCTCAAAATATCATCAAAATCCAAAGTGGGAAGGTCGTCCTCTTCCAAACTCGATGTGAAAACATAAGTATCATCGAAGTCATAGGAAAACTCTTCCTCATGAGGGAAATTGGTATTTAGAAAGATATCTAAATCCTCCTCAAATGGAATAGCCTCGAAAGTCGAAATGATCTCTAAGAGTGGAGGATCCTCCTCAATAGTCATGACTTCTAAAATTGGAGTATAAAAGTCAAAAGGAGTGTGCATGGAAGAATCACTCATAGAGATATGAGGTGCATTAAGTTCATGGGGTGGGTCATCAAAGATAATGAGATCACTTAAGGAAGTGTCATCATCATAAGTATCAAAGATTGGGGTATCATAAATGGGTGGGTCAAAAGTGGGTGGATCAAAAGTGGAGTCGTCAAAAGGTGAGTCGTCAAAACCGAAGATACTGTGATCACTTGAAGAAGTGTCATCACTATAGGTGTCATAAATGGGAGTATCAAAAATTTGAGGCTCTAAGGGAAGGGATGAATTTATCACAAAATCATTTTGAGTGGACTTTTCAATTCCAAAAGGATTAATAAAGATCTCTTCATTATCATGATTAAGAGCATCAATCATATTGACCGACTCTTTTCCATTTGATTTCGTTGTGATTTTTCCCATTTTAAAAACTTGTTGTTCATCCCGAACCCTAAGAATTAACTCCCCTTCGGCTACGTCAACTAAGGCTCTTCCGGACAATAAGAATGGTCTACCAAGTATTAACGGAATACGAGGATCCATCTCATAGTCGACGACGACAAAGTCCACGGGAAAAGTGAATGTACCAACTCGAACAAAAACATCTTCGGCAATACCAACGGGGTATGCGAGAGTTCGTTTAGCTAACTGGAGAGTCATACGAGTCGGTACAAGGTCGGGTAATGATAATTGTTTCCAAACCGAAAGTGGCATAAGATTGATGCTAGCGCCGAGATCCGCTAAAGCGATACAATCATCGATTTGAGGAAACGAGGAAGGTAACACGAATCGTCCGGGATCTCCTAGCTTTTCGGGAAGCTCTTTGAGAAGAATCGCGGAACAATTCTCATTTAAACGGGTGTTCACGAGATCAACCATTTTTTCTTTCTTATTAAGCAAATCTTTAAACATTTTCACAAATTTTGTCATTTGAGCAAGTGCTTCAATAAGACTAATGTTAACATTGACGTTGGAAATCATTTTCAAAAAATTAGAGACATGAACGTCATCTTTGGTGAGCACTTTAGCCTTGTCTAACCTAGATGGATAAGGAATATTAGGCTTAGACTTTGAAGGTTGAGAAGGAGAAGGACTCGCTTCTTGAACAACCGTAGGGGTAGGCTCTTTCGGCAATGGAGCACTAGTACTAGGAGTGGTAGTGGGAGGAATCACCTAAGGGGGAGTAGGATTACTCATTATGACCTCCGGGCATTGTCTCTCCTTTATTGGCGAAGAAATGGAAGAAATGGAAGGTCCCACTAAAGTGGCTCCACTTCGAGTATTTATAGCACTCACATTAGCACGAGGGTTAATCTCGGTATTGGATGGTAAGGCTCCTTGGGGTCTAAGGGCTTGAATCATTGTCAAAAATTTCTTATCATTGGACTCTTGCATTTGTCTAGTAGATTCTTGCATTTGTTTCATGATTTTCTCATGTTCGGTCAATTTTTGTAGAACCAAGTCCATTTGAGGATTTTGCATGTTTATTTGATTAAACACTTGATTAGGAAAACCTTGGTTTTGATATTGAGATTGAAAACCGTTGTTATTATAAAAACCTTGGTTATTATTTTGAAACCCTTGAATTTGACCATTAAAATTCCCTTGATTAGCATTCCCTTGAAAATTACCCATTTGAGGACCTTGGTTCCTATTTTGGTATTGGGTATTTTAGGCGGGTGGGGATGGTCTTTGTGGTGCCACAAAACCCGGGGAGCCAAATAATTAGTACTTTTATAAGACAAATGGTTAACATCAACATTTGGTTTAAATGGAACCCTTTCATTAGCATTAAAAGCACAAGCTTGTTGTTGTTGATTGTAAACCTTGTCACAATTGAAAAATGAATGTGGTCCACCACAAGTCTCACACGTTTCACTAGTTTCTTTTAAGGCATTCACTTGACCATTTAGGGTTTCGGTTTTTAGAGCAAGTGATTCAACAAGCGAAGTGAGTTTATCGATTCTCTTGTCACTCTCACTAGAACTAGCACTCGCCATAGTGGCCCTAACACTTTTGGTTTGCACTTTAGCCTTGTTTTCAATTATGACCCAAGCCTCGTTCATTGTTTTCACAAGAATATTGCCCCCCGCGGCACTATTAAGTGAGTCTTGGTCATTTAGAGTTAAACCATTGTGAAACGTATTTATTTGATGCACTTTAGTGAAACAATGTTGTGGACATTTTCTTAAAAGCTCTTTAAATCGATCCCAAGACTCACTAAAAGTTTCCCCATATGTTTGCTCAAAAGTAATGATTTCATTTCTTAAAGAGGTGGTCCGTGATGGTGGAAAAAAGTAGTTAATGAACTTGGTCTCTAAGTCGATCCATGTAGTAATACTTTGGGGTAGTTCCTTATCAAGCCAATTCCGGGCTTGTCCGTCGAGGGAAAAAGGAAAGAGTTGTAAACGAATAGCCTCTTGTGGCACCCCATTGTATTTGACGATGTTGGTTAAATGGATAAATCTTTTGATATGATCATGGGGGTCATCTTGAAAACTTTAAATGAAATCTAAGTGTAGGGGATTTTAAACAACGTACTCAATTTTGATTTAAAACTATTTTTATAGAAAACTTTAAATGAAATCTAATTTTAAACAAAACTATATTAATTTAAATCTAAAGAAATTTTAAACTAAATTTAAAAACATAAAAGAAAACTATTTTAAATAAAAGAAAATTGAAAGCTAATTTAAAAATTATAAAAGTAATTAAAATTAAAATATTTTAAAAGCTATTTTTTTTAATCTTTTTATTTTTTTATAAAAGATGAATTAAAGTAAATTTAAATAAAATTTTTTGATTAAAAATAAACTAAAACTTTGAATTAAACTAATTTAAAAAAAACTGACACTAGTTAAAAACCTATATTAATTAAACGTTGCAAAGTAATACACAAATAAAGGTCCTAGAAGAGTGGTTAAGTCGGTTGGCTTGTATTCGAGAGGTCAGGGGTTCGAGACTCTGGCCAGACGAGATTTGCTAATATTTTTTACCTTTTTTGAATTTTGTTTGTTTTAGGAATTTGTAACATACAGAACAAATGGAACTGTTGTTACCAGCAATTTCAGTAAACAAAATAGAACAAATGGAACTCTCATTTGCCCTTATCTTGTCAACAATCTTTAATGCAATCTACATCGGGATTAAGTGATCAGCTCCTAAGAATAAATAACTAATCATTTGGTCATACTAATAGAGTGGGATTTTATTAACATACATTTGATTAGTGACTGCATATTATTGGTAAAAGACTTGCTGTAACACCCCCAAATATTTATAATTCAATACAGCGGAAGAGTCGTTGGTCTTACGGGATAGCACATTACTCACATCATAGACAATCCTTAAAAATCGTGTCGTTTAATAATAAAGCATTTTCCATTCATAAATATCAAATTTACATAGGTCCCAAGTCATAGTACTTCATACAATTTTTACAAAACATTTGAATGGAAATTTATTATTTAAGTGCGGGCCATGAATTCTTGTCGTCTTCCCGAGAATTACCTTCAAGTATCTGAGATAAAACTTGTTAAATGAAAAGGTCAGCGAAAACGCCGAGTGAATTCATAGAGTTAATAAAACCATTAATATATCACTGGTATATATAATCGTTACCGAAAATCATTTTATACAATTCCTTGTCGTAGGCCACAAAATAGGCCAAAAATATTTTATACAAATCCTTGTCAAAATCATAATATAGGCTTTTGCCTTCATAACCATTATACGAACCAATGTTGTAAAAACATCATACAATATGTTTTATAACGTTGTATAGAGTTAAATAAAAACCGTTATATGAATATGGTTATGTAAAACCAAAACACGAACATACTATCAATAACAAGACCCCGTATTGCTAGTCAGGCAATATATTGTAATTCAATGCGTATAGCAGTATTTTTGTTATTGGATTGTGTTGTTGGATTATTATTAGCCACATGACATTGTTACCTTACTATCACAAACAACGGGTAGCTAATCCGAAACTAATTTGCCCATCTAAAACAGCGTGTCGTCACAATAATCCCACTTATATAAATCTTCTCATACATAAATTCGCTTACCAATCAATGTGGCATGATGGGGATCAACCGTCAAGGTGCGAACTGGGGTGATCTTCCCCAAATAGTACTATTATATGCATAAGCGTCTACCAAATCCCGGTAGTTCATAATTCATGCTAATGTGACTTTTAGTGACATAACCTAACTTTAATAATCCATTTCATTTCATTTATCGGGTCATATAATCATTCATCGGGTCATATAATCATTCGGGTCCAAATTAATAAACAAACAATCGGGACAACTGGTGTCCTATTTTATTAAAACTAACATGTTATATCCCTCGCGGGTTTATAAAACATTTCATAAAAACATTTAAAAGAGTGTGAGGCTATGAACTCACGTTGATTGGGAAAGGCGGTTATCGGTGATTTGGATGTACGGTACGTGCTTCAATCACGGAAACCTAGACAAATAATACTCGTCTAAGACTCTTGTCCAATGACTTTATAAAAAAAATGGATATGTATATATGATGATATTATAAGTATGATGGTGATCAAGTGGGATTTTATCTCTTCATACACATTATAGTGTTATGTGTTAGTCAAATTTCTGACTAGTTACACTAGTTTCAATCCAATTTCATATTAAGGCCCAATAAGCCCATTAAAAGCCCATTAAGAGTTCAATACTTTATATTAGTTCATTTATACTTTTAATATCAGGCCTATACTCATATGTTTGGCCCAAGTGGGTTAAGCCCAATGAGTAAGTCCATTAGTGTTTATCCAAACTAGTTGGGTCAATAGTCCAATAAGGCTACTTTGGCCCGTTAATATCCATAAGTTATAAAGCTCGGGTTTTATCGGTTTTTACTAGTAAAATGTACTTATACATCAGTATATGAGTTATAAAAAGTTTACATTAGACGGGTCCGACCGTCTAGGTTTTAATTGACGAAAACGTAATCTTTCGGTTTTAGCCGAAAAGACGTAAAACTTATGTATATAGTTTTATAACTTATAAAACATATCAAATTGCCATTTTTATAAATTGTACCATTTACTTATCAAAGTATATAATTATTTATAAGTAATATATTAATTAGTATGTTTTAGGTATACATTTTATATTAGTTTTACTTGAGTGCTAATTTTATAATATATACTTTTATTTTACAAATCTGATTATGAATTTCACTTTCACCATTTTTACCATATCTTGAGTTCTACAAAGAGATAGAAGCTCATTTTTGGGCAGCACAAACTACATATTATGTGCTACAATTAATATCCGTTTAGCTACTGCTCAATCAACCTCTAAATGTCTCTAACTGTCTGTCCAAAACAGACAATACAGATTTGAACTTCAATATTGTTTTGATCATATCTCACTCATTTTATGGATTCCATTGAGTGGCCAACTCTCACATATGTAAAAGTCACATACCTTACTGTATATTAAACTATCCAAGCCATTTTAACAAGTTATCATATGGTCTTTTACTGTTTTATACAACCTACTATTTTAGACATGATTTCAACATCTTTTCATGTAGCTTTTAATATTTTTAACCAAATTTATCAACACCAAATCCCCACATAATATTTTGATCATCAGTCATTGATAGGTGTGTAAACACCCATCTTTTCTACCACTTAATTACAATAATAACCGGACCAAAACATGTATTTTATGTCTTTTATGTCGGAATTATGCGTGGTTTGTGTTTTTGTTGTAATTTAGGATGAAATTATGAAAAGTGGAGAAAACACGGGAATTCACGGGCATTCACGGCTTTTATTGAAGAAAAAGATGAAAGGCGGAGTCGAAAAGTCAAGAGTGGAAAAAGAACGGAAGTCCAAGACCAATTCTGAAGATTTATCGAAGAAAAAGTCAAAAGACGTAAGTTTATCAAAAGCCGAGAAACTCAAGTCTATTTTATTGAAGAAACTAAAGACGAGTTCAAAAGATATCCCGAGCCACAAGTCCTTAAAGTCCAAATTTAAAAGAAAGATTAGAAGAAAAGGACTAATGACGCAATTAATGAAGATTAAATGAAGGAGGGGCTTAATCTTGCAATTAACAAGAAATGAAGGAGGGGAGGAAGCTTCCTTAATCCTCCCCTATAAATAGATTATGATTGTTATCATTTACTCTTGTTGGCTAACTTGACAAATTAGCTCTTCCATCTTTATTTTATGCACATTTAAATATTTGTCATTTAATTACCTTGTCTTGCACCTTAATTACCATTTAATTCAAGTAAGTGTTTCTTTTTAATTCTTGTTAAGCTTTATCTTTATCTTGTTAATCTCATTCTTCCTTTCTTAATCTTTGTTTTGATTTGTTTATGTTCATGTTCTTAATTTTGGTTGATTCATTTGAGTGGGTTTTGATTATTTTGATTAAGTTTTGTGAGTTTGATTGATTTGGATTGATTGTTTATGCTTAATAGTTGTTTATTTGTTTGTTTGATCTAATCTTGTGTTTCATTTCGCTTTGTTTTTATTTGATTCGTGCCTTTTTAGCCTTCCTTGTTCTTCGGATCTATTACAGTTCTTCCCTGAGATCGAGCCCAGATTTATTCCGAGTAAGGGTTTTAATTGGATGACTATTCGGAATATTCAATATTCCGAATAGGGGTTGTATTCCGCATAGACTTGATATTCAGCATAGGGAATTTATTCCGAGTTGCAGTTTATTCCGAATAGGCAGAATTATTTCGAATAGGGTATCTTTCCGGATAGGTGACAGTATTCCGAATTGAGACTTATATTCCGAATAGACCAACTTTCCGAATAGGACTGGTTTTTCCGAATAGGCTGAACTTTCCGAATAGGACTGGTTTTTCCGAATAGGCTGAGCTTTCCGAATAGGACTTGTTTTTCCGAATTGGCCAAATATTCCGAGTAAGGAATTATTCCGAATAGGAGGTGATATTCCGAATAAGGGTTAGATTCCGCATATAGGTAACTTTCCGAATAGGCACCTTTTCCGCATAGTGACAGTATTCCGAATAGGGGTTTTATTCCGGATAGGGACTTATTATTTTCATTTTAGCATTTAATTTCGAGCTTTAATTTTCCTGCCTTTTACTTAGTCGCACTTTAAGTTTATTTGCCTTAGTTTAAGTTTTAGTTTAAGTTGCGTTTTAAGTTTGCCTTAGTTAGATTTAAGTTTGCGTTCTTTACTTTATTGCCCTTTAGATTTAGTCGCGCTTTTAAATACTTGCACTTTATTTTAATTAGACTTAGATTTACCTTAATTGCACTTTTACTTTAATTGTTTTGCACCCTTTATTTTAAACACTACAACGACACATCTTCGTTCCACCAAAGAACGACTGAGTCACACATTAAACAATAAAGTTTTTCAATTCGAAGAGATTGGTACAACGAATCTTTTTACCTGGCCAAAAGCCTTGTATCAAATGGCGCCGCTGCCGGCTCTTTTCGTAAAGATCAACAGTTTTTTGTGAGAGACACGTTGCTTTTTGGGACCCGTTCACTTGTGAACGTTATTTTTCTTGCATAAAAAAATTCATAAAAACCGTAAAAATTAAAAATTTCAAAAATCCAAAAAGATTTTATCTTTATTGTGTATATATATTGTCTTTGTGTTTGGTTTTGTTTTCTTTTGCATTTTCAGGTGTATGCGTACTAGATCTTCTAATTATCAAGAGCCCGAGCCTCAAGAAGATTTAGATATGGCAGGTGTTAACAACAATAATCAACTACCGCACCTCAATAATAATAATAACAACAACAATGCTCTTCCACAGCCCGATCTTCGGACCATGGAGGAACTTTGTCAACCAACAATGTTTGGACGAGGAGGACCGATTGCGCCGATGCAAATCAACTCTCCTGAGTTTTCGTTGAAGCACCACATGATTCAGCAAGTACAAACAAACCCATTTAGAGGATTGCCTGATGATGATGCCAACAAACACCTCGACAAGTTCATTACAATCACCCAAAGCATGAAGTTGCCTGGGGCCACAATGGATGTTCTCCGCCTACAACTCTTCCCGCATACTTTATCACATCATGCCGAGAAATGGTTTGATCGTCTCCCGAAGAATTCTATTCACACTTGGGATGACATGACTCAACGCTTTCTTTCGCGCTACTTTCCACCATCCATGGTCACAAGCCTTCGCAATCAGATCAGCGGTTTCATGCAAGATCCCGATGAATCTCTTTTTGATGCATGGGAGAGATATAATGTCTTGATCGACCGTTGTCCAAACCACAACATGCTTTCGGTCACCTTGATCGATACTTTCTACAACGGATTGACTTTTCGAGATCGTGATACGATCAATGCAGCCGCCGGTGGCACATTTATGAAAAGGAGACCCGAGGAGTGTAGAGAGTTAATTGAAAACATGACTACTCATCATAAGAACTGGGATTCCTCTGCTTCTTCCAGAAACAACACGAGAGTCAATGTCTCTTCTACCTCAGCAAACCCTGAGATGACCGAACTCACCCGCATGATGGCTGAAATGAGCAAAAGTATTACGCTTCTCGCTTCCAACCAACAACAACAACAAGTTAAAGCGGTTGCTAATCCTTGTGAAATATGTGGCGGTCCTCACTCATACACCGATTGTCCTTCGACACAAGGAAATCCGGAAAATGTGTATGCAGCTTACGGTAATTATTCACCGGAAAATTACCAAGCTAGACAACAAGGGGATAGAAATCTGCTGAGCTACCGTTCAAACAATTACCTTTCACCTGGTTTTTCTCCTCAAAACCAAAACCCCACCAACAACTACAATAGAAGCAACCAAATCCCACCTCGTGCTTCTAACCCTTATCAACCACCCACCCAACAACACCCACCCATTAATCCCGATGTTGACACAATCATGAGAACTCAAGGTGAGCAAATCAAGAATCTACAGAGCCAAATAATTAATTTGAAAGGAGATATCTTGAAGCAAGGTAATGACATCAGAACCGAGGTTCGTGATAATCTTCAATCCTCCTTCATCACTCAAACAACTGAATTAAAGAATCTGCTGGCTAGTTTCTTGCCCGAAGCTCAACCTTCTTCTTCTTCGGGTTCTCTACCTTCAAACACCGTCACTAATCCGCGAGCTAATGTGAGTGCTATCACTACGCGGAGTGGAATTACCATTGTCAATCCACCTGATTCACCACCATCATCTACACCTCCTCCACCACCGTGTATCCCTACTCCTCTTACACTTAGTGATAGTACACCATTACCGTCTCCGCCTCGTCATGACGATGTATCTCGGAAGGACCCTTCAACATCACAACCTTCACCAACTACACCTCCACCCAATCCTTATCAACCCAGAATCCCATACCCTTCTCGCATAGGCAAGACCAACGAGCTAACCAAGAATGACTGTAATGTAATGAAATATGTGGATATGCTATCTAAAATGACCATCAACATTAGCCTTGTTGAAGCACTTTGCCACATGCCGAAATTCGTCAAAGCATTCAAGGAATTGCTTAGCAAGAAGGAGAAGCTCATTGAACTCGCCAACACACGCTTAAATGAAAACTGCTCTGCAGTTCTTCTTAGAGAACTTCCGGAAAAGCTTGGAGATCCCGGTCGTTTTGTGTTGCCTTGCGTGTTCAACAAAACTGAAGAATTTACTGCCCTTGCTGATCTCGGGGCTAGTATTAATTTGATGCCACTGAGTGTTTGGAAAACACTATCATTGCCCGACCTCATTCCAACAAAGATGACTCTCGAACTTGCTAATCGCACTCTCGCTTACCCCGTTGGTATAGCCGAAGATGTGTTTCTTAAAGTTGGCACATTTACTTTTCCGGTTGACTTTGTCGTAGTAGATTATGAAATGGACCCTCGTATTCCTTTAATACTTGGTCGGCCATTCTTGAGAACCGGACGTGCTTTAATAGATGTGGCCGAAGGTGAGTTAATCTTACGAGTCGGGGATGATTCTAAAGTTTTTAAAATGGGGAAGCTTACAGGCAAATCCTTTGGAGGCCGAGAATCAGTGAATATGATAAATGTGCTCCATGACTTTACCGTCTATGACAATCCTCTATTCGATTCTTCCATCGATAACCCACCCTTTGACGTTGATGAAGATGATTCTCGATCCACTTTGGAACCTTTTCCCATTTATGATTCACCACCGGTCTTTGACGCTTATGATGATGATGATTCTAGCTCAGATTCAGATGATTTTGATTGTACTTCTGAGTATCCCGAGCTGCCCACTTTCGATGATTTTGATGAGGCTGATACTCTTTCGAGCGATTCTTCACATGCTGAAGATCCTCCGTCATCACTCGATCCTACTTTGGACGATTACTCATTCGAGGAAGATTTCTCTGAATTTCTCAACACATACTTCCCTCATGAGAGTGATGCACCTCCTTTGGACTTTGAAGATTATCGTCTTGATCCTACTTTGGATTTGAAGAACATTTTGTCCAAGGAGAAGAAACCGGTTGACACCAAAATCCGTTGCACGTATGATTTAACACCTCTTTATCCCACTTCTGAGGACGAGGTTGTGCTTCTTTGCGGATCTTCTTCACACTCGGCTAAGCCGGAGTGCTATTTTCCCTTAAAGGAAAAGGTGTTCGATCCCGATATTGCAGTCTTTAAGCCATCTCAGTATCCACCTGATGAAATAAAAGGAAAAATCTTTGGAAATTTTGAAGACATGCTTGCACCGCTTCATACTTGCTCCCACCATGCTCCATCACTGCTTAAGGGAACCCTGCCACTTCTCTTTTGGCTTGCCTTGTTCGCCTTAAGCTCTTGCTTATTGATGGATGAAAACTATGTCTTTGATCCTGGTGGATTTCTTTCATGCTACTTCCGTTAATGATCCAGGTCGAGTCAGGCTCACGACTCGGTTAACAAAAACCAAGCGCTTCTTGGGAGGCAACCCATGCATCTATCTTTCCGCTTTCTTTACCATAAGTGTAGGGGGGACCCTTTGGATTGCTATTTCCTCTCCTAACTTCTTAATCAGGGATTCGAGCTTCAATGATCCACTCTTGATGATTCTTGACGACCAGTGATTCTGTGTTCTACTTCTTCCCGGTTCCATCCTAAACTCTTTTCGATTCACTATTTTATATTTTCTCAATATTAAAATAGGAATCTCTTTAGTTGTCTTTTCCTTAGCGAGATTTAAACAACGTGCACAATGTCCTAAGTGTAGGGGAGCTTACTCCCACATGCTTAAACATTGAGGACAATGTTTATCTTAAGTGTAGGGGGGACTTCTATCGAAGTTAAGTGGTCTTTTCCTTGTTTTTGTCCTCATTTTAACCGGAAAATCAATTTTTCGACATTTTTCAAAATTTTTGATCTATTTTGGCCTACTGGTTGTTATCTTTGTATAGTTATTTTTTTTCTCCGCTAGAATAAATGTTTAATAAGTGGTTTTAATTTTCAAACGTTGTGAATCTTTTGACTCAATCCGAGTTTACTCTAGCTAGTATCCTTAACATGTTTAAGTCGAGTTTTGCTAGGCTTTTATATAGGGAGCTATAAAACGCGAAAGTCTTAACCCTCACGGGTTAAGAACAAGAACTTTTCGCAAGTTCCTATAATTGATCCTAGAGAGTCGTTTATCAAGGGAACTTTAAGATGCGATTTCTAAACTTGAAAGAGTCTAAGAATTTGCAAGTTCCTATAGGCGACTCGAAAACCCAAAACTTTGATTTAATAGGCTAAGTATCCGCGAGTCTAATTACTTGAGATTTTAAACTGTGGAGAACGAGAGATGATAGAGCCAATTATAAGTTCGGTACTCTTTCATAAATTTATGTGAGTTAATTATGAGCCTATTCTCCCATCGCTTGCTAATAAATTTATCTGCTAATAAATAAGGTTGTACGATTTGAAAAGTTACTTAGCTTCTAGCCCCAGATCGTTTAAAAGTTGCTCGGTAATGACGAGAGTTCATAGCCAAGGCATAACTTATGAAGCGGGGCGCGAAGATTGGCGAGTCCGAAAAGGCCCTAACAAGGCATGAGGGCTATGTTTTGTTGCTAAAGATCCAAAAGTGATGTGAAGAATCATTTATCGAAAATCAATATGAAGGATCGAGACACACGACGAAAAGCAAAAACTCCCCAAAAGTCATGGAGAAGTGTATCCGAAAAGACCCTAACAAGGTATGAGGATAAATAGATCCAAGTCAATAAAGGAGGCGGATCGTTGTATATCAAAATCCAAAATAAAGATTGGAGAAAAATGAAGAAGTCGTGGTCCATATATGAAGAATCTCTCAAATATTTCAAGTGAAGAAATTCCAATTATGAAGAGAAGACCATTATTTCATGAACGTCTCTCAAGATTTGAAGTATGAAGTCGCTGCCAAATATCGGCCCGAGAAAGGTCTCAAATCGCGAACCAAGTTATGCCAAGATATGAACTTTTTGATATCCCGAGAAGCAGTTTTAAAAGATTTGGTCCTTTAGCTAACTATTGATTAAATCGTGCACTTTATTTTCAGACCTAATAATTATCGAAATAAGTCAAACAATGCATCTTCGTGATCATTCAAGACAAATAATAAAATATAAGAGATACCCATAGGAATAAGGGAGTCTAAGTGAATAATTGGCCCACATGAGTTCGTGTTAGTTTACTAACTTATAATAACCATGATCTCGTTTTTAAGCTTGGTTTGGAGAAAGTGAAAACTTGAGGATGATGATTATTCATAACATTTTCAAAACCCAAGGTATGCTTTTGATTTCTTTATTTTGTATGTTTTTAATTTTCTATCTCTTTAATAAAGGCCAACGTGGATTGATTACGATGAAAAGTGTAATCTTGCTTTGTAACTAATGCATTGCATGAGGACATTGCAATGGTCAAGTGTAGGGGATTTTGATAGGTGTGTAAACACCCATCTTTTCTACCACTTAATTACAATAATAACCGGACCAAAACATGTATTTTATGTCTTTTATGTCGGAATTATGCGTGGTTTGTGTTTTTGTTGTAATTTAGGATGAAATTATGAAAAGTGGAGAAAACACGGGAATTCACGGGCATTCACGGCTTTTATTGAAGAAAAAGATGAAAGGCGGAGTCGAAAAGTCAAGAGTGGAAAAAGAACGGAAGTCCAAGACCAATTCTGAAGATTTATCGAAGAAAAAGTCAAAAGACGGAAGTTTATCAAAAGCCGAGAAACTCAAGTCTATTTTATTGAAGAAACTAAAGACGAGTTCAAAAGATATCCCGAGCCACAAGTCCTTAAAGTCCGAATTTAAAAGAAAGATTAGAAGAAAAGGACTAATGACGCAATTAATGAAGATTAAATGAAGGAGGGGCTTAATCTTGCAATTTACAAGAAATGAAGGAGGGGAGGAAGCTTCCTTAATCCTCCCCTATAAATAGATTAGGATTGTTATCATTTACTCTTGTTGGCTAACTTGACAAATTAGCTCTTCCATCTTTATTTTATGCACATTTAAATATTTGTCATTTAATTACCTTGTCTTGCACCTTAATTACCATTTAATTCAAGTAAGTGTTTCTTTTTAATTCTTGTCAAGCTTTATCTTTATCTTGTTAATCTCATTCTTCCTTTCTTAATCTTTGTTTTGATTTGTTTATGTTCATGTTCTTAATTTTGGTTGATTCATTTGAGTGGGTTTTGATTATTTTGATTAAGTTTTGTGAGTTTGATTGATTTGGATTGATTGTTTATGCTTAATAGTTGTTTATTTGTTTGTTTGATCTAATCTTGTGTTTGATTTCGCTTTGTTTTTATTTGATTCGTGCCTTTTTAGCCTTCCTTGTTCTTCGGATCTATTACAGTTCTTCCCTGAGATCGAGCCCAGATTTATTCCGAGTAAGGGTTTTAATTGGATGACTATTCGGAATATTCAATATTCCGAATAGGGGTTGTATTCTGCATAGACTTGATATTCAGCATAGGGAATTTATTCCGAGTTGCGGTTTATTCCGAATAGGCAGAATTATTCCGAATAGGGTATCTTTCCGGATAGGTGACAGTATTCCGAATTGAGACTTATATTCCGAATAGACCAACTTTCCGAATAGGACTGGTTTTTCCGAATAGGCTGAACTTTCCGAATAGGACTGGTTTTTCCGAATAGGCTGAGCTTTCCGAATAGGACTTGTTTTTCCGAATTGGCCAAATATTCCGAGTAAGGAATTATTCCGAATAGGAGGTGATATTCCGAATAAGGGTTAGATTCCGCATATAGGTAACTTTCCGAATAGGCACCCTTTCCGCATAGTGACAGTATTCCGAATAGGGGTTTTATTCCGGATAGGGACTTATTATTTTCATTTTAGCATTTAATTTCGAGCTTTAATTTTCCTTCCTTTTACTTAGTCGCACTTTAAGTTTATTTGCCTTAGTTTAAGTTTTAGTTTAAGTTGCGTTTTAAGTTTGCCTTAGTTAGATTTAAGTTTGCGTTATTTACTTTATTGCCCTTTAGATTTAGTCGCGCTTTTAAATACTTGCACTTTATTTTAATTAGACTTAGATTTACCTTAATTGCACTTTTACTTTAATTGTTTTGCACCCTTTATTTTAAACACTACAACGACACATCTTCGTTCCACCAAAGAACGACTGAGTCACACATTAAACAATAAAGTTTTTCAATTCGAAGAGATTGGTACAACGAATCTTTTTACCTGGCCAAAAGCCTTGTATCAGTCATCATCATATACATATACATAAAAGAATAAAATACAAGATTACATAATAAAATTAACAATATGATAGAAAGATATTGATCCCTATACCAATCAAGATGATGAAAAGATGAGATTTTGATGAACAAGGCTTGGTTCTTGTTATCAAATCTTCAACTTTAGCAAGACAACTTCTTGGATCCTTCAAATGGATGAACACCTCCATGAAATAAGCCCTTGAACCTCATGAAAACTCCTTTTTAGTTGTTAAGATCACCTCAAATCATCATGTCTTCAATGGGTTATCGACATATGCAAGTTATACATATGATTTGTGGTTAAGATTTTTGATCAATGGTGGTGTTTTTGGTGTATATGGGACATTCAAGGAAAGAGTAGAGAGAAAAATGGAGTGGTTTGCATGTTAGTTTATGAGAGAAGTGGTTTATGTTGCTAGTTTTGATGTATACATGGTTTTGGTGCAAAACTAAGACAAGTGTCTTAGTTTTGATATAAAGTTGACACCTCAAAGTGTGTTGGTGAAGCTTGCTATTTTATTTAGTGGGTATGGGACAACAGTTATCTTGTCTTATCCCCATTTATTTACGGGTATTACTCGATTCTAGTTTCCTCGATTTGCGTTCCCTCGAGACGTTTTACGAAAAAAGTTTTTATAAATTATGAATTAACGGCACAAAACGAATCTAATAAATATTTTCTCATAAAAAACGGAGTTCAAAAACGTAAATACGTAAACCTAGGTTTCCGGTTTAGTCGTAAAAGACGTTAGATTATGCACGTAAGTCCTAATTTCTTCTCGTAAATTTGTGAGTTTATGAACCAACACAAATTTAAAATTCCAAAATAATATTCACGGATAAATTTATTTTCTTAAATGTCGGACTGTCACCAAAATGGTGTATGTAAACATAAGCACGTTACATAGAATCCTCCAGTTTAGACGTAGTCGACACTAGTTTAAAATGTAAACCCAAATTTCTTCCCAAAAATGAGTGAGTTCATAATATAACATTAAAATAATGTTTTTAAATAATACTTGAGAATAAAATATCGACCATAAATTCCACTCTATAAGGAAAGATCGTCATGACATCGATATCAGATTTATTCTCGCCAATTCTTCTTCAAGATTTCAATCAACTAATATCAACATTTTTACGAATATCAACCGTTTTGTTTGGATCATAAATATCCACAACTTGGTTCAGATCTGGAATAGCTAGAATTCATACGAGAATAGCTTCGATTGATTTACTAGGGGAGTTAGAGTTCCTTGTGACAATCTACGTCGTATAAATATCTCGTATACGTATTAAAATAATCATCAAACAATCATGTAATCAAATTACAACATATATATATATATATATATATATATATATATATATATATATATATATATATATATATATATATATATATATATATATATATATATATATATATATATATATATATATAATCCAAGTTATATATATTAAAATAACACTTCTCAGTCTGGCCTTGTCGGTAACTCGAGAATTCTTCGGCACCGTTATAGTCAAAAGATTTTTAGACATTTTAAGAAAAATGTTTTTAGTTAAAAGATTTTGAAATGTTTTATTCAAAACCTTGGTTTTAAAAATCATTCTTTCTCTATAACGAGAGCTCTGGTACCAAACTGTAACACCCCTAAATATTTATAATTCAATACAGCGGAATAGTCGGTATTACGGGATAACACATTACTCACATCATAGACAACGCTTAAAAATCTCGTCGTTTAATAATAAAGCATTTTCCAGTCATAAATATCAAATTTACATAGGTCCCAAGTCATAGTACTTCATACATTTTTACAAAACATTTGAATGGAAATTTATTATTTAAGTGCGGGCCATGAATTCTTGTCGTCTTCCCGAGAATTACCTTCAAGTAACTAAGATAAAACATGTTAAAAGAAAAGGTCAGCGAAAACGCCAAGTAAATTCATAAAGATTAATAAAACCATTAATATATCACCGGTATATAGAATCGTTACTGAAAATCATTTTATACAATTCCTTGTCGTAGGCCAAAAACATTTTATACAAATCCTTGTCAAGATCATAATATAGGCTTTTGCCTTCAAAACCATTATACGAACCAATGTCGTAAAAACATCATACAATACATTTTATAACGTTGTATAGAGTTAAATAAAAACCGTTATATGAATATGGTTATGTAAAACCAAAACACGAACATAATATCAATAACAAGACCCCGTATTGCTAGTCAGGCAATATATTGTAATTCAATGCGTATAGCAGTATTTTCGTTATTGGATTGTGTTGTTGGATTATTATTAGCCGCATGACATTGTTACCTTACTATCACAAACAATGGGTAGCTAACCCGAAATTTATTTGCCCATCTAAAACAGCGTGTCGTCATAATAATCAAGCTTATATAAATCTTCTCATACATAAATTTGCTTACCAATCAATGTGGCACGACGGAGAACAACCGTCAAGGCGCGAACTGGGGTGATCTTCCCCAAATAGTACTATTATATGCATAAGCGTCTACCAAATCCCGGTAGTTCACAATTCATGCTAATGGGACTTTTAGTGACATAAACTAACTTTAATAATCCATTCATTTCATTTATCGGGTCATATAATCATTCATCGAGTCATATAATCATTTGGGTCCAAATCAATAAACAAACAATCGGGACAACAGGTGTCCTATTTTATTAAAACTAACATGTCATCTCCCTCGTGTTTTTATAAAACATTTCATAAAAACATTTAAAAGAGTGCGAGGCTATGAACTCACGCTGACTGGGAAAGGCGGTTACCAGCGATTTGGATGTACGGTACGTGCTTCAATCACGGAAACCTAGACAAATGATACTCGTCTTAGACTCTTGTCCAATGACTTTATAAAAACAATGGCTATATATATATGATGATATTATAAGTATGATGATGATCAAGTAGGATTTTATCTCTTCATACACACTATAGTGTTATGTGTTAGTCAAATTTTTGACTAGTTACACTAGTTTTAATCCAATTTCATATTAAGTCCCAATAAGCTCATTAAAAGCCCATTAAGAGTTCAATACTTTATATTAATTCATTTATACTTTTAATATCAGGCCTATACTCATATGTTGGGCCCAAGTGGGTTAAGCCCAATGAGTAAGTCCATTAGTATTTATCCAAACTAGTTGGGTCAATAGTCCAATAAGGTTACTTTGGCCCGTTAATATCCATAAGTTATAAAGCTCGGGTTTTATCGGTTTTACTTGTAAAATGTACTTATACATCAGTATATGAGTTATAAAAAGTTTACATTAGACGGGTCCGACCGTCTAGGTTTTAATTGACGAAAACGTTAATCTTTCGGTTTTAGCCGAAAAGACGTAAAACTTATGTATATAGTTTTATAACTTATAAAACATATCAAATTGCCATTTTTATAAAATGTCCCATTTACTTATCAAAGTATATACTCATTTATAAGTAATATATAAGTTATTGGGTTTTAGGTATACATTTTATATTACTTTTACTTGAGTGCTAATTTTATAATATATACTTTTATTATACAAATCTGATTATGAATTTCCCTTTCACCATTTTTACCATATCTTGAGTTCTACAAGGAGATAGAAGCTCATTTTTGGGCAGCACAAACTACATATTAGGTGCTACAATTAACTTCCTTTTAGCTACTGCTCAATCAACATCCAAATCTCTCGAACTGTCCGTCCAAAACAGACTATACAAATTTGAACTTCAATATTATTTTGATCATATCTCACTCATTTTATGGATTCTATTGAGTGGCCAACTCTCACGTATGTAAAAGTCACATACCTTACTGTATATTAAATTATCTAAGTCATTTTAACAAGTTATCATATGGTCTTTTACTGTTTTATACAGCCTACTAGTTAAGACATGATTTCAACATCTTTTCATGTAGCTTTTAATCTTTTTAACCAAATTTATCAACACCAAATCCCCACATAATATTTTAATCATCATTCATCATCATATACATATACATAAAGAAGAAAATACAAGATTACATATTCAAAATAGCAAGATGATAGGAAGAGATTGATCCCTATACCAATCAAGATGATGAAAAGATGAGATTTTGATGAACAAGGCTTGGTTCTTGTTATCAAATCATCAATTTTAGCAAGACAACTTCTTGGATCCTTCAAATGGATGAACACCTCCATGAAATAAGCCCTTGAACCTCATGAAAACTTCTTTTTAGTTGTTAAGATCACCTCAAATCATCATGTCTTTAATGGGTTATCATCATATGCAAGTTATACATATGATTTGTGGTTAAGATTTTTGATCAATGATGGTGTTTGTAGTGTATATGGGACGTTCAAGGAGAGAGTAGAGAGAAAAATGAAGTGGTTTTCATGTTAGTTTATGAGAGAAGTGATTTATGTTGCTAGTTTTGATGTATACATGGTTTTGGTGCAAAACTAAGACAAGTGTCTTAGTTTTGATATAAAGTTGACACCTCAAGGTGTGTTGGTGAAGCTTGCCATTTTATTTAGTGGGGATAGGACAAGAGTTATCTTGTCTTATCCTTATTTATTTATGGGTATTTCTCGATTCTAGTTTCCTCGATTTGCGTGCCCTCGGGACGTTTTACGAAAAACGTTTTTATAAATTATGAATCAACGACACAAAACGAATCTAATAAAAATTGTCTCCTCAAAAACGGAGTTCAAAAACGTAAATACGTAAACCTAGGGTTTCCGGTTTAGTCGTAAAAGACGTTAAATTATGCACGTAAGTCCTAATTTCTTCTCGTAAATTTGTGAGTTTATGAACCAACACAAATTTAAAATTCCAAAATAATATTCACGGATAAATTTATTTCCTGAAATGTCGGACTGTCACCAAAACGGTGTATGTAAATGTAAGCACGTAACGTAGAATCCTCCGGTTTAGACGTAGTCGATGCTACTTTAAAATGTAAACCCAAATTTCTTTCCAGAAATGAGTGAGTTCATAATATAATATTAAAATAATGTTTTTAAATAATACTTGAGAATAAAATATCGACCGTAAATTGACGGATTGTCACACTCGCCTTCCTACATATAATGTAAAATGTTTTATATTTGTAAAACCATGTCATGAATTCAAGAGAATAATTTTTGGTAATCTCTGACGTTAAAAAAAGTGCACAAACCTGCATCTTTAAAGGATGGCCAAGCATACGATGACCCAAGAAAATATTGATTTTCAATATAGATGAAGTCATGGCTCATAAAGTTTGCAAATTCAAACAGTTTAAGCATGTTAAGTAAGATTGTAACAAAGTGAAGTGTTTTCGCTGATAAAGAAAGGGAAATTACTAAACGCAAATCAGTTATAACGCCAAATATAAGCAATTAGGAAAACTGCTTGCAAACTTTTTACATCAACGGGTGTTGAGTCAAATTTTGCTGTTGATCTCGCATGAAGATCAACTCCTTCGCGTTACTCTAATGATATAATGTTTTGAAAATACTATTAACAAAAAGTATGTCGCATACCTGATACTTTTGCGGGCTTACTTCCAGCAACATAGACAATGGGAATCGATTCTTTGTTTTTTTCTAGTTCAGGGTCGTGATATCGTTGGTTCAAATATTGTGGAGTGGGGATGTATCAGGAGTTTCGTTATACCTGCATAATTATTTAGTATTTGTCTGATCATATGCATTCTTATGATTAAACTACGTAGTTCGGTAGCTTGATACCTTTGAATTCTTTAACTCTTGTATGGAATACGTATGGAGTAAGAGTAGACTTTCGCCACTGCGTTTTCACACAAAACTTGAAAAGTATAGTTCTGGTCCTCATTTTACCATGCTAACTGACTTCATATCAAGATGGCCATAGTAAGTACTTAAATTTTGAAAAATAAATCATGATAATGAAGAATTTTGTATTGTCTAGATATAAATGCCGAATCGTCTTAGAAAAATGCAAACTACTATCTTGGGATGGCAATATAAAAGTTGACATTGTATTATGAAATATGCTTGTTACTTGTTATACGGAAAATAATGTACTTACCTAAATAAATGAAAGAGCGACGTTCATGGAGAGAGTAAAATGATCTATTATTATACAAACTAAAGAGATCATGTGTGAATATTTCTCTTGCAACTTAAGTCGCTGTTGGTCAAGTCTTTATTTTCCAACAGTCTGTGTCAAGAGCATGACTATCACCAATGCCTCCATACTTGAATGGTGTGGCAACATCACACACATAACAGTAGCACTGCAGTTGAATAGTAAATAACATAATGAAACTTTTGAGGTTGATTATTGTTATAGGCAAGTAATTAGCAGGTTAGAAAATAAAATTCGAAAAATAAACAAAACAAGAAACAAATTCGAGACATCAATGCATGTATTCTAATAATATATGCAGCGAAAGTCTAAAGGGGCATGCGACATGCCTACATAAAGAACCATATAAGTTGCAAAATTTGTTCCATAGTGTGTTAGAAACTGCGTTTTTGCAGCCTACGAAAGCATTCACATGACATATATTAAATCTGTTTTTGATCGGGAGAAATATATGTTGTGGCGAAAGGTACCTCTTTGTCCTAGTTGCTTGTACAGCAGATCCAAATCAACGTCTCTATTTCATTCCTTCTACAATTGACACACATGTGGTTTTCTCCAATTTTCATCATTAATCGATTCTTTTGCAGCAACACGGTGGCGCACGTTATGCCAATGGTATACATATTTCAAAACCTACATAAATTCATACCAAACAGATGTTAAAGTTTCTTCTAACTGATAGGGAAACAAAGTTTCTTTACAAATGTCAACACTAAACACACCTTAAGCAAACATCAGCTACCGTTAGAAACAACAGCGAAACACATAGTAAGAGGTGTACATGTCAATGTATAAGAGGCTTAGCTAGGCAGACAACAATTGAATAAGGAGGATAATCCGCAAACTCGTGAAAGCCTATTACAGTTGATATGACCATCACTCGCATCTTATAAGCAGAATATTATGCTACAAAGCAGATGAAACAACCCAAAAAATCATAGCAAGAAGAAGAATCAACAAGTTTGGTTTATACAACCGAATAAAAGATACACCAACCATATTAAGCTGCCCCACCAAAGTGGGTAGAATCTCAACTTCATGCAACCCACTTAGATTCATCCATATCAGCCTCTGGCAATCAATATCTGGATCATCCTTATGTAAGGAAACAAAAAAAACATATAAAAAAGGAATTTTAAAAAACGGAAACATAAAGATGTATAAGAACATCTATTCTTAGAATCTAGGAAGCAAAAAAATCTAGAGTGTATAAAGGCCACTAAAATCTGCAAAAACCCTAATTCTAAGAAAATCGCAGGTTAAAATTTCAATCTCTTTAATACTCTATAAAGATTTTGATACCTTTGTTTATGTTGTTGATGATTCCAATGCAAACCAACACACGGACCTCATAACGTCATCAGCCGCAAATAATCAATTAGGACATGGATCGAGAATAAACATGGGTAGCAAAAAACCCCAATATCAAAATTGTATCTGTTTAATCTTATGTGTGTGCGTGGAGTGTTATGGAAGAGGCCGTATGATGTGTATAATGTTTGTGAGAGACGTTATCATAGAAACGAAAAGTACCATGCCAGAAGTTGGATTAAAAAAATAGCCCATGATAAGTGCGAGAGTCCAGCAGGGAAACGACTTCGACAATTGATATATATTTATAATGGGTTAACAAAAATAAAATTGATGATGGTGGTATGGTTCGATGGTGGTGGTATGGTGGATAGTTTCGGTGGCGGCTACAATATTGAATGGGGTAGGGTCTTTGTTTAGAGAGAGAGGGGAGTGAGAGACATTGGGTGCGTTTGTGATATTACATTTGCATAGGGTGGACGCCAGCTCACCAGGCATTTAATTTTTTAATATTTCCTAAATTACTACATTTTCAACCATCATAATGTTTCAACATTTCTAAATATAGTCATTTTCAACCAAAGAGATACACCCTTTATAATGTAGTAAGGATTAAGTTTTATATACTTAATTTATATAGTATTTTACTCCAAGTGGACTTTTTATATTATATAGTATTTTAAGAAATCTGATCTCAAATCTCAAGTTCACCATTTTTTCCATATCCTGAGTTCTACAAGGAGATAGAACCTCAAATTGAAACAGAATAAACTACATGATGTGTGCTACAAATAACTCTTTATAGCTACTGCTCAATCAGTCTCTAAGTATTTTTAATAATTCGTTCAAAACAGACTATACATATTTGTACTACAAAAGTGTTTTGGCCATATCTTGCTCATTTTTAACATTCTATGGTATGGCCAACTCACCACATATGTAAAAATCATTTATCTATCTGTATATTTAATAATCTTAGCCATTTAACCAAGTGACCATATTGGTTCTTACTGTTTTATACAGCCTTTACAACTAGTCATGATTTTAACATGTTTACTTGTAGATTTTAACCTTTTTATCCTAATCTAGTAACACAAAATCCCTACACAATATATTGATCATCATTTATCATCATATACATATACATTTTTGAAGAAAATACATGAATACAAATTCAAAACAATAGGATAATAGAAAAAAATTGATCTCTATACCAATCAATATGATGAAAAGATGAGGTTCATGATGAACAAGACTTGGTTTTTGGTAACCAATCTTATGAGTTTAGTAAGATCACTTTGATATCACCAAGAGTATGAAGACTTCTTGAGAAATCAGCCCTAATCCTTCATGAAAACTCCTTTCTATTTATTAATATCACCTCTAATCTTCATCTTTTCAACTAGGCTTCAACATATGTTGATTATTAATAAGGTTCATGGTTAAATTTTTGGTGTATATGGTGATTTAGGGGTGGTGTTGGACGGCATAAAGGAGAGCAAGGAAGAGAGTGAGAAAAGTTCTCTCTAGTTTTGCATGTTGTGATAAAAATGGTGGATGGTTTTGGTTTTGTCTTAGATGGTTTTAGTATAATGGGAGGACAAGTGTCCTCTTGATGTGTATAACTTAGCCACCAAGGTGGTCTTGTGTAGCTTGTTATTGCCGCTCATCTCTACTAATTTACGGGTACTCCTCGATTCTATTTTGCTCGATTTACGTGCCCTCGGGTCGATTTATGAAAAATGTTTTTAGAAATTATGAAACTACGACACAAAAAGATTCTAATAAAAATTGTCTCATAAAAAACAGAGCACAAAAGCGTAAATACGTAAACCTAGGGTTTCCTGTTTAATCGTAAAAGACGGTAAATTATGCACATAAGTCCTAATTTCCTCTCGTAAATTTGTGAGTTTATGAAACAATACAAATTAAAATTTCAAAATAATGTTCGAGAATAAATTTAGTTTCTGAAATGTCGGACTATCACAAAAACAGAGTATGTAAACGTAAACACGTAACATATAGTTCTACGGTTTAGACGTAGTCGATGCTACTTTAAGACGTAAACCCTAATTTCTTCCCAAAAATGAGTGAGTTCATAAATTAACAATGAAATAACGATTTTAAATAATACTTGAGTGTAAAATAGCGACCTCAAATTGACGGATTCTCATAGCATTACTTTTTCAAACCATTTTGAAAGTTTTGTGTTTGTAGACCCGAAAATAATGTCATCAACATAAATCTACACAAGCAAAATATCATCCCCATATTTATAAGTGAACAAATTTAGATCAATGGAACATTTTGAGAAACCTTTGGATACCAGAAATTTCGAGAGCTCATCGTACCACGCCCTTGGAGCTTGCTTTAGTCCATATAGTGCTTTGTAGAGACGATACACTTTGTCAGGATAATGAGGATTTACGAATCCTTACGGCTGTGTAACATAGGCTTCTTCCTTAAAAGGACCATTAAGAAACGCCGTCTTTACGTCCATTTGATAAACAACAAATCCCTTATGTGCATCATAAGCAAGGAAAATCCTGGCCGCTTCCAAACGAGCTACTGGTGCAAATGATTCTTCAAAATGAATACCCTCTTTCTAGCCATACCCTTTAGCCACTAGCCTAGATTTATTCTTGATGATCGTGTTCTCTTCATCCATCTTGTTTTTCCAGATCCATCGAAGATTTAATGGTATTACATCGTATGGTCTGTCAACAAGTTCACAGACTTTAAGTCTTTCAAATTGTTGAAGTTCATTCGTCATCGATTCAATCCAAGCATGATCAGCCATGGCTTATTTGATATTTGTTGGTTCAGCTTTACTCACGGCGAGTGCGAACATACAAACATCAAAATCGGTTTCAAGTTGTCTTCTTGTACGAACGGGCTGTGAAGGGTTTCCAATTACTTGAACCAAATGACGATCTCAGGTCCAATGATATGTCGTTGATAGAATGTATACATATTTGACGGATCAACATGGCGAGTAGAAGACTCTCCAGTTTCGTGTACCGGTGTACCGAATGGGTTGATTAAATCATCTTCGTCATTTAATGCATAGTCTGTTTGATTTGCATTCTCTGGAGCAATGACAGTAGTTGTGGATGTTGTAGGAGCGGTTGTTGATGTGATATTATGCGGAGGTAAATCTGTAGCAACCCGTGTTGTAGTAGATGAAGTTGTATCCTTTTGTTGACGATGATCGGTATCATCATTCTTATCATGAGTGACAACAGAAGACTTAGATACAACATGTTTCTTCCCCATGAAATATTCATCATACATTGGTCCATATAACATTTCCAACTCTTCAATTATCGTGTTTACTATCATATCTTCTCTTGGAACATTTCCTTGAACCAGCTTTGAACTTGACGGTACATTGCTATGGTCTTGAGTTCCGAGTTCTGTGCGGTTCTGAACGAAAGTCGTTTGTCGTTGTGGTTCTGGACTTAAATTGTTTTGTTAAAGTGCCATTTCTTGTAATTCATCAAATCGGATGTGAATAGTCTCGACTATCAATTTTGTTCTCTTGTTGTAAACTCTATATCCCTTAGACTGAGTAGCATATCCCAGATTTTCACTTTCATCTTGTCCAGATTTTCACCATCTCGAATAACGTAACACGTACATCTAAAAACATGAAGGTTTGAGTGAAGGTTTTAGAACATGAATTATATGATATGGTGTCTTTTCGTGTCTTGGGATAATTAAGGATCCGTTTTATGTGTAGCATGCAGTTGACACGGCTTCGGCCCAAAAGAATAATGGAAGTTTTGAAGCGGATAATAGTGTTTGAGCAACGTCAACCAAAGTACGGTTTCGTCTTTCAGCAACGTCGTTTTATTCGGGTGTTCGAGCAATAGACGTCTCATGTTCAATTCCTCCGGCTTCAAAATAGTTCCTCAGAGTTGAGTTTAAAAATTTTGTGCCTCTGTCAGTACGAACCACTTTTATTGAGCTTGAAGACCACGTTGTATCAGTTTTAGAAAGTTGACGAGAACTTTGGGTGTTTCATCCTTGGATCTCAAGAAGTGAGTCCATGTGTACCTTGAGTAATCATCGACAATTACCATAACATATTTCTTTCCATTGATACTATGAACGCGCATAGGACCACACAAATCGATATGAAGAAGATCTAACCGTCCTTCAGAGCTTGGTGTAGTCTTTGTCTTATAGCTACTTCGTTTATCTTTACAAAGCTCACAAGAAGAACAAAGATGATCTTTGATGAATTTAACGCTTGGAAGGCCTCTCACAATAACTTTCTTGGAAAGCAAGTTGATGGTATCAAAGTTGAGATGAGAAAGACGTTGATGCGATATCCATGCCTGAGTCGTTGAAGCTTTAGCCATAAAGCAAATTGGAGTTGATGAAGTTGTGTCTTGAAGTGAAATAGTGTAGAGATCAGTACCCCGTGTACCGGTAAGTAAGTCATTCCCATCATAATCACGAACAAAACATGTCTTCTTTCTGAAAGCAACCTCCAAATCTACGTCACAGAATTGACCAACCGAGAAAAGATTGTGATTGAGCCCTTTGACGTAGTATACCCTTTTTATCATTATATTCCCCTGAACCAAATCTCCATATCCTAGGATCGGTGCAAATTGATCATTTCCGAATCGAACCGTACCCACGAACTTCTCCACGAAGTTAATTAGAAGCTTGAGATTCCCCGTCATGTGCTTCGTGCATCCGGAGTCCAGTATGAAGAGAATTATTTGTATCACCTGCAGAAGAGTTAGAACACGATGGAGCATTTGCTAAATTGGATACCACAGTAGTTGTGATTGTAGAATCATTAGTGTCCTTATCAACATTTAAAGGCATACTAACACTCGTTGTCACATTTTCTGTCCTAACTTTAGGCATCCATTTATATCCTGGAGGACATTGATTAGCAAACCACCATTTCCAAGATTTGCTCGCAGACTCATATAATTCCCTAATTCTGCTTCTAGGGTTCTTAGTGGTGGAGTATGATGCATTACTTTTCTTAGTGGGGATTGCACCAGAATGGTTCACTTTGCGTTTGGGTTTATTAGCACTAATAGGCATCGTATCTTGCTTCTTAGTTCTAGTATCTACGTCTTTGACATTATTCATATCACACATAGAATGATTAGCATTAGCACATTTTCCACATTTAACACAAAAAAATTTGACATTCAAAGCATTCAAATCATTCAAGGCATTAAAATCGTCATTACAGGCGATTACAAACTTTTTATTCTTAAAAATATTCAAATTCCTAGGGTGTACTTCTACTTCCTTCATCTTCCCTTGACTCTTATGTTTCCAGACCTTATCATTCACTTGAGTGCTCTTAAGCTGAGGCTGGCTAACACTAGTAGTGGAGACTACTCCTATAGTAGAAGACACACGAGTATTAGTGTTTCTAGAAGTCTGAGGCGATTGACTGACTTTGTTTGTGGGTTTAGTGGTCATTCTCTACATTCCTGGTATAATCACATTATTGTGCTTAACGCTTGGTGCTACAGTGTTCCTTATGGGTTGATTGTGTGGTAACCTTTCCTTTCCATCCATCTTGGGGGCAAACACAGGTTTTGCAAACGAGGAATTTGAGAAAGTAGATGGTTTTCACAAGATAGAGGATCTGTTCACTTTAGAGGCATTAGGTTGTCTAACAACAGGTTTCTTAACGCTAGGTTCCATAACTTTCCCACCCATCTTAACAACGAGTTTCTTCAACTCTGCTATTGCTATGTCTTTTTCTTGTAACTGAGCTTTCAAATCTGAAATATCAAGACATTTTTCGTTTAGTAATCGACATGACTCAGATAATTTTACTTCCAAAGGTGTATCATTTGAAAACCTGCCAACTTTCTTTTGCAAAGCAATTTCAAGTGAGTGACAATGTTTTTGAAGATAAACATATCTATAGTGAAGTAACGAAAACTCTTTTTGGTCAACTTTATACGAAAGCTCAATTTCAAGACGTTCACATTCTTTTACTTGATCAAGATATTTGCATGCAACATCAGAATATTCATCAATATCAGCACAAGATGTAACATAAACACACATAATATCTTTTGAGAAACATTCGTGTAAGAGTAGATCATATGCTGTAGAAAACTCGTCTCTTTCAGGTTGATGGTCGTTCACTTCTTGTTCAAGAGATTCCACACATTTCAAATCATCAAACATTTCTTGCTTAATTAATGTTTCAAATTCCAAAATATGTTTTTGCGTTCTTTTCGTAAGCGGAATCAAAATACTTTTCACAAGCACAGTTATATCGTGAGGAATTTCTTTGTCTCCTTTTGAAAGTTCACGTTTTTTCCAGTCATCATCAACAACCTTTTTGAAATTTTCAATGTTACTCTTGAGAATACTAAGTGCTTGCTTGCTCTTGCTTACAGAAGCTTTAAATGGCATGTACTCAATTAATTTTGAAACATTAGTTTTCTTAGTGGCAAAAGCTTTTCTACATTTAGTTCTTATTTGTTCACATTCGAAAAATATTTGCTCACGAGTCTTCTGTGTTTGCGGTTTGAAAAGACCATAAAGACTGTTTTCATAAGCATAATTATATGGTTTAACAAATTCTTTATTAACTTTTGGTCTACTCTCTTCTTCCACATCGTTTATCTCTTCACTATCGGGCCTAACAACAAGGCAATCAAGATCGGTCTATTGGGACTCATCAAGATATAAGTGCTGATTCGCAGATTGAGCTTGCTAAAGGAACTTAGGATTTACAAAACTCGGTTTATCCTTAAAAAACGAAAGAGGTGCCAACATTCTCATGGTGTGAATTGACTGATTAGTATTATAAACAATTTTTTTGTAAAATTCAATTTGAGTTTCAAGTTCCACCATTTTGTCGATGTCATTCGCTAGTTTAGTTTTGAAATCCTTTTCCATCTTTTCAACCACAACTTTCTTTTCATTAACAAGTTTAGTTTTATCCTCTTGAAGAGAACCATTTAATTGAGTTAGCTCATTGAATTTAGTGGTAGTAAGAGACGTTTTGTGACATTCAGTACTCAAAGAGGTGTTATAATTATGTTTCTCTTGTTCTAGAAGCTTAAGAGTTTCGTTATATTTTTGTTGAAAATCGTCCTTTTTAACATTAATTAAACACCCTCTGTACCCCTAAATCTCATTGGTCTTTTGAAGAAGCTGAGCTCTGTAGCTATCAATGGTCTCACTAGATTTATATAGAGCAACTTTGCATTCTTCAAAATTTTGAGTGAGCGTAGCATTTGCCTTCTTTAATTGCTTTTGACTTTTTCTAGTTTCTTTGACATCGTTTTGTAAAGAAGCAATTAAGTTAGCAAGCGCAATACGCTCCTCATCATCATCATACTCATTTGCATGTTGATCATCCTCAGACTCATTATTGTACATGTCTGATGAATCGGGTATGGTATTGCTATCAACCGTTTCCATCATACATGTGTCATTAATGGCTTTGGGTAGCTCACAATGCTCATGAATATTACCAAACACATTATATTCCTCTTCAGTGTACCCTATCGATTGGCTCAGTATCAAAGAAAGGACCATTGTCATCTTCAGTGACGTTGAGAACTTCTTCAACCTTTGCCATGTACGAGTAATGTGCTTCAAGTTCTTGATCGGAGGCTTCATCATCAGTATCCTCAAGCATTGCTCCTTCCTCAGCCGACAGTTTAACCCCAGCTTCCATCTTCTTGCAAAGCAACATCTTTTCCTTATGATAACCCGAATCCCTAACTCCTTTGCGCTTTCTGCATTCCTTTGCCATATGCCCATAGCCTTGACAATTAAAGCACTGAATCCCACTTTGCTGAAGCACTTGAGTACCAACAGTTTCCCTATTCCCAGTAGCACTAGCAATCCTCTGAGGATCATACTTAGCAGTTTGTCGATCATACCGTGTAGAACCCTCAACATGTGTTGGATTACGTCGATCATACCTTGGAGAACTTTCATCAAGTTGACGTGTTTCATACCTTCGAGGAGTCTCAACATATTAATTCCTTGTATTTGATGATGTTCGAAGATAGTTGTTGGTGGGTTTGAAGATTTTCTTATAGATCTTCATAATGAAAGCAATTTGTTGCTTCATCTCCCTATCCTTTTGAGCAAGTTCTTCATCACTATCCTCTTCAGATGATGGCTCAAGTGATGGTGATGGTGCTCTTGGTTCTCTGTCTCGTGATCTTATGGGACCTGAATACTTAGATGAAGTGGAGTATCTTGGTGAAGAGGATGTGGTGGAGTATCTTGGTAATGAGGATGTAGTGGATTATGATTTTGGAGCACGAGAGCGATGATCTTGGACATGGTGAGTGGTAGACACCAAAGCAAGTAGATTAGCAGTCTTTGCTACCCGTTCAGCTCGAAGTTCATTTGCCTCATTCTGAAATTGTTTCAAAATGTCAAAGAGCGTATGATAGTTGACCTCATCCAACTTATTTTGTCGTTTCACCAATGTTACAAGTCGTGTCCACTCGGGTTGAAGTTGTTGTAGAAACTGCACATTGACTTGCATGGTGGAGACTTGCAGGTTGTTTCTTGTCATGTCATTCATCATCTTGTAGAACCTTGAGTAATATGACATCTTGCTTGTTTAGTGATTCTCCTTGTTGCAAGCGTTCAATGGCAAACCACATTTCTTTTACAGTAGAGCATGCATCAACCGTTGAGTAAATATCATCTTCAATCCCACTTAGAATCAAATAGATTGCTTCTTTCTCTGTATCAATCCAAGCACAGTTCTCTTTCAAACTGTTGTCATATGTTTCCGTAATTGTTTGCTCATCGGAACCGGACGTCGAGTCGGTTGCTGGAACTGCAGGAATGGTTATTGTAGTGAGGTTATAGGGTCCTTTTTCGATGCAACGTCGAAGAACATCACCATTGGGTTTAGTGTCAAGATATCGAAGGAATCGTGATTGCCATTGTGCATATCGACCAGTCACAAGCATTGGTGGTCTCTCTTTATTACCCGCGACCATAATGTTGTTGTTTGTCACACGATATTCTTGAGTAGAATCCATCTCGATAATCTTTGAAGTGTAGAAGTGAATAGGATCTTAAGTAGATGAGGTGTGATTGGATTATGGTTGATATTTCGAGAAACTATGTGAAAAAACCTAAATAATGTCGTCTTGGGGAACTAAAAATTTTCAAAAACACATTTTTCAAAAATTTGCAAAGATTTCGCAATGTAATTCAAAGTTACACAATTCCGCAAAGTTAAAAAAGGTGTATAATTTCGCAATGTGTTAGGATTCCGCAATACTTGGTGAGGTATGATTCCTTAATAACTACAAGTATATAATTCCGCAATATGCTAGAGTTATAATTCCGCAATATGATCTACGATTCAATTCCGCAACCACCTTATAATTCCGCAATCCACACAATGATTCAATTCCGCAATCCCCTTTAGTAAATAATTCCGCAATATTAAATGTGACCACAATTCCGCAATATTCGAAGGAACACAATTCTACAATACTTAGAATAGGTTCAATTCCGCAATACTTGGAATGCGACAATTCCGCAATACGAAATGTGTAAGATTCCGCAATGTTTCAACAGAAATAGCATTTCCGCAATATAGGAAAAATTACCACAATTCCGCAATATGTACTAATTCCGCAAAAACCAAAAATATTCAGTTTCGCAATGCCAAAAAGTGTTCAATTTCGCAATGTGAAGATAGACTGCGAAATTATGACAGATTTTCCTAAAAAATAGGATCTTGGAAGAACTTTATGAAATTCGAGATTTCAAGCCTAAAAAGAAGCCAAACACCACAAAATTCGCGTGTTAAACCAATCTAAGTAACCCAAATCACTACCACGCCTATGTAGTTGATTTGTCTACTCACTAACACCACGAAAACACAAAACTTTTTGATGATTCGAGCTAATTAGGAAGAAAAACCCACGAATTCAATATGAAAATCAAAACCAATCACGTATCTACCCCGTGGCGATTGATACCAATTGTTGTCCCATATTCTTAGATGATTAAACAAGAAATAAAGAAGAAAGTTAGATGAATTCTAGAGAGAAAAAGTAGTGAGAGAAAGTAGAGAGAAGTGTGTGAAACTATGAGAAGATTAGATTAGAGAAAATGACTCAACCAACACCCTTCCTAACATGCTAGGAAGGGTATTTATAGCCTTTGTCTACATGTGGCTTAATGGGCTATACTTTGATTGGGTCGGGCTTGAATAAATGCTTAGTACCTTGAAAGAGGCCTTTAAGCTATCCATCAAGCCCGTAATGTCACGACTATTTTAACTAACAATTACAACATTCTAATAAATGTTACAATATAAACCTATGACCGAACATTCTTGTTTGACTCAATATTTTGAGGCTAACAGGGTCTTATAAGCGGTGCGAAAGGCCCATAAAGCATCATCTAGTTTGTCAGACCAAGACGCACGGTTTTCTCCTATTGATCTTTCCAAGATCCTCTTCAAATCTCGGTTTGAAACCTCGGCTTGCCCACTCGTTTACAGGTGATAAGCCATAGAAAGACGATGTGTAACCTCATATTTCTTTAGAACCTTTTCGAATTGGTTATTACAAAAATGGGTTCCACGATAGCTTATAATTGCACAAGGGGTTCCAAACCGAGAGAACAATTGCTTCAATTACTTACCACAACACGAGCATCATTCGTAGGCAAATCCTTAGCTTCCACCCACTTAGATAACTAGTCAACCGCGATGAGGATATACTTGTTACCATGAGATGATGTGAAGGGACCCATAAAATCAATTCCCCAAACGTCAAAGATTTCACAAACTTGGATTATATTTTGGGGCATTTCATCCTTTTGTCATGATTTTCCTTGACGTTGGCATGAGTCACATGACTTGATAAGTGCATGTGCATCTCGGTAAATAGTATGCCAAAAGAAGCCGACATCAAACACTTTTTTAGCCGTAAGATTAGCACCGTGATGACTTCCCATAGTTCCTTCATGAAAAGCTCTAAGGATATTAGTAGCTTCGGCGTCAAACACACAACGTCTAATGATTTGATCCGCACAAACTCGAAAGAGATAATGGTCGTCCCAAAAGTATAACTTGACATCACGAAAGAATTTTCGTTTTTGTTGTGTCTTCATACCCTTGATTATGAAATTCTGCGCATGGTAATTTGCAATGCCCACAAACCATGAGGTAGATGAGTCTTCATTGGAATTCACTACACCAAGTGTCTCGAGAGGAAATGTTTCGGTGATTTCCTTATTCTCGTGCACACTTTGGTGAGGATCTTCCAAACGAGAGAGATGATCGGCCGCAAGATTCTCGGCTCCTTTTTTGTCAAATATGCTGACATCAAATTCTTGTATGAGGCGAATCCAACGAAGCAATCTTGACTTTTCATCAAGTTTAGACAAAAGGAACTTGATAGCCGAATGGTCCATATACACTATTCTTTTTGTCAAAACGAGGTAAGGTCGAAATTTCTTAAAACCATACACCACGAAAAGTAATTCTTTTTCCGTTGTGGTGTATTTCATTTGAGCCTCGGTCATCGTTTTGCTAGCATAGTGGATAGGCAAGAAGTGTTTTGCATGACGTTTCCCCAAAACGGCCCCAATAGCGTAATCACTAGCATCACACATGAGTTCAAAAGGGAGGTTCCTATTTTGAGCAACAAGAATTGGAGCTTCGGTTAGTTTCCTTTTCAAAGTCTCAAAAGCTCGAACACAATCCTCATTGAAGATGAAAGGATCATCTTTCTCACGAAGGTGTGTCATGGGTCGAGATATTTTCGAGAAATCTTTGATGAATCAACGATAAAAGACCGCGTGGCCTAGGATAATCATAACTCCCTTAAGAGTTTTGGGATGAGGTAATTTGGCGTTGAATTCTATCTTAGTTTTATCTACCTCAATCCCTGCTTTCGAGACCTTGTGCCCTAAGACAGTTCCGTCTGTACACATTAAATGACATTTTTACCAATTGAGCACAAGGTTGGTTTCCTCACAACATTTTAACATTCTTTCAAGATTATATAGACACGAACTGAATGAATCACCAAACACCGAAAATCCATCCATTAAGACTTACATCGTCTTCTCGATCATATCATGAAAAATAGCCATCATGCACCTTTGAAAGGTTCCCGGTGCATTGCAATGTCCGAATGGAATTCTACGATAGGCAAACGTTCCATATGGACACGTAAACTTAGTTTTTTCTTGATCACGAGGGTCGATGGGATTTGAAAGTAACCGGAATGAACCATTTAAAAAGCAATAGAAATCGTTTCTCGCAAGTCCCTTGATAACGCCTCATTTATACATGTTTGTAATGATGCATTTGTCCTTGTTTGCTATGTAAATAGATAAATTATGTGTTGAAATGTTACTAATAATGTGTGTTGTTTGATTGTAGTCAAGGAATAAACATATGGACCAAAGATATGAAGAAACAAGAAGAAAAATAAAGTATGCTGAAAAAGAGCCAAAGTGCAGCGCAAAAATATAAAAGTGCGACACACATTCTGTAAACTACGATTTTGGAGAACTACTAAAAGTGTGACGCACAAAAGAGAAAGTGTGGCGCACATTTACAAAATGAATGTGCGGCGCACAGGCACATTTGCTGCAGTTACACAATTAAGTATCATTATGCATGGCTATTATGGAGAAACCTTTTGATATACTTCCAGGACTCCTTAGGTACAATTTTTATGGTTATATAAGAGACCTAAAGCCAGACATAACACATCATCTCATTCCATATACTCCATTGTTATTGGGGTTCTTATAGAATCAAGGATTTACAAATCATTGATCATTGTTACTAGTATAAGGGTAACCTTAGTTGGTTCATATCATTGCTGCTGTAGGAAGGATCTCAGAATATTGCTTGTGATTGTAATAAATTTGGAACAAAGCTTATAGCATTTTGGAGCAATCATTGATTAATACTTTTTGGTATAGTTGTCATTTCCTTTATGCTATTTCTTTACCTTGATTTGCATATTGTTGAAATGAACTTATTTACTATTATTATGGACTAGTGTGTTGTACACTTGGTTAAGGTTTTTAAATCCTTATGATTAGATATGTATTTTAGCTTTGCAAGGGCAAAGTGTGGCGCACAATTAGATCTGTGCGACGTACTTTCTCCCTGGGTTCTTGATTATAAGTATGATTTAGATGCTCTTGTATTTTATGCTATTAACTAAGATAATTGTTATATGTTGGATTTGATCATGAACATGACTAGTACTCATGCGAATGGATAAACTTCATGTCATCTAGTAGTGAATCTTGTTATTCACTTTTGTCGCAATTAGTGGAATAAAACATATAACAAACTCTGCTTAGTTTCATCTAATATTTTAGTTATCGAAATCAAACATAAACCATTCTTAATGCTTTTGATATGACATAATCTTTAGTCGGATTTTTGTTATATTAATTAGATGTTACGTGTGCGACTAGTAATCGACATGTTGTCTTACATTGTTTATGTGCTTGTAATCACCATTGTTATCTATCTTTCATATGTTTGTGACCTTAACCAAACGCACCTTTAAAACCATTTGATGAGTATATCATTAGAACTTGTGACACTCTAGAGGTAATTGTTTTATAATTCTTTAGCATCAATCCCGTGGAACGAACTGGACTTTACCATTAAGCTATGCTATACATGATAGGGTATACTTGCCCGTGTTTGTGTTTCTAGTCATTTGTGTATGGTAATATCTTGAAAAGTTATAAGACTTGTTAAAACGAACATCAACTTTTTGACGCCGCTGTCGGGGATTGATTTGTTATTGGTTTAAGACATTCAAAAATACTTGGTAAACTAAAATTTCTTAACACGCCGTATAGATTTCTAGCAATCTGAAAAAGTTTTTTTTACAAAACAGCATAAAAGTGCGCCGCACATTTCAAAAGTGCACCGCACATTTAGTGATTAATTTTCAAAAAGTTTGAAGAAACAATTCTAAAACACCACAAAAACCTTTTACTCTCAACACTTACTGCTGAAAACAGAAATGCTTTGTGTGTACTTATGCTTTTTGAGCTTTTGTGTTTGTTCATATTGAATCTTAAGAAAAACCAAAAATATTTGCTTTCAAAATTTTATTTTCTAATTTATTTGCTCTTTGGGAGAATAATTTGCTTCGGTATAACTTGTTTAGTATTTATCATGATTTGTGGTAATTTTTCTGAATTTTTAAACACAACAAAAAAATGAGAAAACAAGCAAAAACGAAAAAATGGTCATATTACTAAAAACACTTGTGGAAAATGTACCAAATTTGGTTATGATATCTATGTTTGATCACTTTATGAGAAAATGGTATACTATATACTTGAAAACTTGGATTGATTGGTATGAAAATAGAAAGATGGAGGAACATTATTCTGATTATAGAAAGTGCGTCGCACATTTAAATTGTGCGCCGGTAATAAGTGTGCAAACACTTATCCTTTTACCACTTATTTCTAATAATAACAAGACCAAAACGTGTGATTTATGTCGTAAAAGTCGGAATTATGCGTGGTTTGTGTTTTTATTGTGTTTTAGGACCAAAATATGAAAAAGGAAGAAAACACGGGCTTTCACGGGCTTTTATTGAAGAAAACGGGAAAAAGACGAAGTCAAAAGATCAAGAGTGCAAAAAGAACGGAAGTCCAAGACCTATTCTGAAGATTTATCGAAGAAAAAGTCAAAAGACAGAAGTTTAACGATGTCGAAGAACTTAAGTCTAATAGAAGAAGAAAATTAAAAGACAAGTTCAAATCCCGAGACGACAAAGACGAAGAATTAAAGTCGAGTCGAGAAAACGTGAAGAAAGCAAGAAAGAAGATGCAACACATGCACTCCTTCCACCTTCCCTATAAATACCCTCCTAATAGTCATTAGGAGGGGGGTTAGAGTTTTTAGTTAATTTTCATTTTTTTAGTTTTCTCTAGTGTTTAGAGAGAGAAAGTCTTAAACTTTCTCTCACTAGTTCATCTTTTTCTTTTAATCTTTCAAGATTAAACACTTTGTATTGCTTATTTTTATTAATCAAGTTCTATTTTAAGCTTTTATTTCTTAATCTCATTCTACTTTTCTTTGATTTAAGATTGGTTTTGGTGCGATTATCAATAGATCCGTGTTGTTCTTAATGATTTCGTGCTTAAAAAGTTAATCTTTTGATCATCTTATAAGTTTTCATTTGATTAAGCTTTAAGACTTTTGTGCTTATTGGCTTATTTTTATGATTAGCTTATTTTTCTTATTAAAAAGTTCTATCAAAAAGTTTATTTTTTTATTGTTTGATCTAAAAAGTTGCTTATTTTCGAGTTGAATAAGTTGTGATAAGTGCTTATTTGATTCAGTTAAGTATTCGGATTGTTAAGTTGTGGATATTAGCTTATTGAACTTAGCTTATTGTCTAGCTTAACCAAATCCCTTTATTTTCGGAAAAGGGAGTTTAAAACCCCTTTCCGATTGGGTTTTCCGACCGTGTACTCCCCCCCTAACCGATTTCCTTAATTTTAGGAAAGGGTTTAAAACCCCTTTCCGATTGGTCCATATTCCGACGGCACCACACTTCAACATTCCGATTGATCCAATCGGATTAGGGTTTGTGAATTCCGACTGGCATCACCAAGCATTCCGATTGGTGGCTTCGCTCATATTCTGACGGTAAGGTTTTTACTTATTCCGATTGGGTGCATTTGTAGTATTCCGACGGTGAGTCTTTGGCTTATTCCGACTGCCCTTTGCTCCTGTTATTCCGATTGGGTATATTACCCCTATTCCGATCAACCGATCGGAATATATTCCGATCGGCCCTCTTTTGCTTTGTTTTGGTTTCTTTCGATCTTACTTTCTTATAGTACTTTTTATTTTCAGAATATTTTCCAAGTGTTAGTTTTATTTAGTGTGTTAGGACTTTTCCATTGTCACCTTTAAGTTTCCATGCATTTATTTTACTTGTCATTTTAATATTAATCCTTTAAACTTCCTTTTTACTCAACGACACTTTAATTACTTACAAATAGTTTAAAACAAACCAAACCATTCTCTTGATTCACCAAAAGACAATTGAGTCGCACTTAAGACCGGTTTTCAATTCGAAAAGATTCGGAACAACGAAATTATTTTATACCTAGCCAAAAGCGAAGTATTAAATGGCGCCGCTGCCGGCTCTTTTCGTTAAGATAAACGGTTTCTAGTGCGAGACGCATTGAATTTTGGGATCCGTTCTTTGAACGTTATTTTCATTGCTATAAAAATTTCCAAAAAATCCATAAAAAATATAAAACTCTTCAAAAATACAAAAACATTAAAAAACCTATAAAAACCAAAAATTATATAGCTATTCTCTTTGTGTATATTTTTCTTCTGCAGGTGTATGCGTACTAGATCTTCGAACTATTCTGAGCCCGAGACTCGTGAAGATTTAGATATGGCTGGTGTTAACAACAACAATAATCACCCACCTCAAAACAATTTGAATAACAACAATAACAACAACAACAATGTCCTTCTACCTGATTTACGAACCATGGAGGAATTGTGTCAACCCACCATGAACGGACGCGGAGGCCCGATTGCGTCGATGCATATCACGGCTCAAGAGTTTTCGTTGAAGCATCACATGATCCAACAAGTGCAAACTAATCCATTCGCCGGAATGCCTAATGATGATGCCAACAAACACCTCGACAAATTCATTACTATCACTCAAAGCATGAAGTCCCCCGGTGTTTCTATGGATGACCTTCGCCTCCAACTTTTTCCACACTCGCTTTCTCACCATGCCGAAAAATGGTTTGACCGTCTTCCTAAGAATTCTATTCATACGTGGAATGACATGACTCAACGCTTTTTATCGCGCTACTTTCCCCCATCCATGGTCACTAGCCTTCGTAACCAAATCAGTGGATTTATGCAAGAGAATGATGAATCGCTTTTCGATGCTTGGGAACGCTACAATGATTTGATCGACCGTTTTCCTAATCACAATATGCTCCCCATCACTCTCTTGACACCTTTTACAATGGTCTCACTTTTCGTGACCGTGACACGATCAATGCCGCCGTCGGTGGTACTTTTATGAAAAGGAGACCGGAAGAGTGTCGAGAGTTGATTGAAAACATGACTACTCACCACAAGAATTGGGATTCTTCCGCATCCTCAAGATCTAATCAGAGAGTCAATGTTTCATCTACTTCTTCCACCAACAACTCGTCTGTTTTGGAACGTGCTATTCTTGATATTAACAAAAGTCTCCAAATTTTGACTTCTAACCAAACTCAACAAGCTAAAGCCGTTGCTATTTTTTGTGACACATGTGGTGGTCCTCATTCCTACAATGAGTGTCCTTCTACTCACGGAAATTATTCTGAAGACGTTAACGCAGCATATGGTACTTATCCCACGGGAGGCTATCAAGCTCGCCCTCAAGGAGACCGTAACTTGCTAAGTTATCGCTCCAACAATTATCTTGCTCCTCCTGGTTTCCCTCCTGCAAACCAATCCCAACCTCGTGCAAACAATCAGTATCAATCCCAAAGAAACCCATACCCAACTCAAGGAAATTCTCAAGCTTACCAGGCTCCACCTCTCAACCAACCGATGGCTGTGAATCCAGATGTCGAGACATTTATGAAGACTAATCGGGAGTTGGTGACGAATCTTCAGAGTCAAGTCCGCAACTTGAAGGGAGAAATGGCAAAACAAGGGAACGATATTCGAGCCGAGCTAAGGAATGATATGGCCAAACACAGTGATGCAATTAACGCAAACATGCAAAACTCTTTTAATAATCAAGCTCTACACCTTCGTGATATGATTGCTTCGCTCATCCAAAGTAATCAACCCTCTGCTTCGGGTACTCTTCTGAGTAACACCGTTGCGAATCCAAGAGGGGAGATGAAAGCAATCACCACTCGTAGTGGAAAAGGTTATATGGAACCCGAGCTTCCTACACCTCCACCCGTGATTGTGAACAAGGAAAAAGAGCAACTTTCCCCACCTCCTTCACCTTCTATCCCCATTTCCCCACCACCCGTGGTTGTGAGTGATCCTATTCCATTAAAGCCTTCTTCTTCATCCAATATACCTTATCCATCTAGGTTGAGGAAAGAGAAGCAAAAGAGCAAGGATAATATTCAAGTTTCAAACTTTCTTAAAATGTTTAAACAACTGAATTTTAACATCTCCTTTGCCGAGGCTCTCGCTCACATGCCCAAATACGCTAAGATGTTTAAAGATCTTCTAAGTGATAAAGAGAAACTCCTTGACATTGCTCAGACCCACCTTAATGAGAATTGCTCCGCAGTGCTCTTAAGGCAATTGCCCACCAAACTTGGTGATCCAGGTCGCTTCTTGATTCCTTGCAACTTCCCGGGAGTATAGAATTGCATGGCCCTAGCCGATCTAGGTGCCAGTATAAACTTAATGCCTTTAAGTGTTTGGAAGCAATTATCTCTCCCCGAGCTAGTCCCCACCAAAATGACTTTGGAATTAGCCAACCGTACGGTTGCTTATCCAGTGGGGATAGCCGAAGATGTCTTTGTTGGCGTCGACAAATTCACCTTCCCGGCGGATTTTGTTGTCGTTGACTACGAGATGGATCCCCGTGTTCCATTAATCGTTGGACGTCCCTTTCTGAGGACCGGTCGCACTCTTATTGATGTAGCCGCAGGCGAAATAATCATGAGAGTTGGTGACGAAAAAATTGTCTTTAACATGGGTAAGATTTCTAAGCAACCTTATTCGTACGAGAGTGTTAATGCTATTGATGTTCTCGATGAGGCTTGTGAAGAACATTTTCATGATGCTTGCAAAAGTACTCTTTCTTCTCTACCCAATGTTGAGACCGTTGCCTCAATTGCTCCAGCATTGACTCCTTTTGGAGAAAGTGACTTGGATGATTTCGAAGCTAGCTTGGGTCCTCTCGATATTAAGTATGATAATTTGTCCACCAATTGGGATGAAGATATTCGTACTATTGAGAGACTTCTCAATGAGGACCGTTTGTCTCCTCCTGATCCTAAAGAGGTGACTAATGATGATCCATCGTTAGTTTCACCATCTATTGAGGATCCTCCTACTCTCGAGCTAAAGGACTTACCTCCTCATCTTGAGTACGTTTTTCTGGAAGACGACGAGAAGCTACCGGTCATCATCGCAAAGGATCTGAAAGAAGACGAAAAAGCCCGACTTGTCGCCGTGTTGAAGAAGCATAAACGCGCTATCGCTTGGAAAATCTCCGACATCCGTGGAATTGATCCTCACTTCTGCACACATAAAATTCTCATGGAGGACGACTTTAAGCCCACAATTCAAAGTCAACGAAGGGTGAATCCTAAAATACATGAAGTCGTCAAAAAAGAGGTTATCAAACTTCTTGATGCGGGTATGATTTACCCTATTTCGGATTCACCGTGGGTTAGTCCAGTCCATTGTGTGCCTAAGAAAGGCGGAATCACCGTTGTGCCCAATGCAAACAACGAGTTAATTCCTACCCTTCTCGTTACTGGGTGGAGAGTTTGTATAGACTACCGCAAACTCAATGATGCCACGAGAAAGGATCATTTCTCTCTACCTTTTATGGACCAAATGCTTGAACGTCTAGCGGGTAATTAATATTACTGCTTTCTTGATGGTTTCTCGGGTTATTTTCAAATACCCATCGATCCCCAAGATCAAGAGAAGACAACATTCACTTGTCCCTATGGCACCTTTGCTTACAAACGAATGCCTTTTGGCTTATGCAATGCCCCCGGGACTTTCCAAAGGTGCATGTTGGCTATCTTCCATGACATGGTTGAGCAAACCATGGAAGTCTTCATGGATGATTTCTCGGTCTTCGGGGATTCCTTCTCTTCTTGCCTTGCCAATTTGGAACGTATGCTTAAGCGGTGCGAAGACACTCGCCTTGTTCTGAATTAGGAAAAATGCCATTTTATGGTAAAAGAAGGCATTGTGTTAGGACACAAAATCTCTAAAGCCGGTCTTGAAGTCGACCGTGCTAAAGTAGATGTCATAGCCAAATTACCTCCACCTTCAACCGTGAAGGGTGTGAGAAGTTTTCTGGGTCATGCGGGCTTCTACCGTCGATTCATTCAGGATTTCTCTTAAATCGCTCGCCCGATGACCCACCTCTTGGAAAAAGATACTCCCTTTATCTTTTCTAAAGAGTGTCTCGAAGCCTTCAATCTTCTCAAGGATAAGCTAACTAAGGCACCGGTCTTGGTTACCCCTAATTGGGAGCTGCCTTTTGAATTGATGTGCGATGCTAGCGACTTTGCTATTGGTGCGGTTCTGGGCCAAAGAGTGCATAAACACTTCCAACCAATCCACTACGCTAGCAAAACAATGACGGGGGCTCAATTGCATTATACGACAACCGAAAAAGAGCTTTTAGCTGTTGTCTATGCTTTTGAGAAATTCCGCCCCTATCTTGTTTTATCCACCACCATCGTATACACGGACCATTCCGCGTTGAAGTACTTGATGACTAAGAACGATTCTAAGCCAAGACTTCTTCGCTGGGTTTTGCTCCTTCAAGAATTCAACATTGAAATTCGTGACAAAAAGGGTGCTGAAAACCTGGCCGCGGATCATTTGAGCAGACTTGAGGACCCATATCAAGGGGATCATCCGAACAAAGAGATAAATGACTCTTTCCCCCTTGAGACCTTAATGTCTATAAATCTCAATCTTGATGGCACCCCGTGGTTTGCGGACATTGCAAACTACTTAGCGGGTGGTATTCTCATCCAAGGGTTAACATCCCAACAAAAGAAGAAGTTCTTGAATGATGTTAAGACTTACTTTTGGGATGACCCTTATCTATTCAAACAGTGTGCTGATCTGATTATTCGTCGATGTGTTGACGGACCGGCAGCTTTTGATATCCTCCAAGCTTGCCACAAAGGACCCACCGGTGGTCACTTTGGTCCCAACTACACCGCTAAGAAAGTGTTTGATTCTGGATTCTACTGGCTCACCATTTATCGTGACGCTCACGAAATGGTTAAGCATTGTGATGCTTGCCAACGTCAAGGCAAGATCACACATAAGGATGAGATGCCTCAAAATTTCATACAGGAATGTGAAATCTTTGACGTATGGGGCATCGACTTTATGGGGCCATTTCCATCATCCAAAGGGAACAAGTACATCCTCGTCGCTGTCGACTACGTCTCTAAATGGGTTGAAGCTAAGGCTCTTCCTACGAATGATGCGAGGGTGGTTGTGAACTTTTTGAAGTACGTTTTCGCTCGATTTGGCGTTCCTCGTGCTATCATCAGTGACCGCGGGACTCATTTTTGCAACGATCAATTTGCAAGAGTCATGGCAAAGTGTGGTGTCAATCACCGTCTTTCCACCGCCTATCATCCCCAAACCAATGGGCAAGCCGAAATTTCCAACCGTGGCTTGAAGAGAATTTTGGAGCGTACTGTGGGAGAGCATCGCGCCGCGTGGGCCGATAAGTTAGATGATGCTCTGTGGGCTTTCCGTACTGCTTACAAGACCCCGATCGGTTGTACACCTTATCGTCTTGTGTACGGAAAAGCCTTCCACCTACCCATCGAGCTGGAACATAAGGCGCACTGGGCCTTGAAGTGGGTTAACTTCGACATCATCAAAGCCGGTGATCATCGCAAGGTTCAACTCAACGAGTTAAATGAACTGAGGAATGAAGCTTATGAGAACTCGCTGATCTACAAGGAGAAGACAAAGATTATCCACGATGCTAAAATCAAGAACCGAGAGTTCCACGTTGGTGATCAAGTCTTACTTTTTAACTCTCGGTTGAAGATCTTCTCTGGCAAGTTGAAGAGCCGCTGGACTGGTCCATTCACCGTCGCCAAAGTCTTTCCGTATGGGACCATTGAGCTTTCTCACCCGAATGGGCCCAATTTCAAGGTGAATGGCCAGCGTTTGAAGCTATACTTTGGTGAGGACATCTCTCAGGAGATGATTCCATCCCTCACCACGTTCCCCATGAACTAAATTTGGGTCGAGTCAGGCTCACGACTCGGTGAACAAAAACAAGCGCTTCTCGGGAAGCAACCCGTGTTCTATCATTTACTGCTTTCATAATAAGTGTAGGGGGAGCCCCGTATATGTTTGTGTCTTGTTTCTTGTGCTGTGCAGGGATTAAAGCTTCAGAGAGCATCTTGATGACTTTTGACGAACCGTGATACCGTGTTCCCATCTTCCCGGTTCTATCCTAAACTCTTGTGCTTCAATATTTCATATTCTATATGTTCACATTGAATTCACTTTAGTTGTCCTTCCCTTAGCAAGATTTAAACAAAGTGCACAATGTCCTAAGTGTAGGGGAGTTTACTCCCACATGCTCAAACATTGAGGACAATGTTTATCTCAAGTGTAGGGGGGACTTCTATCGAAGTAAGTGGTCTTTTCCATGAAATTGCCCTCATTTTAACCAGAAAATTTGATTTTTCGACATTTTTCAAAATTTTTAATCTATTTTGGCCTAGTTGTATAGTTGTATTTGCCTTTGTTATGTTTCCTTTGCTAAAATAGTTTTTCAATAAAGTGGTTTTAGATTTTTCCTAGTCGTGAATATTTTGACTCAACCCGAGTTTACTTGCCTAAGTCTACTCTAGCTAGTATCCTTAACGTGTTTAAGTCAAGTTTTGCTAGGCTTTTATATAGGGAGCTATAAAACGCGAAAGTCTTAACTCTCACGGGTTAAGAATAAGAACTTTTCGCAAGTTCCTATAATTGATCCTAGAGAGTCGTTTATCAAGGGAACTTTAAAACGCGATTTCTAAACTTGAAAAAGTCTAAGAATTTGCAAGATCCTATAGGCGACTCGAAAACCCAAAACTTTGATTTAATAGGCTAAGCATCCACGAGTCTCATTCCTTGAGATTTTAAATTGTGGAGAACGAGAGATGATAGAGTCAATTATAAGTTCGGTATTCTTTCGTGAATTTATGTGAGTTAATTATGAGCCTATTCTCCCTCCGCTTATTAATAAATTTATCTGCAATAAATAAGGTTGTACGATTTAAAAGGTTACTTAGCTTCTAGCCCCAGATCGTTTAAAAGTTGCTCGGTAATGACGAGAGTTCATAGCCAAGGCATAACTTATGAAGCGGGGCGCTAAGATTGGCGAGTCCGAAAAGGCCCTAACAAGGCATGAGGGCTACATTTTGTTGCTAAAGATCCAAAAGTGATGTGAAGAATCATTTATCGAAAATCAATATGAAGGATCGAGACACACGACGAAAAGCAAGAACTCCCCAAAAGTCATGGAGAAGTCTATCCAAAAAGACCCTAACAAGGTATGAGGATAAATAGATCCAAGTCCTAAAAGGAGGCGGATCGTTGTATATCAAAGTCCAAAATAAAGATTGGAGAAAAATGAAGAAGTCGTGTGTCTCGAGATGAAGAATCTCTCAAAAACTTCAAGTGAAGAAATTCCTATTATGAAGAGAAGACCATAATTTCAAGAACGTCTCTCGAAGATTCGAAGTATGAAGTCGCTGCCAAATATCGGCCCGAGAAAGGTCTCAAATCGCGAACCAAGTTATGCCAAGATATGAACTTTTTGATATCCCGAGAAGCAGTTTTAAAAGATTTGGTCCTTTAGCTAACTATTGATTAAATCGTTCACCTTATTTTCGGACTAAACAACTATCGAAATAAGTCAAACAATGCATCCTCAAGATCATTCAAGACAAAAATAAAATATAAGAGATACACCTAGGAATAAGGGAGTCTAAGTGAATAATTGGCCCACATGAGTTCGTGATAGTTTGCTAACTTATAATAACAATGATCTCGTTTTTAAGCTTGGTATGGGGAACGTGAAACTTGAGGATGATAAACGTTCATGGCCGCCAAAACCCAATGTAAGTTTTTAATTTCTTTACTTATTTCTATCTTTTATGTTTAGTATTTAATAAAGGCCAAGGTGGGTTATTTATGATGGAAAATGTAAACCGTGCTTTAAAATTAATGCATTGCATGAGGGCATTGCAATGGTCAAGTGTAGGGGATTTAATAAGTGTGCAAACACTTATCCTTTTACCACTTATTTCCAATAATAACAAGACCAAAACGTGTGATTTATGTCGTAAAAGTCGGAATTATGCGTGGTTTGTGTTTTTATTGTGTTTTAGGACCAAAGTATGAAAAAGGAAGAAAACACGGGCTTTCACGGGCTTTTATTAAAGAAAACGGGAAAAAGACGAAGTCAAAAGATCAAGAGTGCAAAAAGAACGGAAGTCCAAGACCTATTCTGAAGATTTATCGAAGAAAAAGTCAAAAGACAGAAGTTTAACGAAGTCGAAGAACTTAAGTCTAATAGAAGAAGAAAATTAAAAGACAAGTTCAAATCCCGAGACGACAAAGACGAAGAATTAAAGTCGAGTCGAGAAAACGTGAAGAAAGCAAGAAAGAAGATGCAACACATGCACTCCTTCCACCTTCCCTATAAATACCCTCCTAATAGTCATTAGGAGGGGGGTTAGAGTTTTTAGTTAATTTTCATTTTTTTAGTTTTCTCTAGTTTTTAGAGAGAGAAAGTCTTAAACTTTCTCTCACTAGTTCATCTTTTTCTTTTAATCTTTCAAGATTAAACACTTTGTATTGCTTATTTTTATTAATCAAGTTCTATTTTAAGCTTTTATTTCTTAATCTCATTCTACTTTTCTTTGATTTAAGATTGGTTTTGGTGCGATTATCAATAGATCCATGTTGTTCTTAATGATTTCGTGCTTAAAAAGTTAATCTTTTGATCATCTTATAAGTTTTCATTTGATTAAGCTTTAAGACTTTTGTGCTTATTGGCTTATTTTTATGATTAGCTTATTTTTCTTATTAAAAAGTTCTATTAAAAAGTTTATGTTTTTATTGTTTGATCTAAAAAGTTGCTTATTTTCGAGTTGAATAAGTTGTGATAAGTGCTTATTTGATTCGGTTAAGTATTCGGATTGTTAAGTTGTGGATATTAGCTTATTGAACTTAGCTTAACCAAATCCCTTTATTTTCAGAAAAGGGAGTTTAAAACCCCTTTCCGATTGGGTTTTCCGACCGTGTACTCCCCCCCTAACCGATTTCCTTAATTTTAGGAAAGGGTTTAAAACCCCTTTCCGATTGGTCCATATTCCGACGGCACCACACTTCAACATTCCGATTGATCCAATCGGATTAGGGTTTGTGAATTCCGACTAGCATCACCAAGCATTCCGATTGGTGGCTTCGCTCATATTCCGACGGTAAGGTTTTTACTTATTCCGATTGGGTGCATTTGTAGTATTCCAACGGTGAGTCTTTGGCTTATTCCGACTGCCCTTTGCTCCTGTTATTCCGATTGGGTATATTACCCCTATTCCGATCAACCGATCGGAATATATTCCGATCGGCCCTCTTTTGGCTTGTTTTGGTTTCTTTCGATCTTACTTTCTTATAGTACTTTTTATTTTCAGAATATTTTCCAAGTGTTAGTTTTATTTAGTGTGTTAGGACTTTTCCATTGTCACCTTTAAGTTTCCATGCATTTATTTTACTTGTCATTTTAATATTAATCCTTTAAACTTCCTTTTTACACAACGACACTTTAATTACTTGCAAATAGTTTAAAACAAACCAAACCATTCTCTTGATTCACCAAAAGACAATTGAGTCGCACTTAAGACCGGTTTTCAATTCGAAAAGATTCGGAACAACGAAATTATTTTATACCTAGCCAAAAGCGAAGTATTAGCCGGCAAAACTGGAGAAACAGAAAACAGGAATAGCTAGTAACATGCTCAAATGGAAATATTCATTGAAAATAATGAGTTGCCTGAAAACTTTAGGGTATGAAATATCATTTGGATTTTATGGCACTAACATACTAATGTTTCTTTTGATGTGCTATTATTTTAAGATTGAGATGGATCCAAACACTAGCCTTGGTAGACTATGCTTAGGAGTGGATGAGCATATTAGTCTAAATTACAAAATAGAATCAGAAGAAGAATGCATAGGATCAGAATGTAAGGACTCAGCCGATAGTGGGGTTCAAAAGGTCTTAACTTTTTATCGTATGGAGGACTTGACACCAAGTGAGAAATACTTAATGCCTTGCCATGTGGAAGGAAAATTTGATTATGATGGGCAAGTGGATTTTGAGTTGGAGAGAAGCTTAATTTGTAATGAATTTGTAGTTGAGCTTGGCTTAACCTACAACACTCATCATAACGGAGACAAGGAGATAGATAAAAAGCTCGTTGTTATGATCAAAGACGAATTGTTTTTTGTTAACTTCTTTGTCAATCCGGAGGAAGACGATTGCGAAACTTGTGTAATCTTTGGGAGATCTTTCCTAAAGCAAGCTAATGCACAACTTGACATTACTTGTGGCATACTTACTTTATGTCCAAAAGTACATGAAAGATTAGACTTTGGGGAAATTGATGAAATACTTGATAATCTCAACCAATAGAAGAAAGAGTCATGTTGTTGAACATGAATCTACCAATCGTTGAAACTTTAAAATATAGTGATAAATATAAAATGATTGTTGATGGGGTCATGCTTGACAAATTGAAAGTTGAAGATGGGCTCACACTGGATTATGAAGATGTGGTTATCCAAATGCTTCATGAGAAAAAGGTAATGCTTGAAAAAGAAGATTCGGGGTACTTTATCCTGCCAATAAGGTTGGAGGGTAAAACTACTTATAATGCTTTAGTTGATACCAGTTAAAATGTTAATGTTATGCCGTTTGGAATATTCAAAATGCTAGATGTTGGTAGAGTCAAACCAAGGTTTGATCGTATCAAAATGTGTTGTCCCATATTCTTAGATGATTAAACAAGAAAGAAAGAAAAGTAGATAAAAGATGAATTCTATAGAGAGAAACTAGAGAGAGAAAAGAGAGAGAGAGACGTGTGAAACTTTTGGCATATTAGTTAGAGAAAATGAATCAACCAACACCCTTCCTAACATGCTAGGAAGGGTATTTATAGCCTTTGCCTACATGTGGCTTAATGGGCTATAGTTTGATTGCGACGGGCTTGAATAAATGCTTAGTACCTTGAAAGAGGCTTTTTAAGCTAGCCATCAAGCCCGTAATGTCACGACTATTTTAACTAACTATTACAACATTCTAATAAATGTTACAATATACACCTATGATAGAACATTCTTGTTTGACTCAATATTTTGAGGCTAACAATCTCCCCCAATGTGAGGTCATTCCTCTTCGATATTTGGAGATCAATGGAGATTATGAATTTCGTCATAAATGAGTATTGAACGTGTAATAGTAGTCTTGTTCTTTCATGCTGTGATCTTTGAGCCTTTGTCATTGTCTTTCGACTTTGTATTTTATCTTGAGCTCTTCAAATCATTCTTGACTTGTCTTTGCCATCTCGCGATCTTGTGTCTTTATCCACATGCTCATACTTTGCACAATATTGAAAACTTGCTAACAATCTCCTTTGAAGTGAGGTCATTCCTCTTTATATTAATAAATAAGGAAGATTTTGATCATCAGAGTTGAAGAGTCTTCAGCTTTCTTGATTGTTGATTGTCTTTGGGCATGAGAATGTGGTTTTGACTTTGCTGAGTACATTGTAACGTCACCTTCTTGAGACAAAACTTAGACACGGACTAAATGGCTTTGACATTCGTCCTAAATCGGTAGCGTTTTACCTCCGGTCGGTGAAGACCGTTAGACGATATTAAATATCGTACCTGTGATAGGTAGATTCAATTAAGAATCTTCTTGACAGGGTTTCGCGACTGTACTAGCCATTCTCTTTACTCGATCGTCTAAAAGCAAGATTGCGAACATAAAGAGTGAATCGATTGGATAGCTATCCGCTTGATTAAAGTCGTCAATTCAAATTCCTTGAACAAGTTTGATTCATTAAGAATATTACCATTGTTGCTTTCCAGTTGACACAAGCTTGATTCATAAGAATCTCGCAAGTTACCTACCGTAGTGCTATTTAATGTTGACGCTAAAAGGATTTCCATTCGTCACTATGAATATTAACAAATATCACTCTGAATGTTATGGCAAGACCATTAAGATATTGCGTAGAAACCTGAAACGAGTTTGAATCGATCAAGAAACAAACCACTGTTGCTTTTCACTTTTACATATGTTTAATTCATTAAAGAATCTTACACATGACCTACTACAGTGTTGTTTGATGTTAACACTGGAAGGATTTCCACTCATCATTGTGAATATTGAGTAGTATCACTCTGAGTGTTCTAGCAATATCGCAAGGATACAACGTAGGACTCTCTTGATCTTCATCCGTGTGTCCTAACGAGATTTGCTTGATCTCTTGGCTCTAGACTTGATTAGTGCAATTCTAGTGGTCAGAGGCTGGAGCAGATGCCACCTATTCAATATCAACTATCTCGGAGTGAGAAAGTCAATAGAAATCGTGTTGATCTCCGTGACAATAAAACAAACTTCTTTTGAGAGAAGCCTGAATCAGCTGGGGAGGGGTTGTGCATTACATCACTAGGTCCATGATGTGTTGTCTTGATGATGTGTTGACCCGGTTTCTTCCTAAGTCGTATGGAGGGATAATTTCTTTATACACTTTATCCGTACATTTCTTTTTCATTCTTCAACCCCTTCAATGCTTACCAAGACATCATTACTAGCACCTTGTTGTGATTGTTCTAGTGCTAGCATCAATACTTAGTCGGCATTCAGTTGCGTTCACATTCTACTCCATATTTCCTAAGGACTTCTAATAATCTATTGGATTGTTCCAGAGAAGATCCCTCCGGTTCTGGTTGGATCATAGGACATAGACCTATCCACCCTTTTGACACCAATAACGTCGTGAATTAAAGATGTTGTGGGTATTTGATCGAAACCATGAGTGCTTGAGTCTTTAGATCTTATTCTAATCATATTTTCACCTCTATCTCTAATATATAAAATCTTTTGATATTAGAGATACCAGATTTGATTAAAATATATTGTGAAAAATAGCCTTGAAAAACATCGGGAGAAAAATATGTCAAACTTGAGCATGGATTTGGAACGCTCCCCCTCAAAAATTGATCCAATAGAATTTTCATTACGAGGATATGATCCACATTAAACTTTTGAGGATAGGAGTTGTTGAGCACATAATTTTTGAAAGATTTTGAATATCATTGAAAAATTCTTGAAAAAATTTTTGTTCAACGCTTTTTGAAAAATCAATTCTTTTTGGCGAAAAAGTTTGTCTAAAGCAAAAACTTGAGTTTATAGACTTTGAATGTCTTGATAAATCCACTCAAGTGTAAGAAGATTTCTCTTCTTTTGCTGAGGGTAAGGGCACTAAAGCGTACACTCCCCCGTGAATATAGATCCGGGTTGCAATATGAAAGTGATTACAAGCCATTATGTTGAGCTCAAAACGTTGAATGTTTTGGGACAAGCTCAACCTAAGATAGATTTCTCTACCCGTTTGTTAGGATAAGTTTATCTTTAAAGATATACTTTCCTTTATTTGAAGCGTAATTTACAGTCTGACATTTAATTGTAAGTCGTTTACATCAGCTTATAAACTTTGAATGTTTTTGACGAAAGCTCATGACTGAGAAACTTTTATTTTGTGGTTGTTAAGGATAAGTTATCATCCGTGATCAACTTTCCTTTCTTTAAGGCACGAGTCACAATCTGAAGTAATTGTAAATCATTTTACAGCTTAGTTGTGAAACCCTTTAGACACTAGTTTCTCAGATATCTGCTTCTTCAGCAACCAAACTCTGAGTGTGTCTTTTGTTGAACGGTATTTAAAGATTGGACCTTTGGGTGTCCGTTGAGTCTTAACTTTGGTACCTGCACTCTTTACAGTAGTTTGTATGCTTGCATATTTGTTAGTGATATCTTTGTGAGAACCATGTGGGGGTTTACATTGAACTTTTGTCGTGCTAGAGGGAAATATTTTTCTAGTAGGAACCCATTTAAGACCAGTTGTTTTGATGATTCTACCCATTGGTATCCACTTAAGACAAGGTCTAGGAAACGTAGTTTTCTCATGCACAGCGGAAGACTTAATTGTAGAAAAACTATTTCCTATAGGGTTCCATTTTTGAGACGCTCTAGCTGTTTGGTTCACTTTGTTCAGGACTTTTGTGATGCCATCATCATGAATGGCATTATACACACATTTGTTACATTTCGTGCAAACAAAGTGCTTAGCATCTGAGAAGGATCTAGTGTTCCTAGGATAGGATGATTTGGGCACATCATAGAAGGGTCTAGAATTCCTAGATGTGTGATTAGCGCTCCTAGATTTCAGTTGGGTCCTATTTCTTGCTTGTGTCTTTATCTTAGCATCCTCTAGATAGCTTTTATGACCCGTGTCATTTGAACTAATCCGAGTCATGTTCTTGGAGCTATTTCTAGAGTTGCTTGAAGCATTCCTGTGATTGGGTTTTGCATAGGCAAAATGTGTTGAGTGGGATCTAGATAGTGGAGTGACAGTTTTTGGCAAATTGATACGCACGTCAACTTGGGATGCAAACCTCGAGTTCGATGTTTTGGGTTGTTCAAATTTAAACACATTCGTTTGTCTAGCAACTGAGCGGTTTCTAAATGGTTGAGTAGGAGTTTTCCCCAAGATTGACTGATTTGCTAACTTAGTATCCACCCTATTTCCTTTTAGCTTTCTTAATTCATTTTTCACCGCTGTTAATGCAAAAACCTTTTCCTGAATCTGAGCTTTCAATTGCTCATTTTGTAGAAGTAATTGAGTGACACGTTGTTCTAACTTATTGTTCATATTATCAAATATGTCGTTATCAGCATTCGCTCATTACTATCTACAGTGTCGATAGGTTGCACAGATATTTCACTTAATGAAGCAGGCGGAGGACTTGGATTTTGAGAAGCCAACTTTGATTCTAACAAATTTATTTGTTTCACAAAATGTTCTTTTTCTGCATTAGAATCTTGAATCTTACGATCCAGTTTTTGTTCAAGAACAACGTTTGCTTTTTCAAGTTTTTCAAAATAAGCTTCAAATTTGTCATTTTTCTTCGAAAAATCAAGTTTGGCATCCTCAAAATCTTTGGGTCTTTTGAGCTAACGTAGTTTCAAGCTGTTAGCCTCAAAATATTGAGCCAAACAAGAATGCTCGGTCATATGTTTATTATGTATCGTATTTTAGAACGTTGTAATAGGTAGTATATTAGTCGTGTTATACGGGCTTAACTTTAGGCTAAAGTTCATTAATAAGTAACTAAAGCCCAAAAGGAAAGCCCGACCCAAACCATATAGTCCATAAAGAAGCCCGCATGTGGGTGGACTATATATACTACCCTCCTAGCATGTTAGGAGGGTTGGTGATTTATTTTCTTCTTAATCTAATAGTTCACAAATTCACACACTTCTCTCTCTTTTCTCTCTCTAGTTTCTCTCTCTAAAACTCATCTCATTTCTACCTTTCTTTCTTTTAATTCGTGCTAGAATCATCACATATTAGGGACAACAATTGGTATCAATCGCCATGGGGTAGTTTTTGTGATTCGTTGTTGATTTACTACTTAATTCGTGTGATTTTACCATATAATCTACTCGGATTCGAGTGTTTTCTTATGTTTTTCGTACTCTAAATCTTCCTCCTTTAATCTCTACATCTTTCATACGTGTGGTAAAATTTTAGTTACTTTGGTTTGGATTGAAACACGAAATCTAAGGTAAAAATCCATACTTTTTTGTTGTTCTAAGTCTCGGCTTAAGTTTAGGAGTACGATCTAATTTTGTGGTTGCATAAACCCTGGGGGTTTCTACTTGCGATCCATAGTCACGATCCATTGTTACGATCTTACTGCGATCACTCACCACGATCTGTGAGTACGATCACCCAGTACGATCGAAGAGTACGATCAAGTGAGTACGATCCAAGAGTACGATCACTTGAGTACGATCCAAGACTGCGATCAGAGTGCGATCTGGAGTACGATAGGTAAGTACGATCAAACTACGATCAGAGTACGATCCAACTGCGATCGAGGAGTACGATCAGACTACGATCATAGTACGATCCAACTGCGATCAAGAGTACGATCATAGTGCGATCAGAGTGCGATCAGAGTGCGATGGGTCTCGTTGCGATGGACATCTAAATTTTGTTCGAGCATTTTTTAGGTCAAGTAAATCAAATTTTTCCCATACTAGTTTTAGGCTATTTCTAGCTCGATTTCAAAATTTGGTGATTACAAATTTTTTAGGTCTACCGTTTTGTCGGACTGAGGAATTAATTGTCGGACTGAGAAAAAAATCGCATTTTTCGGAAATTCTACAACCAACCAATCACAACAAATCTACTTAAGATCCATATTCACTTCATCATTTCAGAGAATATTGAGATGGATTCTACTGCCGAATATCGTGTGACGAACAACAACATAATAGTGGCAGGTAACAAGGAAAGACCACCAATGCTTGTGTCGGGTCGATATGATCAATGGCAATCCCGTTTTATACGTTACCTTGACACAAAACCTAACGGTGATGCTTTAAGGCAATGTATCTTGGAAGGACCCTATAAACTCTCAAGGATTCAAGTTCCTGCAGTACCAGCCACAGACACAAGTGACGCACAACCCGCATATGAACGTGATGAAAAGAGGACCGACCTCACCCCAGAGAACCGTGCGTGGTTTGATGCAGAGAAGGAAGCAATCTACTTAATTCTCAGTGGCATTGGAGATGAAATTTACTCTACGGTTGACGAATGTCCTACTGCTCAAGAAATGTGGACGGCCATTGAAAGATTGCAACAAGGTGAATCACTTAACAAACAAGACGTGAAAACTAAGATGTTTTGGAACTTTGGCAAGTTTACATCAAAGGATGGGGAATTAATTGATTCTTATTACTCCCGGTTCTACAAGATGATAAATGATATGACCCGAAACAACTTGCAAGTTTCCACCATGCAAGTCAATGTCCAATTTCTACAGCAACTTCAACCAGAGTGGACACGGTTTGTCACCTTGGTGAACAACAACAAAAGTTAGACGAAGTTTCATATCACAAGCTCTTTGACATCTTGAAACAATTTCAAAATGAGGCAAATGAACTTCGAGCTGAACGAGTTGCAAAGCTTTCCAATCCACTTGCTTTGGTGTCTACCACTCAACATTACCTAGATTATCACTCCCGTACTTCAAAGACCTACTCTACTCAATCAGCATCACCACGATCATCCATTGTCTCTAAGTCACATGCTCCAACACGATCCCGAGGCAAAGAAGTTGCAAGAGCACCATCACCCATACCTGAGCAATCATCCAAAGAAGATAGTGATGAATAAGTAGCTCAAAGGGATAGGGAATTCAAGCAACAAATGGCTTTCGTTATGAAGCAATATAAGAAAATATACAAACCCACCAACAACAACCTTCGAACATCTTCAAACTCGAGGAACACCCATGCACAGAGTCCTCCAAGGTATGACACACGAAGACGTGTTGAGAGTCCTCCAAAGTATGATCGACAACCTAAGTATGATAATCAAAGGGTGGCTACTGTTGTTGGAAATAGGGAAACTGTTGGTACTCAAATTGTGCAACAAAGTGGGATTCAGTGTTTTAACTATAGAGGTTTTGGGCATTTGGCTAAGGAATGCAGGCAGCCAAAGAGGGTTAAAGATTATGGTTATCATAAGGAAAAAATGCTGTTGTGCAAGAAAATGGAAGCTGGAATCAAGTTATCAGCTGAGGAAGGAGAAATGCTTGACGACACAGATGATGAACTCTCCGACCAAGAACTCGAGGCACATATTCATACATGGCAAAGATTCATGAGGTCCTTAACGTAACTGAAGATGACAATGGTCCTATCTTTGATACCGAGCTAATTGATAAGGTACAAGATGATGTTGAATATAATGTGTTTGGTGATACACATGAGCATAGTGATCTACCAACAACAATTACTGACACGTGTATGATGGAAACGGTTGATAGCAATACCACACCCGATTCATCAGACATGTGCAATAATGAGTTTGAGGATGATCAACATGCAAATGAGTATGATGACGAGGAGCGTGTCGCGCTTGCTAATTTAATTGCTAGTTTACAAAAAGATGTCAATGAAAATAGAAAGAATCAAAAGCAATTAAAGAAGGCAAACGCAGCGCTCACTCAAAACTTTGAAGAATGCAAAGCCGCTCTTATAAAATCTAGTGAGACTATTGATAGTTATAGGGCTGAGCTTCTTCAAAAGACCAACGAGCTTGAGGGGTACAAAAGTCGTGTCATCAACGTTAAAAAGGACGATTTTGAAAATAAATACAATGAAGCTCTTGCTTTGTTAACTAAAGAAAAACGTCAATTTAATGTTTTATTAAGTGATGAACGTCAGAAAACGTACCTTTCCACAACAAAATTTAATGAACTTGAACAAAGGCTTTCTTTGAACACCACCGATTCTGCTAAAATTCTTGACGTGAAGAAACAAGAGGTTGAAACATTAAAACAAGATTTCAAAAATAGACAAAGCAAAGATACTGAAAAAGTAAAGGATCTCGAAGAACAAGTCGATTTTTTGAAAAAAGTTGTTTATAATACACATGACTCTATTCAAACCGTAAGAATGATAGCACCTAGGTCGTTTTTCAAGGGTCAACCTAGCTTTGCCACCCCCAAGTACCTCGAACAAGCTCAAGCTGCGAACCCTCACTTATATCTTGATGAGTCCGAAAGGACTGATAATGACTGCCCTGTAGCTAACATCGCTAGTGAAGAGACGTCCCTTTGGGATGAGGAGAGTAGATCACCGGTCAATAAAGATTTTGTGAAACCATATAACTATGCTTATGAAAACAGTCTTTATGGTCTTTTCACTCCACAAAAACAGAAGTCTCGTGAGGAATTATTTTTAGAATGCAAACAAAAAAGAATTCAATGGAAAAAAGCTTTTGCCAATAAGAGGAAAACTAATGTTTTTAAATATATTAACTATTTGCCTCTAGATGCTTCTAAAAGCAAAAGTAGAAAAATACTTGGTTTTCTTAAACACCACGTTAATAATGTTCAATCAATTGTTGAAAGCGATTGGGAGAAACGTCAAAAGGATAAGTGGAAAACCGAGATTCCTCACGACATAACTGTGCTTGTGAAAGAACTTTTAATACCAAATACAAAGTTAATAAAAGAACATGTTCTTGAGTTTGAAAATTTAATTCAGTCTGAAATGTTTGATGATTTGAAATATGTTGAGTCTCTTGAAAAAGAAATTGATGACCTTCAAAATGACAAATTAGAATTTTCAAACGAATACGATCTACTCTTAGAAGAATGTCTCTCCAAAGATATTTTTTGTGTTACTCTTCAATCTTGTGCTGATATCGATGAATATTCTGATGTTGCATGCAAATATCTTGATAAAATCAAAGAGTGTGAGCGTCTTGAACTTGGGCTTTCGAAACATAAAGAAAATGTTGATAAAAAGGCTTTTGAGTTACTTCAACACAAAACTGATTTCCTTCAAAAACATTGTCATTCTCTTGAACTTGCTTTGCAAAAAGACGTTGGTAGTTTTCCACATTATAATAAATTGCAAGAAAAACTTTCCCAAACGTTTCAAGAAATGAACGAACAGAATTTGGAAATTAAAGGGTTGAAAGCTCAGTTACAAGACAGGGACAGAGCGATAGCAGAGTTGCAGAAACTCATTGCTAAGATGGGTTGGAAAATTGTGGAACCTAGTGTTAAGAAACCTGTTGTAAGACAACCCAATGCTCAAAAAGTGACTAGACCCTCTGTCTTGGGAAAACCATCTGTTTTCTCTAATTCTGCATTTGCAAAACCTGCGTTTGCCCCCAAGACGGATGGGAAGGATAGGTTACCACAAAACACTCTCAAAACACATATTCGATCACAAAGCATTAAGAACACAAATGTGGTTAAACCAGGGATGTATAGATTGGCCACTAAACCCACACAAAACAAAGAAAGTCAATCACCTCAGACTTCTAGAAACACTAATAGACGTGTGTCTTTTACTACAGGAGTAGTCCCCACTGCTAGTGTTAGCCGGCCCCAGCTTAAGAGCACTCGCATGAATGAAAAGGTCTGGCAAAACAAAAGTCAAGGGAAGATGAAGGAAGTAGAAGACCACCCTAGGATTTTCAATGTTTCTAAGAATAAAACGTCTGTAATCGCATGTAATGACGATTTGAATGATTCGACTTTGAATGCTATGAAAGTGAAGTTTGTTTGTGTGAAATGTGGAAAGTGTGCTAATGCTACTCATGCTATGTGTGTTTCGAATAATGTCAAAGGCGTAGAAACTAGAACTAAGAAGCAAATTGTGATGCCTATTAGTGCTAGAAAACCCAAACGCAAAGTGAACCATTCTGGTGCAAACCCCCATAAGAAAAGTATTGCATCAGACTCCACCACTAAGAACCCTAGAAGCAGAATTAGGGAATTATATGAATCTGCTAGCAAGCCTTGGAAATGGTGGTTTGCTAATCAATGTCCTCCAGGATATAAATGGATGCCTAAGGGTAGAACAGAAAATGTGACTACGAGCGTTAGTGTGCCTCTAAGTGATGAAACTAGGGAAACTAATGAATCAGAAATCACAACTAACATGGAATCCAATTTAGCAAATGCTCCATCGTGTTCTAATTCTTCTGCAGGTGATCGAAGTAATTCTCTTCATAATGGACTCCGGATGCACGAAGCAAATGACGGGGAATCTCAAGATTCTAATTAACTTCGTGGAGAAGTTCCTAGGTACGGTCCGATTCGGAAATGATCAATTTGCACCGATTCTAGGATATGGAGACTTGGTTCAGGGGAATATCACTATCAAAAGGGTTTACTACGTCGAAGGGCTCAATCATAATCTTTTCTCGGTTGGTCAATTCTGTGATGCGGATTTGGAGGTTGCTTTTAGAAAGAAGACATGTTTTGTTCGTGATTATGATGGGAATGACTTACTTACCGGAACACGGGGTACTGATCTCTACACTATTTCACTACAAGACTCCACATCTTCAACTCCAATCTGTTTCATGGCTAAAGCTTCAACGACTCAAGCTTGGTTATGGCATCAACGTTTATCTCATCTTAACTTTGATACCATCAACTTGCTTTCCAAGAAAGATATTGTGCGAGGCCTTCCTAACTTGAAATTCATCAAAGATCATCTTTGTTCTTCTTGTGAGCTTTGTAAAGCTAAACGGAGTAGTTTCAAGACAAAGACTACTCCTAGCTCTAAAGGACGGTTAGATCTTCTTCATATAGATTTGTGTGGTCCCATGCGTGTTCAAAGTATCAATGGGAAGAAATACGTTATGGTAATTGTCGATGACTACTCAAGATACACATGGACTCACTTCTTGAGATCCAAGGATGAAACACCCGATGTTCTCATCAGCTTCCTTAAAGTGATACAACGTGGTCTTCAAGCTCAAGTTAAAGTGGTTCGTACTGACAGAGGTACTGAATTTTTGAATTCAAAACTGAGAGACTATTTTGAAGCTGAAGGAATTGAACATGAAACATCTATTGCTCGAACACCCGAACAAAACGGCGTTGTTGAAAGAAGAAACCGTAATTTAGTTGAGGCTGCTCGAACATTATTATCCGCTTCAAAACTTCCACTATACTTTTGGGCCGAAGCCGTGTCAACCGCATGCTACACACAAAACCGCTCCTTAGTTATCCCAAGACACAAAAAGACACCATATCACATAATTAATGATCGCAAACCTTCACTCAAACACCTCCACGTTTTTGGATGTACGTGTTACATTATTCGAGATGGTGAAAATCTGGACAAAATGAAAGAAAAAGGTGATGCATGCATTTTCGTGGGATATGCAACTCAGTCTAAGGGATACAGAGTGTACAACAAGAGAACAAAATTGATAGTCGAGACTATTCATATCAGATTTGATGAATTGCAAGAAATGGCACTTGAACAAAACAGTTTAAGTCCCGATCCACAAAGACAAACGACTTCCGTTCACAACCGCACGGAACTCGGAACTCAAGACCACAGCAATGAACCGTCAAGTTCAAAGCTGGTTCCTGAACATGTTCCTAGAGCAGATATGACAGTGGACACATCACTTGAAGAGTTGGAAATGTTATATGGACCAATGTATGATGAATATTTCACGGGGGAGAAACAAGTTGCATCGAAGTCTTCCGCTGTTACTCATGATAAGAATGATGATACCGTTCATCGTCAACAAAAGGATACAACTTCATCTACTTCAACACGGGTTGCAGATTTAACTCCTCAGAATATCACATTAACAATCGATCCTACAACATCCACAACTACTGTCATTGCTCCAGAGAACACAAATCAAGCAGATGGTGCATTATCTGACGATGACGATTTTCACAACCCATTCGGTACAACGGTACACGAAACTGGAGAGTCTTCTACTCGCCATGTTGATTCGTCAAATATGCATATGTTCTATCAACGACATCCTTCAACACATCATTGGACCCGAGATCATCCTTTGGTCCACGTAATTGGAAACCCTTCACAGCCCGTTCGTACAAGACGACAACTAGCCACCGATGGCGATGTTTGTATGTTCGCACTCGCCGTGAGTACTGCTGAACCGAAAAACATCAAAGAAGCCATGGCTGATCATGCTTGGATTGAATCGATGACGGATGAACTTCAACAATTTGAAAGACTTAAAGTCTGGGAACTTGTTGACAGACCATACGATATGACTCTATTAAATCTTCGTTGGATCTGGAAAAACAAGATGGATGAAGAGAATACGATCATCAAGAACAAAGCTAGGCTAGTGGCTAAGGGGTATGGCCAGAAAGAGGGAATTGATTTTGATGAATCATTTGCACCAGTTGATCGCATGGAAGCGGTCAGGATTTTCCTTGCTTATGCTGCACATAAGGGATTCACTGTCTATCAAATGGACGTAAAGACGGCGTTTCTTAACGGTCCTTTGAAGGAAGAAGTCTATGTCACGCAGCCGGAAGGATTTGTCAATCCTCATTATCCTGACAAGGTGTATCGTCTGCACAAGGCACTATATGGACTAAAGCAAGCTCCAAGGGCGTGGTACGACGAGCTCTCGAAATTTTTGGTATCCAAAGGTTTCTCAAAAGGTTCTATTGATCTAACTTTGTTCACTTATAAATATGGGGATGACATTCTGCTTGTGCAAATTTATGTTGATGACATTATTTTCGGGTCTACAAACCTAAAACTTTCAAAATGGTTTGAAAAAGTAATGCACAGCAGATTTGAAATGTCAATGATGGGCGAACTAAAATTCTTTCTAGGAATTCAAGTTCACCAATCCCCAAGTGGTATCTTTATAAACCAAGCTAAGTATTGTCAAGAGATAATCAAAAAGCATGGTATGACCTCATGTGACCCCGTTGGGACACCATTATCAACCACATCCCTAGATGCTGACTTGGAGGGATTACCCATTGATCAAACGAGATATCGTTCCATGATCGGGTCCCTCATGTACTTGACAGCAAGCAGACCAGATATTCATCATGCTACATTCTATTGTGCACGATATCAAGCACGACCCACTGAAAAGCACCTCAAGGAGGTTAAACGGATCTTTCGGTACCTTAAGAATACCATTCATTTGGGACTCTGGTATCCGAGGGAAACCGGTTTCTTTCTAACGGCCTATTCAGATTCTGATCATGCAGAGTGTCTTGATACACGAAAAAGTACTTCTGGTGGTGCACAATTTCTAGGTCAAGATAAGCTTGTGGGATGGTCTTCCAAGAAGCAGGATTGCACGTCACTTTCATCAGCCGAAGAGGAGTATGTGTCTCTATCTGCGTGTTGTGCTCAAGTTCTTTGGATGAGAACACAACTCACGGATTATGGTTTCCACTTTGATAAAGTACCTATGTACTGTGACTCAAAGTCGGCCATAGCCATCTCTTGCAATCCGGTACAGCATTCCCGCACGAAGCACATCGATGTCAGATACCACTTCATAAAGGAACAAGTTGAAAGAGGTATCGTTGAATTATACTTTGTTGGAACGGATTACCAATTAGCCGACTTGTTTACGAAAGCTCTATCGAAAGATAGGTTTGAGTACCTCGTTAGGCAAATTGGTATGAGATGTTTGACTCCAGCAGACCTGGAGATTCTGGCAAAGGTGCCTGCTTGATTTATCTATCAAACATCAACTTGTAAATATCTTTGAAAAAGCAAAATACAAAAATATAAAACATATAAAAGCAGAACACAAAATTAAAAATCTTTCAAAATCCAAAAATATTCTTCTCGACATGTCTTTCAGTATCGATAATATGGACGTGCCTAGAAATGTCACTCAATAACGACACGGGTGTGTACATAAAGCTCGAATGAAAGTTGTAAATATTTTTCAAAACATGTCATTTCTTCTTTTAATAAAGGAAATTGTCTATTTTGGACAAATATTTCCAAACAACGGGTAGAGCAATCTATCACGGGTTGAGCTTGTCTCAAAACATTCAACGTTTTGAGCTCAACACAATGGCTTGTAATCACTTTCAGATTGCAACCCGGATCGATATTCACGGGGGAGTGTACGATTTAGTACCCTTACCCTCAGCAAAAGAAGAGAAATCTTCTTACACTTCAGTGGATTCGTTAAGACATTCAAAGTCTATGAACTCAAGTTTATGCTTTAGAAAAACCTTTCGACAAAAAGAATTGATTTTTCAGAAAGCGTTGAACACAATTTTTTCAAGAATTTTTCAATGATATTCAAAATCTTTCAAAAATTGTGTGTTCAACAACTCCCATCCTCAAAAAGCGAAATGTGGATCATATCCTCACAATGACAATTCAATTTGATCAATTTTTGAGGGGGAGCATTTTAACTTCATGCAAAAGATTCACACATCTTTCTCCTAGAGATTTCAAGACTACTTTTTTCAAAATATATTTTAATCAAATTTGGTATCTCTAATATCAAAAGATTTTATATATTAGAGATAGGGGGAGAAAATGTGATTAAAATGTGATCTAATATAAGACTCAAGCACTTTAACTCTTACCTACATGTGCGAAACACTTTCGATTATCGATGCACATGTAAAGGGGGAGCATTTCTAAAACGACAAAACTAGCAAGGTGTTAAATGCTTTCAAACACTTTGTTAGAATTTAAAGTGGTTTTCATGGTTACGATCAAATACCCACAACATCTTTAATTCACGACGTTATTGGTGTCAAAAGGGTGGTTAGGTTTAAGTCCTATGATCCAACCAGAACCGGAGGGATCTTCCCAGGGACAATCCAATAGATTATTAGAAGTCCTTAGGAAAGATGGAGTAGAATGTGAACGTAGCTGAATGCCGACTAAGTACTGATGATAGCACTGGAACAATCACAACAAGGTGCTATTAATGATGTCTTGGTAAGCATTGAAGGGGTTGAAGAATGAAAAAGAAATGTAAGGATAAAGGGTCTAAAGAAAGAAGCCCTCCATACAACTTAGGCAGAAACCGGGTCAACTCATCATGAAGACAAACTCATCATGGACCCAGTGATGTATGCACAACCCTTTCCTAGCTACTCAGGCTTCTCTCAAAAGAAGTTTGTTTTATTGTCACGGAGAACAACATGACTACTATTGACTTTCTCACTTTGAGATAGTTGATATTGAATAGGTGGCATCTGCTCCAGCCTCCGACCACTAAAAGTGCACAAATCGAGTCTAGAGCCAAGAGATCAATCAAATCTCATTAGGACACACGGATGAAGATCAAGAGAGTCCTACGCCATATCCTTGTGATATTGCTAGAACACTCAGAGTGATACTACATAGTATTCACAATGATGAGTGGAAATCCTTCCAGTATTAACATCAAACAGCACTGCGGTAGGTCATATACAAGATTCTTTATGAATTGAACATGTGCAAAACTGAAAAGCAACAGTGGTTTGATTCTGAATTGATTCAAACTCGTTTCAGGTTTCTACGCAATATCTTTATGGTCTTGCCAGAACATTGAGAGTGATATTCATTAATATTCACAGTGACGAATGGAAATCCTTCTAGCGTCAACCTCAAACAGCGCTACGGTAGGTGACTTGTGAGATTCTTATGAAATCAAACTTGTGTCAACTGGAAAGCAACAATGGTAAGATTCGTTAAGAATCAAACTTGTTCCAGGAATTTGAATTGACGACTTTAATCAAGCGGATATCTATCCAATTGATTCACTCTTTATGTTCGCAGTCTTGCTTTGAGACGGTCGAGTAAAGAGAACGGCTAGTACAGCCGCGAAATCCTGTCAAGGAGATTCTTAATTGAATCTACCTGATCACAGGTACGGTATTTAATATCGTATAACGGTCTTCACCGACCGGAGGTAAAACGCTACTGATTTAGGACGAATGTCAAAGCCATTCAGTCCGTGTCTATGTTTTGTCTCGAGAAGGTGGTGTCACGGTGTACACAACAAAGTCAATGATTCAGAAACCACATACTCATGCCTAAAGACATATTCAACAATTAATAGTGTGAGCATGTGGATGAAGACACAAGATCGCAAGATGGCAAAGACAAGTCAAGGATGATTTGAAGATCTCAAGCTTAAAGACTAAGTCGAAAGACAACGACAAAGGCTCAAAGATCACAGCATAAAGGAACAAGACTACGATTACACGTTCAAGACTCATTTATGGCTAGATTAGTAATCTCTACAAATTTCCTAAATGACCAAGGTTTATGACCTCTCATTGGGGGAGATTGTTAGCCTCAAAATATTGAGCCAAACAAGAATGCTCGGTCATATGTTTATTATGTATCGTATTTTAGAACGTTGTAATAGGTAGTATATTAGTCGTGTTATACGGGCTTAACTTTAGGCTAAAGTTCATTAATAAGTAACTAAAGCCCAAAAGGAAAGCCCGGCCCAAACCATATAGTCCATAAAGAAGCCCGCATGTGGGTGGACTATATATACTACCCTCCTAACATGTTAGGAGGGTTGGTGATTCATTTTCTTCTTAATCTAATAGTTCACAAATTCACACACTTCTCTCTCTTTTCTCTCTCTAGTTTCTCTCTCTAAAACTCATCTCATTTCTACCTTTCTTTCTTTTAATTCGTGCTAGAATCATCACATATTAGGGACAACACAAGCTCATGAATCTTAGAATCAATATATTGATGATCATCATACACAGCATTTATATGTACCTCAGCCATTGGTTCATCATCATATATGGGTCTGATATTTGCATCAACGGTTGCTTGATCATTGCCTGAGTTGTTGCTAGTATGCTGCTTTTCTGATTCTGTCCCGCTGCTTTCTGTGCCAATCGAACAAGCATCCAATGTTTGACCATCATCAATATTTCTCTCGTTCTTCTGTATTAATATGTTATTCATCCTTCTTTCCACTTTTAGTTTCTGACGTGTTCTTTCAGCAATGGACTTTCTTAAAACACTAATGTGTTGAAGAAATGTCTCCTTGAATTCTTGAACTTCTACCGAGTATATTGAAAGAAGTATTTGGTGATGAATTCTCAATCATAGTGTACAGAGACATGTGTATCGAAGAATTGCTTAAACTGATTCTCGAGAACCAAAACAACATCTATTGATTCAACCTCTTGAAATTCATCGTTGGCAAGTTGTTGTTCAAGGTGATCAACATTGAGTAGCATTGTGCTTGTGAATGTCTCAACATCTTGAACAGTGAGTGACATGAATACCCGTTTGAATCCAAGTTCGACGCGAGTGCCTTTTAAATCTTCATTTGAAAGAACTTGAAGGTGTGACTGGAGTGATCTAAAGTGTGTCATGCATCGTTCTTTTGCAACCGACATCTTGGATTTGAGTGCATGCACATCTTGTGTTACGAAATCCATAATGAGTGTTTTAGATGATGAAGTGACTTTGGATCTTAAGTAGATATGATGTGATTGGGTTGTAGTTTAAATTCCAAAAATTGCATTTTTTCTTCAGTCCGACAATAAAATCTCAGTCCGATAAAACGGTAAACCGAAAAATTATGAATCACCAAATTTTGAAATCGAGTTAGATATAGAGAATAACTAGTAGGGAATAATTTTGAAAAATGAAAATTTTAATGAAAAGTCAAACCTAAAAAATTTGAAATTTGGCCTAAAAATTTGAATTTTGGTCCGAAAATTTGAATTTTTGGTCGAAAATTTTTCGCATCGCCAAAATTTTAAATCTAAGCTTAAATAGCCTAAAAATGGTCTAGGAAAAAATAAATTTTACTATGATTTTCCCGCCAAAAAACGTTTTTTTTTTTTGTAAACGATAGTCTGAAACTAGTCTAGATACTGGCTAAGTCTAAAAATGCTTTAGTCAAAAAGTTACACAATTCCGCAATGTGTATAGAGTGTATAATTTCACAATGTGTTATGATTCCGCAATGCTTGGTGAGGTATGATTCCTCAATAACCACAAATATATAATTTCGCAATATGCTAGAGTCATGATTCCGTAATATGAGCTAAGACTCAATTCCGCAATCACCTTTAATTCCGCAATGTTTTGAAATAATTCCGCAATAACCACAATGATTCAATTCCGCAATTGTAGAAAGAGGAACAATTCCACAATAAACAATAGGATTCAATTCCGCAATCACTAATAGGATTCAATTCCGCAATCACTAATAAGATTCAATTCCGCAATCACTAATAAAATTCAATTCCGCAATCACTAATAAGATTCAACTCCACAATATCCAATGGGATTCAATTCCGCAATATTCAAATATTGTAGAATTATGACAGATTTTCCTAAAAAAATAGGATCTTGGAAGAACTTTATAAAATTCGAGATTTCAAGCCTAAAAAGAAGCCAAACACCACATAATTTCACGTTTTTAACCAACCTAAGTAACCCAAATCACTACCACGTCTATGTAGTTGATTTGTCTACTCACTAACACCCCAAAAACGCAAAATTTTTTGATGATTCGAGCTATTTAGGAAGAAAACCCCACGAAATCGATATGAAAACCAAAACCAATCATGTATCTACCCCGTGGCGATTGATACCAATTGTTGTTCCATATTATTAGATGATTAAACAAGAAAGAAAGGTAGATAAAAGATGAATTCTAGAGAGAGAAACTAGAGAGAGAGAGAGAAAAGATAGAGAAGTGTGTGAAACTTTTGGAATATTAGATTAGAGAAAATGAATCAACAAACACCCTTCCTAACATGCTAGGAAGGGTATTTATAGCCTAGCCTACATGTGGCTTAATAGGTTATATGTTTGATTGACTGGGCTTGAATAAAATGCTTAGTACCTTGAAAGAGGCCTTTTAAGCTAGCCATCAAGCCCGTAATTTCATGACTATTTTAACTATCTATTAAAACGTTCTAATAAATGTTACAATATAAACCTATGACCGAACATTCTTGATTGACTCAATATTTTGAGACTAACAATCTCCCTTAATGTGAGGTCGTTGTCCCATATTCTTAGATAATTAAACAAGAAAGTAAGGTAGATAAAAGATGAATTCTAGAGAGAAAAACTAGAGAGAGAAAAGAGAGAGAGGTGTGTGAAACTTTTGGAATATTAGATTAGAGAAAATGAATCAACCAACACCCTTCCTAACATGCTACGAAGGGTATTTATAGCCTTTGCCTACATGTGGCTTAATGAGCTATAGTTTGATTGGGCCAGGCTTGAATAAATGCTTAGTACCTTGAAAGAGGCCTTTTAAGCTACCTATCAAGCCTGTAATGTCACAACTATTTTAACTAACTATTACAATGTTCTAATAAATGTTATAATAAAAACCTATGACCGAACATTCTTGTTTGACTAAATATTTTGATGCTAACAAAATGCTTGATCACTCCTATGCGGAGGGATTTGGACGTATACTTGGAGTTCTTTTCCATTTGGGGACAACCACACTACTAGCCGATTTCATGCTTCTCGACATTCCTATAGATCGAGATATTCAATTAGTGGTTGGAAGAAAAATTTTGCACACCATTGGTGAAAACATAGATGTTGGAAAAGCTATTATGACTAGCTTTGATGGGTTTGTCCATCAAAACTATAAATTACTAAAAGCAAAGAAACATGATGATAGTGATGATGAAGACGATAAGCACTACACTGTGAAAAGAGATGAGAATGGTATGCCAATTTATGGTCCACATTTGAATCCATGGACGGAACCGGAAGAACTTTTGGACGCATCACTAAGTGAAAGAAGCTACCATAACACTTTCTTTGACATATGTATATACAAGAAGATTGTGGGAATGCTTGGAGCACTTCTCGTTTCATTGAAATACAAAGATTGGCAAGTGGGGACAAATGAGAATTTGAGAACATTACTAAAGATGGAGATAGTGAGTGGCATGTTGCCATGGTCATTATTGATCCATGTGGAAAGAGGTACGAAAAAGTATACGAGAAAAACGACACCAATAGAGAGGACTCGGGGCGTTACACGGAGAGTGATATCATGTCACCTCTAAACTTTTGCTACAACTAAGGAAATAGAGGAATTGAGGAGTGCACCATTGGCTCTTAGTTACTTTATGCATTTTTACTCTTTTTTGTATGTAGATAAAAAAGAAGGAAGTGAAATCTATGAGTCCTAGAAGTTTTAGGATGGTCTTAGAAGAAGGAAATGTTTTCCTATTAGGACTTGTTATTTTTCTTTTATGAGATCGATTGAATTGGAGGTTTTTGTTTGAAAATTTTGTGTCTAGTAAGAAAAAAACAGTAACTTGGTCTGTGAGCACAGAATGTGCGCCGCATATTTTGCAAAGTGTGTCGCACTTCTGGGCGGATTTTTGTATATACTTCCTTTTATCTCATTTGAAACAAAACTAATAAAAAACAACAAAACACACTTGACGATTGTCGAATCATCACCCAAAAAAATATATTTTAGTTTCTTACTCCAATTCATACTCGAGATCATGTCTAGGGTAAGTTTTAATCTTTTATTCATTTACATTTTACTTTATTTCGGGTTTAGTTTTTGATTAATTTTTCAATTAGGGTTCTTAGTTATTAATAATTAATTACATTTTAATTTATAATTACAAATGAGGATATTTATTAGGATAGGATTAGATTGTTGGATAGAATTAAAAAATAAAAAATATAAAAAAGAGGGTTTTTGAAATCAAACCCTAAGATTTAGCAATGTCGCAGATTTGAATGAATTGGGAATGGTTTAATGTTTGACTCTAGCCATTGTTATTGATTTGGAACCATTAGTTTGTTGATTTTGGTTAAGATTATTAGAACCCAGACATGTGCAGATATATGCAGAATGTGCGCCGTACTTTTTAGAAAGTACGCCGTACTCTGGCGGATTTTTCCCAGAAAGTACGCCGCACTTCTCAGAAATGCGCCACACTTTTCGCCTGAAAAAACAGAATGTTCCACCAACATAGGGTTGTCGTTGACCCCTAATGTTTATCTAATGTTAATATATGTTTGTTATGTGATAAATTTTGCAGAACCCAGGTGTTGTAAACTATGAGACCGGCTCATCTAGCCGAGGAAAGAGGCGAAAGCCTATCGAGTCGGAAAATGCCGCACTCATGGGGGTCCCTAATCATCCATTCTTGGATTGGCCTGGATGTACAACTGATGCTAAAATCATCTACAACAATGAACTTAGTCTTCTACTTCCGAAACAAATTTTTGCACCTAACATTGTGGATTTTGGAGTTTTGAGTGAGCTTGGTTGTGAAACTCAAATTAGGGAAATGCTATCAATAGTTGTGATAGAGGCTGGAGGAAATGAAGTCTTGTTTTGATCCAATGCTTGGGTTCATGCTTTTACTTGTAGAGAAAAGATTTATGCGGAGCTTTGTCTTGAGTTTTTATCGACATTCAATCTTGATGAAGATGTTGATGATGATAAGCTATTGACTAGGAAAATCATGAGTTTTAGACTTTGTGGAAAAGGGCATTCTTTGATTTTGAAATAATTTTCTAAGTACTTTGAGTTGTACACTAGAGAGGAGCGAGATGAGGAAGGATTTGAAGTATATTTTCAAGGAGGAGACATGAGCATGGGAACTTCAATGCTAATGAGTTTTGGGCATTAATTTGTCCGGATGAGGATCCTTTGAGATTATCTAGCTCAACCACTAGGATTTCTAGTCCACTTTTGAGAGTGATCCAAAAGATGATTGTAACACTCTCAATTTTCGTATCGGTACAGCGGAAGGGTCTTTTTGAGTGTTACGGGATAGCACAATAACTCCAATCATAGACAACACATAAAAATGGTTGTACAAGGTTCAACATACATTCATTCGATAAAAAGTTTTAAAGTGTACAACAGGTCCCAAATTATACAGGTCATTAAGTTTACATAACATAGATCGAATGAACATTTTTAATATTATGTGGGCCATCAGAGTCGATCTCCATCCGGATTACCTTCAAGCACCTGAGATAAAAACATGCAAAAATAATATCAGCGAATGCCGAGTGAATTCATAGAGTCTAATAAAAACCGTTATATAAAACAATCGTTAAAATCAGAACACAAGTATAATATCGGAAGTAAGTCCTCATATTGCTAGTCAGGCAATATATAAATCAAGCATACATCTTAAACCGTCCATGAGACCGTAGCCTCAATATTACCATTATAGGTAATATTATTATCGTTATTGGCATCGTATCATATCGGATATTTAGATTATATAGGATACATTTGGATTATTATTAGCCGCATGACATTGTTACCTTACTGTGAAAACATCCGGCCGCGAACCCGACAAACAATTTGCCCATCTAAGTTAGCGTGTCGTCACAAAAATCACGCTATGTAATCTTCTCATACATAAATTCGCTTACCAATCAAAGTGGTACGACGGGGATAAACCGTCAAGGCGCGAACTGGGGTGATCGTCCCCAAATAGTACTATTATATGCATAAGCGTCTACTAAATCCCGGTAGTTCACAATTCATGCTAATGGGACTTTAAGTGACATAACCTAACTACTAATAATCCTTTTTGTCTCGTTTATAGGGTCATAGCATCATTCGGGTGCATATCATTAAGCATACCATCGGGACTACTTGTGTTCTATTTTTATCAAAATCTAGCATGTTATCTCCCTCGCGGGTTTACAAATCATTTTATAAAACATTTAAAAGAGTGCGAGGCTATGAACTCACGTTGATAATGAAAGGCGGATTATCGGCTACGGGCGTGCTTCAGTCACGGAAACCTATATAAATAATAATCGGTCTTAGACTTTTGTCCAATGACTTTTATCAAAATAACAATATACATATGATGATTTTGTACATATGATGATGATCAAGTGGGTTTATATATCCTTGTTTACTCATTTTAGTGTTTACGTATTGGTAGCTTTTTACTAGTTTACTAGTTTTACCTATTTACCTATTTTAAGTCCAATAAGCTCATTATAAGTTCTTTAACTTGTATTATTTCATTTTATACTTATATTATCAGTATCCACACTTTACATGTTGGGCCCAAATGGGTTAAGCCCAATAAGTACTTTTTATAAGTGTTTAACTTATTTAGTCCAATTATTAGTCCAATATGCTTACTTAGCTCATTAATCTCCGTATGTCCTATAGTTCGGGTTTTATCGGTTTTTACTTGTATTAGATACTTATATATCAGTAATGACTTTTAAAAACTTTACATTAGACGGGTTTGATCGTCTAAGCTTTAATTGGCGAAAAACGTTAATTTTACGGTAATAGCCGAAAAAGTCGTAAAAATCATGTTTATAGTTTTTATAACTTATAAATATTATTCAACTACCATTTTTATAAATTGTCCATTTATTTAACCTTATACATATTTATATAAATGAATTTCATAAGTTAGTGGGTTTTAATTTCACATTTTATACTATATAATTTGAGTGCTTATATAATAGTAATAAACATTAATTCTTCAAAATCTGATTTTTATTTTCATCTTCACCATTTTTATCATATCTAGAGTTCTACAATAACTTAGAAGCTCATTTTTGGGTGTCATGAACTTCATATTATATGCTACAATTAAGTTAGATATAGTTACTTCTCATTTTAAGTTTAACTATCTTTAACAGTCCCTACAAAACAGCTTATTCAGATTAGCACACTCATCTTGTTTTGACCATATCTTACTCATTTTAATGATTCCATTGCATGGACAACTCTCACATGTGTATAACATCTTGTACTTACTGTAAATGGATTCTACCATGCAATTTTATCAGTTCAAGTTTTGGTTACATACTGTTTTTATCAGTCAACAAATTAATCATGATTTTAGCCTTGTTTCTTGTTATTAATCTTTTTAAGCATATTTATCAACACTTGATCCACACACAACATTTTTATCATCATATATTCATCATATACATATACAACAAGAAAGAAAATACATTTGATCTTTACAAAAATAACAAGAGAAAATGGAAAGGATGATCTTCTTTTCCAACCAAGAGTATATCTTGTTTTTTGGAAGACAAGAACTTGATGAACACCAAATGTAACCCCAAGATCATCAAACACCAAGAAAGTAAGTTGAGAAATCAGCCCTAGGACACAAGCAAATCACCTCCTTTGTTGTTAAAATGGCCACCAAGTGATCAAGGCTTCAAGGTAACTCCATGATATAGCTAGATAACAAGTATTTTATGGCTAGAAAAGATCAAAAGGGGTGTTTGTTTTTTAAAGTGGGACGACAATGGTGATGATGTTGAGAGAGTTTCTAGTTGATTTGCATGAGTGAATGGTAGTTTGTGAGAAGTTTGATGGTTTTGAGTTAGTGGTAGCTTAAATGTTAAGCTTAAGCTTACACTTGTAAGCTACATGTTTACATGATACCACATCTTTGATGTGGTGTCATGTTTGGGCCGTCCCATGTGTAGTGGGGTGGGATAAATTATTTTGTCCCACCTCACTAATTTACGGGTATTCCTCGATTCTAGTTTCCTCGATTTGCGTGCCCTCGGGTCGTTTCACGAAAAACGTTTTTATAAATTATGAATCAACGGCACAAAACGAATCCAATAAAAATTGTCTCATCAAAAACGGAGTTCAAAAACGTAAATACGTAATCCTAAGGTTTTCGGTTTAATCGTAAAGGACGTTAAATTATGCACGTAAGCCCAAATTTAAATCCATAAATTGTGAGTTCATCAACCAACACAAAAATAAGTTTCAAAATATTATACGAGAAAATAATTCACTACCTGAAAATGTTAGATTGTCACAGCTTTTCCTCCTAAAAGGGATCAACGTCCTCATGATCTATTTCATTTTGATCTCCGTTTCTTATTGAAATCGAAGCGGTGCGGATATTTCTTCCACATTTCATCCTCTCGTTCCCAAGTATATTCCGGTCCATGCTTTGAATTCCATCGGATCTTGACAATAGGTATCCGACTTTGTTTCAGTTGCTTTACCTCACGATCCATAACCTCTACGGGCTCTTCGATAAAATGCAACTTCCCATCTACTCGAACCTTACCTAACGAAATTTTCTCATCACTCACTGCTAGACATTTCTTCAGATTAGATACATGGAATGTGTTGTGAACACCATGAAGTTCTGGGGGTAACTCTAGTTTGTAAGCCACCGGACCTACTCTAGATAAAATATTAAAGGGTCCAATATAACGGGGATTCAATTTTCCTCGCTTTCCAAATGTTATAACGCCTTTCCATGGCGATACTTTCAACATTACTTGGTCACCCACTTTAAATTCCATTGGCTTCCGCCGACATCTGCGTAACATTTCTGTCTACTACGGGCAGTCAACAACCTATTCTTAATCTGAACTATCATCTCCGTAGTCTCCCGGATCAATTCTGGTCCCGTGAGCTGGGTATCCCCAACTTCACTCCAACATACAGGAGATCTACACTTCCTACCATATAAAGCTTCAAACGGTGCAGCCTTAATACTAGAATGGTAACCATTGTTATACGAAAACTCTGCTAACGGCAAATGTTTATCCCAATTCTTACCAAAATCTAACACACAAGCTCTCAACATATCTTCTAGTGTTTGTATCGTCCTTTCACTTTTCTCATCAGTCTGGGGGTGATAAGCAGTGCTCATGTCGAGATTCGTTCCCAAAGATCTTTGGAGAGATTTCCAAAAATTCGATGCGAATCTAGGATCTCGATCTGAAATGATCGATACAGGCACTCTATGCTTGCATACAACATTCTCAAGGTATATACGAGTCAGCTTCTCCAGTGAGAACTGCTCTTTAACCGGAATGAAGTGTGCTGATTTGGTCAGTCTATCGACAATAACCCAAATCGAGTTGTTTCCAGATGATGTTCTAGGAAGCTTGGTGAGAAAGTCCATCGTAATTCGCTCCCACTTCCATTCAGGAATCTTTGGCTGTTGAAGTAGTCCTGATGGCTTTTGATGTTCAGCTTTCACTCTAGCACAAGTCAAGCATTAAAGAACATACATAGCTATGTCAGCTTTCATATTCGGCCACCAGTACAACTTCTTCAAATCATGGTACATCTTATCATATCCCGAATGAATAGAATACTTAGATTTATGGGATTCTAACATAATCAAGTCTCTTAAGCCTCCAAACTAAGGTATCCACATATGACCTCTTAAGCATTTCACTCCATCAGCTCTAACCTCTAAAGGATCTCCTTCTCCTCGGAACCCTTCATTAACAAAATTTTCTTTCTTACAAGCTTCTATTTGCGCATTTCTAATTTGCTCAGGCAAATTATTATGCACGGTCAAGACTAGAGAACGTACCCTGATAGGCTCTCTATCTTTCCTACTTAACGCATCAGCAACAACATTGGCTTTTCCTGGGTGATATTTTATATCACAATCATAATCACTTAACAACTCTATCCATCTTCGTTGCCTCATGTTCAATTCCTTTTGATCGAGAATATACTGTAGGCTTTTGTGATCGGTGAATACCGTACACTTGGTGCCATACAGATAATGTCTCCACAACCTAAGAGCAAAGACTACAGCTCCTAACTCAAGATCATGAGTAGTATAATTCTCCTCATTCTTCCTTAATTGCCTAGAAGCATAAGCTATCACTTTCTCTCGCTGCATCAAAACAGCTCCATAGCCTCTAAGAGATGCATCACAATACACTACAAAATCTTCACTCCCGTCGGGTAATGATAAGATTGGCGCACTACATAATTTTTGCTTCAATGTCTTAAATGCTCCATCTTCATCACTTCCCTAAACGAAAGGTTTATTCTTCTCGGTAAGTTTAGTCAAGGGTTTAGCTATCAAAGAAAATTCTTTAATGAATCGCCTATAATAGCCAGCCAATCCTAAGAATTGTCGCACTTCCGTTGGCGTTGTCGGTGCAGACCAATTCTTAATGGCTTCAACCTTTGCAGGATCAACATGAATTCCATCTTTGTTAATCACATGACCAAGAAATTGCACAAAATCTGACCAGAAATCACATTTCGAAAACTTAGCATACAACCTTTCATCCTTCAACAAATTCAAAACAATCCTTAAATGTTCTCTATGTTCATCTTCATTCTTAGAATAGATTAGAATATCGTCAATAAACACAATCACAAATTTATCCAAGTAGGGCTTGCACACTCGATTCATTAAATCCATGAAAACCGCATGTGCGTTAGTTAACCCAAATGGCATTACTTGAAATTCATAGTGTCCATAACGAGTTCTAAAGGCAGTTATAGGAATATCTTCTTCACGGACGCGAAGTTTGTGATATCCTGACCGCAAATCTATCTTAGAATACACACTAGATCCTTGTAGTTGATCAAACAAATCATCAATCCTAGGTAAAGGATATCGATTTTTAATTGTCAACTTATTCAGTTCCCTATAATCAATGCACATATGGAAAGATCCATCCTTCTTCTTAACGAACAAGACTGGAGCTCCCCAAGGCGACGAGCTCGGTCGAATAAAACCTTTATCAGACAACTCCTTAAGTTGCTCAGATAACTCCTTTAATTCAGAAGGGGCTAATCGGTAAGGCGCACGTGCCATCGGTGCAGCACCAGGAATTAAATCGATTCGAAACTCTACTTGCCTTATCGGTGGAAGTCCGGGTAAATCTTTAAGAAACACCTCAGGAAATTCACAAATAATAGGTACATCTTCCAATTGTTTCTCCCTAGACTCATTCCTGGTCAATTGAGCAAAGAATAACTCACAACCGTTCCTGATGTACTTTTGGACTTTAATACATGAAACGATTTTCAAACGGGATTCACCTCGATTACCATCAATTACTAACGTCCTATTCCTAAGAGGAATCTTAACCTTCTTCTCTCCACATAAAGTAGCATTATTCAACGACAACCAATCCATACCAATAATAATATCAAAACTATCTAATTCTATCAACATCAAATCAATCGGAAAGGAATGGTTCAAGAGATTTATAGAGCATCCTTCTAATAGCTTATTAGTTTTCACTAATTTACCATCAGCCAATTCCACCTCGTAACTGGTACTTATCTCAACAGGTTCAATATCAATAAGGGCACTAAATTTAGTGGATACAAAGCTCCTATCGGCACCCGAATCGAATAAAGCAACAGCATAATGATTGTTGAGTAAAAACGTACCGGTAACGACATTCGGATCCTCTTTCTTCACCTCAATTGTTCCAAGTTGGTAGATACCACCCTGGGGGTTTCTTCCAGGTACAATCGCTTTCAACTTGGGGCATTCCGATTTCCTATGACCTTCTTCATTACAGTTGAAGCAAATGGTTCCCTTCTTACACCTTTCAACCTTGTGTCCAAGCTTTCCGCAATTTCGGCACTTCCAGCAATCGCCAGCAAGCCTCTTGTTGCCACACTTAGGACATCTATCATCGTTGCGCGGTGTGTTGTTGGTAAGAGCATTTGCATTCCCCTTTCTCTGGTTCTGAAGGCGACTGAAATTCTTCCTATTATCACCTCTATCTACACGATCACCGTCTCCCTTTATTTTCTCACCAACACGGGCTTCATCTTCCCTATCCTGAATTATCTGTCCAATGAGTTGGTAAGCCATTCGAACAGCATCATCAATGGTCAGTGGTTTAGATGATGTCACGTCCCCCCGGATATTCCTGGTCAACCCTTTAATATATTGTTCAATTCGAATATCTTCGGGTACCACCAATCGAGGACATAGCAAGGCCAACTCATGGAATCGGTTTGTGTAACTATCAATGTCCACACCTTTCATTCTCAAATGAATCAACTCTTGTTCTAACCTAATAATCACACTACGAGGACAAAATTCCAAAGTCATCCACTTCTTAATTTTAGCCTAAGGAGTAGCATTAGCAGCATCAAGACCCATGAAAGAAATTCTCCCGTTCCACCAAGTCAACGCACGACCTTTAAGAGTAGCCATAGCAAAAGTCACCTTATCTTCCTCCTTACACTTACTAATCCGAAACACCGACTCAATTTTTTCAATCCACTGGCTTAATCCTACAGCACCTTCAGTTCCATTAAAAGGTAGAGGTTCACACTTCATGAACGTCACATAAGTACAACCACCAACTTCTGATGCATTCGTTCCAAGTCCTCCTACATTTCCTCCAGCATTAGCATTCACATTATTAGCATTCACATTCACATTAGTACCGCCAATTCCACTACCGCCAGCTCCACTACCGCCAGCTTCATTTCTAGCATTTGGCATAAATTCAGTCATAGATGCGGTAACTTGCTCTGTAATAATCCTACGTACATCATCCTCAGTCACAGCCTTCTTGGGCGGCATAGTTCGGTAATTTCACAATTTCAAAGTATTAAGCATTCACCCAACAAGGGATTCATATAATATGGGTTGAATTCATAATCAAGATACAAATAAGGCACAATATGGAATTCAAGACAAGATACATATTTCATTCGATTTGAAACAAAAGCATTGTCTTAGTTACATCCCATATCAAAGTCTAGCACTATATATACTCAAAATTCGTGCCAAGTCTACTACTAACAAGTCGGTTTAGTCAAAGCTACAAAAGTACAAAAGATACAAAGGTCACTACTAAACACAGGCTGGTCTACTGAGAACCACCAGATGGTCCATCATCCATCGTCTTCTGTATCTTTGTCGGACGATCACTAGACACATCTTCAGCTGGGCGCTTACGGATCACTCCTCTTTCAACCATGTCAGCATAAAATCTACTATTCCAACCCACGGATATATTCAACTCCTTCTTAGCTTTCTCACGCATCGCACGAGCTACATTCAACTGAATCTCCATAGAATTCACCTTTTTCTTCATTTCAGCAAACTCACCACTTTCTAACACCGATAACCTCCTAAAAGCCTCATTCAAACCACGCTCTACATCAGTCAAATCCAAACTAAGCAATTCCCACTCTTTCTCACCAACCTTAGTCTTCGACTCCAAATAAGCATCATGAGTCTGAACAACACCTAATCCAATATCTGTCATACTACTCTTAACACGGGAAGCATCTAGATCACGTCTCAAGGCCCATGGTGCAAGACCATCAATATGAGTAGCCTCTCGAGTACTAGACGACTCTCCTATTACACGTCTACGAGTAGCAATACCATCAGTACCGTCAGGTGCATTGTCATCCTCATCCTCCTCTGATTCAGAATCAGATGCAGACGATTCAGACATTTCATCCCTAGGTAGCTCAACCTTAGAATCAGACAAATAAACTGGTGGGGGTAAAGGCTCGCCCTCTGGAACATCATAAGGATAAATAAGCTCGGCTCCCTCATCATCATCGACCTCAACGTCTATACCTACATCCTCCTCGACATCCTCATCGTCAATCTCATCATCTAAATTATCTAACCCAATCTCCTCATCATTCTCAATATCAACATTATCAATCTCATTCTCTACCATATCAACCTGAGGGGCAATCTAATCTCCTAGTCCTATCTCGGGCTCAGGATCCTAAAATGGTTTCTCCTACTCATCCATATCATAATCTACTAAGTCTAAATAAGGATCATCATCTACATTAGGTTCGGGAATAGCATGGTTTTCTACAGGAATATTAGGGTCAGCCATGACAATCTGCATTTATATATATATCTCGTATTAGGATAACATACTATTTAAACAATTACATACTGAAACCACGATATATACATATATATAAATTAAATTATATATATCAAAAAATATATCTTCCCAATAGGGCTTGTTTGTAACGTCGGAGATCTCTGGCACCGTTATAGTCAAAAGATTTTTCAAATATTTTCTCAAATGTTCATTGTCAAAAGATTTTGAAAGTTTTGTTCAAAACCTTGGTTTTTAAAATCTTTTGTTCTCTATAACGAGAGCTATGGTACCAAACAGTAACACTCTCAATTTTCGTATTGGTACAGCGGAAGGGTCTTTTAGAGTGTTACGGGATAGCACAATAACTCCAATCATAGACAACACATAAAAATGGTTGTACAAGGTTCAACATACATTCATTCGATAAAAAGTTTTAAAGTGTACAACAGGTCCCAAATTATACAGGTCATTAAGTTTACAAAACATAGATCGAATGAACATTTTTAATATTATGTGGGCCATCAGAGTCGATCTCCATCCGGATTACCTTCAAGCACCTGAGATAAAAACATGCAAAAATCATATCAGCGAATGCCGAGTGAATTCATAGAGTTTAATAAAAACCGTTATATAAAACAATTGTTAAAATCAGAACACAAGTATAATATCGGAAGAAAGTCCTCGTATTGCTAGTCAGGCAATATATAAATCAAGCATACATCTTAAACCGTCCATGAGACCGTAGCCTCAATATTACCATTATAGGTAATATTATTATCGTTATTGGCATCGTATCATATCGGATATTTAGATTATATAGGATACATTTGGATTATTATTAGCCGCATGACATTGTTACCTTACTGTGAAAACATCGGGCCGCGAACCCGACAAACAATTTGCCCATCTAAGTTAGCGTGTCGTCACAAAAATCACGCTATGTAATCTTCTCATACATAAATTCGCTTACCAATCAATGTGGTACGACGGGGATCAACCGTCAAGGCGCGAATTGGGGTGATCGTCCCCAAATAGTACTATTATATGCATAAGCGTCTACCAAATCCCGGTAGTTCACAATTCATGCTAATGGGACTTTAAGTGACATAACCTAACTACTAATAATCCTTTTTGTCTCGTTTATAGGGTCATAGCATCATTCGGGTCCATATCATTAAGCATACCATCGGGACTACTTGTGTTCTATTTTTATCAAAATCTAGCATGTTATCTCCCTCGCGGGTTTACAAATCATTTTATAAAACATTTAAAATAGCGCGAGGCTATGAACTCACGTTGATAATGAAAGGCGGATTATCGGCTACGGGCGTGCTTCGGTCACGGAAACCTATATAAATAATAATCGGTCTTAGACTTTTTTCCAATGACTTTTATCAAAATAACAATATACATATGATGATTTTGTACATATGATGATGATCAAGTGGGTTTATATATCCTTGTTTACTCATTTTAGTGTTTACGTATTGGTAGCTTTTTACTAGTTTACTAGTTTTACCTATTTACCTATTTTAAGTCCAATAAGCTCATTATAAGTTCTTTAACTTGTATTATTTCATTTTATACTTATATTATCAGTATCCACACTTTACATGTTGGGCCCAAATGGGTTAAGCCCAATAAGTACTTTTTATAAGTGTTTAACTTATTTAGTCCAATTATTAGTCCAATATGCTTACTTAGCTCGTTAATGTCCGTATGTCCTATAGTTCGGGTTTTATCGGTTTTTACTTGTATTAGATACTTATATATCAGTATATGACTTTTAAAAACTTTACATTAGACGGGTTTGATCGTCTAAGTTTTAATTGGCGAAAAACGTTAATTTTACGGTAATAGCCGAAAAAGTCGTAAAAATCATGTTTATAGTTTTTATAACTTATAAATATTATTCAACTACCATTTTTATAAATTTTCCATTTATTTAACCTTATACATATTTATATAAATGAAATTCATAAGTTAGTGGGTTTTAATTTCACATTTTATACTATATAATTTGAGTGCTTATATAATAGTAATAAACATTAATTCTTCAAAATCTGATTTTTATTTTCATCTTCACCATTTTTATCATATCTAGAGTTTTACAATTAATTAGAAGCTCATTTTTGGGTGGCATGAACTTAATATTATGTGCTACAATTAACTTAGTTATAGCTACTGCTCATTTTAAGTTTAACTATCTTTAACAGTCCCTACAAAACAACTTATTCAGATTAGCACACTCATTTTGTTTTGACCATATCTCACTCATTTTAATGATTCCATTGCATGGCCAACTCTCAAATGTGTATAACATCTTGTACTTACTGTAAATGGATTCTACCATGCAAGTTTATCAGTTCAAGTTTTGGTTACATACTGTTTTTATACAGCCAACAAATTAATCATGATTTTAGCCTTGTTTCTTATGGTTATTAATCTTTTTAAGCATATTTATCAACACTTGATCCCCACACAACATTTTTATCATCATATATTCATCATATACATATACAAAATGAAAGAAAATACATTTGATCTTTACAAAAATAACAAGAGAAAATGGAAAGGATGATCTTCTTTACCAACCAAGAGTATATCTTGTTTTTTTTGGAAGACAAGAACTTGATTAACACCAAATGTAACCCCAAGATCATCAAACACCAAGAAAGTAAGTTGAGAAATCAGCCCTATGACACAAGCAAATCACCTCCTTTGTTGTTAAAATGGCCACCAAGTGATCAAGGCTTCAAGGTAACTCCATGATATAGTTAGATAACAAGTATTTTGTGGCTAGAAAATATCAAAAGGGGTGTTTGTTTTTTAAAGTGGGACGGCAATGGTGATGATGTTGAGAGAGTTTCTAGTTAATTTGCATGAGTGAATGGTAGTTTGTGAGAAGGTTGATGGTTTTGAGTTAGTGGTAGCTTAAGTGTTAAGCTTAAGCTTACACTTGTAAGCTACATGTTTACATGATGCCACATCTTTGATGTGGTGTCATGTTTGGGCCGTCCCATGTGTGTGGGGTGGGATAAATTATTTTGTCCCACCTCACTAATTTACGAGTATTCCTCGATTCTAGTTTCCTCAATTTGCGTGCCCTCGGGTCGTTTCACGAAAAACGTATTTATAAATTATGAATCAACGGCACAAAACGAATCCAATAAAAATTGTCTTATCAAAAACGGAGTTCAAAAACGTAAATACGTAATCCTAAGGTTTCCGGTTTAATCGTAAAGGACGCTAAATTATGCACGTAAGCCCAAATTTAAATCCGTAAATTGTGAGTTCATCAACCAACACAAAAATAAGTTTCAAAATATTATACGAGAAAATAATTCACTACCTGAAAATGTTAGATTGTCACAATGATTGCTTACGCGGTTTGCCAACGAACCACGAAAATATGATAAGGTTCAAAAGAATGACTTGTGGTTGTTGAGCATGTTTAGGAACAAGAACCGTGAGAAATATGCTAATGTGGCTTGGGTGATTGCAAAGTGGATGAAAAGAAAAGGTCATGGTAGTCAAGCGGGTAGTATGATTGTGTGTGGAGAATTTGTGACTAGGTTAGCCCGAATAATGAGACTTTTAACCGATCAAGCTGTGGGTAATCTTCGTCCGCCGATCATATGTGATACCATTGACAAAATCACTTTGAGATATTTGATTGGAGCAGATGGAAGGTTGATACGAGAAGACGCACCGGTGAGAGCACCACGTGTGTGCATGCCGCGACCTCCTCGTGCAACGCTCTAAGATGTTTTTGATAGGATGGGAAGGATGTAGGTTAGGAAAGACCAACTTGGGTTTATGATGGAGCGACAATGTTATAGCATGAATCGATACGCTCTGGTTTTTGAGAGGATGGCGGAACAATATAGCGTTCCCATGAGTGGACCTTATGGACCAGCCGGATATCACCATGAGCCATTCTACTACACCCAACAACCGCCACCTTATCCACCACACTTCTAACCATCCAATGCTCCAAGGAATGATGAGACTAAAGAGGATATGTGATGCCTCTTGTGTTTGTGACTTATGTTAGTAACAATTTGAAACAATTTCAAAACAATTAATTTGGTTGTATAATATGCCTTTTTGGCACGTAGGACAAAACTAATACTTTGTGTGTGGATTTTTAATCTTTTATTTGGTATGTATGATATGCTTGCGTATATATTTTGTGTTCAATTGTAGAAAATAAGTGAGTCAAAGCACAATAAGGCAAAGATTGAAGATTTCGGGTTCGTTCGTGACTCAGAATAAAAAGGGAGTATTATTCTTATTTTCCTCTAATTTTACTTTTTCCTTATATTTAGCATTAGGGACAATGCTCATAATAAGTATGGGGTTGATAAGCGGAAAAAAGAGCGTTTTAAGATGAAATTTTTTTGTACTTTCTGTGACAAAAAGTACGCCGCACTTACAAAATTGGGCGCCGCACTTTTTGGCGGATTTTTGAAAATTTGTATGTTATGTACTTATAAAAAAGAATTTTGTTTAATGATTGATAATTCCTGTAATTGTAAAGCTATTTTGACTCGGAATTGATAACGTTACGTGCACTCTTATTCACAATTGTGCGGATTTTTAGCCTATAATTCGTAAGCATTTTTACGCTTTAAATCAAATTTGTGAGTATGCCAATGATTAGTTTAATTTTAGAACATGTGCTTGGTAATATTTACGAGACCTTAGTGGGATCATACTTGTATGATAAAAAGTATTTAAATGATAAGGAGGCAAAAGAAAAGAGAAAAGATTAAAAGTTTTTGCTGATGTTTTAAGACGATAATATATTGAGGAAAACCATGTTGCAAAATGATAGTAGATCGTAAGTATAGGGGAAGACATATTACCCCAAAAGAAAAAAAGGGGGGGGGGAAGAAAATTGAAAAAAAGAAAAAAGAATAAAAGGCAAAGAGAGAGCCTACAAGCATAAAGTACAAATGTATATAAACAATAAACATGGTGGGAAATGATATGTTATTTACTCTTTCTAACATGCGGTGGTAAGAAAAGTTTTAAAAAAGGCCTCTTTTGATATTTTACTTAGTACTTACGTCAAATTGGTTTAGTTTAGTTCCTTGTACAAGTATATGGTAATTTAATTTTCTTGACCATGCTTTTTGAGCGAAAATTTACCCATTGATGAGATGGCATTTATACATGATCTCATCTTTCTTTTCGGCCTTTAAATGCATAAGATGTCATCAAAGTACCATATATATGCTTTTGTTTGTTTACTTGTATATGTTAGGTATAGATATCGTGAAAAAGACAAAAGATCACAAGAAAAAAGGAAAAACGAACACGAGAAACGAAGCCGCAGAATGAACCGGGCCCTAGTTTGTGATTTATCAAAGAAAAACCCATGAATACATGATGATGTACAAGATTGAGCCCTCATTTATTAAGAAATAACACTTAATACCCTTGTATATTCATATTTACAAGTTTGGTCCCTTAAGTTTGTCAAAATTAGAAAAAGGTCCTTCATCTTTAAAGATTTAGCAAGATTAGCCCTTCAACTAATCCAAAATGTCAAGAATGGTCCTCCATAAAGTCCAAGATCCAATGAAGCCCTTGAAGTTCAAGAAAATTAAATTTCTAGTCCTTTAAAAATGGTTTAAATATCAAAGGGACTGAAATTGTAATTAACCTAAAGTTATATGATATGAGAAAAATCTCATATCAACTAATCAACAAATCACCCTAAAAAACATAGAAAATACTTAACTTTTGTGCTATAAACTAGTATTATGTGGTATGTTTTGTGTTTGTGCTTAAACAGGTAACAAGGATACAATTTCAAGCAAACAAGAGGAAATCAAGCTCATTTATGATGAAAAGACAAGAGAAGGATCAAAGATAACAAGCCATTTCAAGATAAAGGACCTATCTTGACACAATTCAAAAGTTGAAGGACTTAAATGCAAACTTTGGAAAAGTCAAGATTAAAGTCAAACTTGGTCAAACGTCAATTCAATCAAGTCATGGGATTTAAATGGCAAGAATGTAAGTCAAAGGACTGAATTTGCCATTGAAATGAAACAAGAAGCTCAAATGAAGAAGCTGTTTAACTACAAGGGCTGAAAATGTCAAAATGTGCACAAACTTTGGATCAATCCGTGTGAATACCATGTAAACCAATGAGGATGAAAGAAACTAGAGGTGTGATTGACACCTATTATGCCAGCTGGCCACTAACTTTTAATAAATAAATCTGAAGTGGGGGCGAATTTAATTCCTCTTGACCAATAAAATGGCTACACTCCATAATCACTATATCCAAAAACGTATAATGATCCGTGTGTCTTGCTGAGAGCAAATGAAATGATAAGACGTGTCATCTTCTCCAAGAACGAGCCCATAATCAAGGCATTTCAGGAAGAGTTTTCTACATGAAACTTACTCTAAATGAGAAGACGAATCCAACACTTATGATAAATTAGACTAAAATTGGAGGAATAAAAAACCCCCTTTGATGTTCTTGAGGAAAAATCTACAATTCACCAGAAAACGCCACTTGGCACTTCCCCATTGGTCAAGACACGTCAACCGATTCAATATTTCATCATCAAGACTCTATAAATAGCAGTTAGGACCTTAATTTTTAGTGTGTAGTTAAAGTGTTAAAAAAACACACACTTGTAATTTTTTCTCCATTTCTATATAATCTTTCATTTACTTAACTTCTCTCAAGTGTTTGACACACACTTAAGAGGTAGTTATTCGGTTAGCCTTTGTAACTTCTTTTCCCTCCAAATAAATAAAACTCCAAAAATATTCAGTTCATACTCTTCTCTTATCTTACTTCATTCATTCCTGCATTTCTGTTAATACCTTGTGATTTCATTGATCATAATTGATCAATGAAGTTTGTTTGAGATTTTTTGGAAGCTTATCCAGTTTGATTCAGCTTTGCGAGTTCATTCCATTTCCTGTTGAGTAGATAGAAGTAGATTGTGTTGATTTGATTCAGAAATAGCATTTGGAGTTGATATGGTTGATGATTGTAGTTGAATTGGGTTTGAAGGAAGTAGTTATAGATAGTTCAACACTCCTCTACTCCATCAATGGAGGCTTCAAGCTAGAAGGTTTCACAAATCTGTTTTTGGTTCCACTGAATTGTTATGCATGCTAAATTCCTAGTGTAAAGCTTTCTTGCTGAAATGATAATGTGTTTAGTTTGATGGTAGTGTAATTGAGTTAGTGTGACAGATTTTGAGTGTTATTGCAGCCTTAATCTGAGTTTACTTATTTTAGCTTTCATTTTCATCAGTAGAAGTCATTGAGTACATTTTGTTATTAAGTGTGTTTACCTGTTTGTTTGCAGTTTAGACTTGCTTCATTCGGTCATTTATATAAGTCTTGATAGCAGCCATAGCTTGATAAACACTTGTACTTAAAATTCCTTTGTAAAAGTTGATAACTGTTTTCTTAAATGGCGTCTGTATTTGCCTAGCATTTGTGATTCAAGCTTGTTAAAACCTGTGATAATTTCTCATCTACATTTGGTAACATAGTGGTACACTTTTGGTTCATTTTGAAGTCAAATAGTTGGTCAAAAAAGGCAATTGGTCTCAAAAAGGTTTGGGTCAAAACCTCCATACCAGTTATTCAGAAAAGTTGCTAGATTCAATTCAATGGCATTGATTAATTTCTCAATCATTTTGCTTGAAACATATTTCTAGTTGTAGTCTAACATCCAAAGTTTTAGCTTGTATAAGGAAATTATACAGTATCCAGTTTTCATTGTGAAATCAGCTTTTTAATAAGCTCAATAGCATTTGCAAGTTTCTGATGTAAAGTCCAAACTGATTTCTCGTATCTCAAGTTCTACTTCACAATTTTGCCAATTTTTCTTCAGAAATCTTGTTACAAACATGTCCTGAGTAGATTTGGTGATTTTCAGCTTTTTGATATTTTTTGTCAACGTTTGGTCAAATAAGCTCATTTGAGCTTAAATTCATATTCCAACTTATCTAGTTAAACATTTTCAATTTGGAAAGACATTCCATACTCCTTGTCATCTTATTAATGAGATTTTTCATAAAAATCAAGTTGTGGAAGTCTGGATTTTTAGTTTGCTTATTCTTGGCTTATTTGAATAAGCTAACTTGAGTTTTAATAGCTTTTATGCAGATTCCTTTTGCATGTCTAGCTAATTTTGGATTTTAAGCTCATTGAAACAAACCAGAACTGATTTGGTCCATTAATAAGCTCATACGAGCTTATTCATAAGTGTTTGCCCGTTTTTGTTAATAATTCACATATTATTGCACTTTGGTCCTTCTGTTTTGTAACTATGTTCATTTGATGCGAAACTTCCCAGGATTTAGGGTTTGCTAGTTTACAGCCCTTGTATTTTCAGTTTTTTTCAAATTCAGTTAGATAGTTTGTTAGTTGGTTAAAAGTAGTTACAAGTTTGTTGGAATTTACACTTTAGGTCCTTTAAGTTTCTGAAATTTACATTTCAACCCTTGTACTTTCATTTAGTTTACTTTTCAAGCACTATTATTCTTATTCATTTTAGTTTTGTATTTTTGTGAATATTACTTGGTATTTGCAAAGTGTTTTACGGATACGTAGCTTAATATTTTTCACTCTTTTTACGTGTTGATTGAAATAGACATAGACTTCCAAATATCCTAACAACCAAGAACAATTAAAGACTTGAGATTTTTAGGACTTTCAAGTTGTCAAGAATCGAGAGAAAACGAACTTCAAAAATACCCAATTTCAAATGGCGCCGCTGCCGGTTCATGACATTACGAGAGACTATTGATTGACGGTTTTCATTGGCTTTTGGGATCCGTTCACCTCGTGAACGTTATTTTTACGTATCAAAAATATAAAAATATAAAAACTAAAAAATAAGTAAAACAATTCTTTTCATAAAGAACTGACCAAAAAAATAAAAAAAATTCAAAAAAGCAATCTTTTTCCTAAGAGATTGCACCAAGAAATATATATTATTGGATTTCATCGGTTTTTACGTACATATAGTGTTTTCTTTAAAAAACCGATAAATACAAAAATATTCTCTCTATATTATTATATGTAGATACGTATACGTATACGAACAATCAATACACATATCTCCATAAGTATTGCTATTGCAATACACCTTGTTAGGGAGCGTTCCGGTCCTTGACACATGTATAGATCAAATTTAATTAAACAAGAATAGATAAATACTTCCAATACGCAAGAATTCGAAGAATACAAACTACAAAGTGATTAGAAAGGCGACGTGCTATAAAATGACGTTTAAGGGTTAATAGGTACTTAAGTGCTTCGCGCCACCTAACCCCCCGTTCACTAATGCGTATTCTAAGAAGGAAGGCTTGATTGGGGGTCTTGCACCCAAGTAGTACTTACGTATATTATACTTTCTTGTGGATATTTCATATTGAATCTCGAAGAGTATAATCCCTTCTTCTTCAAAGTCGAATGAGAGCTTCTCTCTCACTCTTTGATTTGAGTTGCATGCTCACCAACGGGCGTGCACAAATACCATTTGGTGTACAACCCCTTCCTCCCAAGAGGAAGAAAAAGAGAAAGAGTAAACACAACACCGTCCATCAAGCCGATCCCGAGAATCGTGCTTTGATCATTACACAAGAAGCCATAGCCGCCGTTGACACTCGACCTTTGATAGAGCACTTGCAATCCAATGTGCAAGGATATGCTGATACTATTGTGACACCCGAGATTCCCGCAAATACCTTTGAGCTTAAGAAATCTACGATTAGCTTGGTTTCGAACACACCATTTTTAGGGACACCTAGTGATAATCCACACGATCATATTAAGAAGTTTCTATCTCTTTGCAACACCATTAAGTATAATGGAGTTCCCCATGATGTCATAAAGTTAATCTTGATCCAATTTTCACTAGAGGGCAATGCTAAGTATTGTCTTGATACACAACCACCTAAGAGCATTACTACTTGGGATGATTTTACTAAGAAGTTTTTGAACAAGTTCTTTCCCCCATCTAAGACCACGTCTTTGAGGAACCTAATTATTTGATTTCAACAAAAACCTGCCAAACCTTTAGTGATGCATGGGAGGAGTTCAAGGAGTTATTGAGGAAATGCCCAAATCATGGGTTCAATGAGGTTCACCAAATCAACACTTTCTACAATGGATTAAGACGACACCACCAAGATTCACTCAACTCTTCCGCGGGTGGGAAATATTCTTTCTAAATCAATTCAAGAAGCTTGGGATATTATTGAGACCAATTCAATGGTGAAAACTAACACACAATGTGATGAGAAAGTCCATGTGGTGCAAGAGAGTGTTACCCCACAAATGGAAAATATGATCTCTCAAAAGCTTGATACTATGACCAACACACTCATGAAATTTTGTGAACTCTCTTTCAACAAGAATTCCACCAATGATGTGAATGCTATTGCTCTTTCATGTGGGACTTGTGGAGGTCCTCATTCTTTTCAACAATGTGATAAGGTGTAAGGTTATCAAAGTGAATGTTATGCCTACCAAGAAGAATATAGAGAACATTTCAAACCAAACATCAATAAAAACAATATCTCTTTCAAATCACAAAACTACCTTGCTCCACCCGCTTTCCCAAACCAACCACCCACCCAAACTCAAAACAATCCTCCTCAACTGTTACAAAGAAATCAAGGGCCAAGGCCAAGTTACCAAGGACAAAACAATTTTAGAGCACCCACTACCTTTCACAATCAAGGAAATAACTTTCAAGGAAACAACCAAGGGTTTTACAATCAACCTCCACCTTTCCAACCCCAAGGTTTTCAAGGGAATGTGCCACATGATTATAACACCATTGAGCTTCTTCACAAAATGAATCAAGATAATGAAAGGAGGTTCCAAGCTAATGAGAAAAGAATGAGGGAAATGCATGAGGAAACAAACAAAATTTTTATGATGCTTCTCAATCAAATACCACAAGGGGCTTTACCATCTAACACACAAAAAACCCGAGGGCTAATGTCAATGCTATCACAACAAGAAGTGGAACGGAAACTCATGATACTTCACCACCCAAACCTACTTTGGTAAAGCCTACTATGATTCCATCATGTGATAAGCCTTCTACATCTAGTTCACCACCCTCAAGATCTACCACTTCACCACCTACACCTTCTCAACCTTTACCCACTTTCCTTTCCCTTCCACACCTACTCATGAAGAAACCAACAAAGAAAATCCTTCATCAACTACTCAACCACAACCAAAACCAAGTCTCCCTTACCCATCAAGATTGAGAAAGGAAAATCTTAAGAACAAGGATGATATATAAGTCTCAAACTTTTTGAGGATGTTCAAGTAACTTAACATAAACATCTCCTTTGCGGAAGCCTTAGCCAATATGCCTAAGTTTGCTAAGATGATCAAGGAATTACTTTCCAAAAAGGAGAAATTGGTGGATTTTCCTAATACTTCCTTAAATGAAAATTGCTCCGCGGTTTTTCTTAAGAAGTTGCCTACTAAGTTTGGAGATCCGGGGAGGTTTTTGATTCCTTTCAATTTCCCGGGGGTGGAAAAACTGCATGGCATTAGCGGATTTAGGGGCAAGCATAAATCTCATGCCATTATCGATTTGGAAAAGACTTTCACTTCCAGAGCTCACTCCTACTAGGATGACTCTTGAGTTGGCCAACCATACTATAGCTTACCGGTGGGAATTGCGGAGGATGTTTTTGTTAGGGTTGATAGATTTACCTTTCCCACGGACTTTGTTGTGGTTGATTATGATATTGATCTGATAGTTCCTTTGATTGTTGGTAGGACATTTTTGAGAACGGGCCGGACTCTTATAGATGTGGAGTAAGGAGAACTTACAATGAGGGTAGGAGATGAGAGAGTTGTGTTTAACATGGGAAAGTTGTCAAATAAATCCAATGAGCCCGAAACAATGAAGCATATTGATGTTGTTAATGAGGAAGCAACTCAAGATGATATCTTTGATGAAGTTTGTGATGAATATTTTTATGAAGCTTGCTCAAGTGGAGATTATGACCTTCCTTATGTTGGGACCATTGCTTCCATTACCTCATCATTGGATTTTCATGAACCTCAAGAGCTTAATTTTGGTGATTTTGTGATTCATTCCAATCCTCTCTCTGTAACATCATTTGATAACCCACTTTTCCACCATGATGAACATATCAATGAGGATTTTAGTGATGAAGAATCTCTTTTTTGTGATACACCAACATATGATGATTATAGTGATGATGAGCTCTCCACTTGTGACTCTCCATTTTTTGATGATCACACTTCCTTGAGTTTTAAGGAGTCACAAATCTTTGATAGACCAATCTATGATGTTTATGGTGACGAGGAGGATTCTATCATGGATGAGAGTGATGAGTTTTTACAGGTTGATATACCTTTTGAGTACACTCTTGCTTATATTGATAAGTAGGGGGACATACTCTTTCTTGAATCTCTATTTCAAGAAGATCCTTTACCTTCTACTTTGCCCACCTCAACCTTTCAAAGTGATAAAGGAAAACAAGTCATGATGGTTCCTTCCAAGAGCTTGTTGTTACCCATTACTCCACAACCTTTCTCTCTTCATGTGACCTACAAGGGAGAATCTTCTAAGACAACCACCACTTGTTGTTTTCCCTTCAAGGAATGGATTTTTGATCCTGGGATAGAGCTTGCTAAACTATCTCAGTATCTGCCTGATGCAATAAAAGGAACACTTGTGAGAGAATCACCTTATCATCTTTTGAAGAAATATGGGCAACCATTTTGGAGAACAACATCTCAGCCTTTCACCATTGCTTGGGAAGTTAGATGTTGGATTATGTTATAAGTGGGATGGTAATTATGGATTTGATCCGGGGGGATATTTATGGAGTTTTGATAATTGAAAATTTGCTTTACCTCATCATGGAGATTTTTCTTTAAAAGGGGAAAAATTTTACTCTCCATGATAGGTTTTAGACACTTTTAAGGGTGGGATGAGTCAAGCTAGAGACTCCATAAATCAAGCTTGAATAACTAGGTTTAGTGTTTTTAGACTTAGAGTGTTGTAGGTTAGAAATAAGGATGTAGATTTGATGAGAAGTGTAGGGGAGACCTACCTTTTGTGTTCATGTTGTTTGTAGGGTTGCTCACTCATTACGTGCTTTGGAGCTTATGGAGGAGGACCTTGTATCTGGTTCACTTTGTTACTATTGTGATTTTTCATAGACACATTGTGCTTAAAAATGAATTCACTATAGTTGATCTTTCCTTAGCTTGGGTTAAGCAAAGTCTATTCTTTGTCATAAGTGTAGGGGAGTTGATACTCCCATGCTCTTAAACATTAAGGACAATGTTTAGCTTAAGTGTATGGGGGTCTTCTATCGAAGTGACCTTACCTAGACTTTGTCATTGACCTTCATGATAACTTGGAAAATTAATTTTTCAAACATTTTTCAAATTTTTGATCTACTTTGGCCACCAAAAATATGCATTCATAATTTTTGCATCAATCATTTTTCATTTGCATAACACATTTGCATTGTATATATTTTCTTCTTTGATAAAAAATATATAAAAAGAGAAAAAATATAACAAGGACATGGTTTAACAAATTTAGACTTCTTTGACATATTAGGCCCGCCATGGATATTTTGACTCAACCAGAGTTTGCTTATCTAATCATTATCTAGCTAGTATCCTTAACCATGTAGTCCTTCATTGGTCTATTAGGCTAAGCATCCATGACTCTCATTATTTGAGGTTTTAAATTTGTGGAGAATGGGAAATGATAGAGTTGAAGCAAGTATAAAAGGGCTAGATAAACATCATGATAATTACTTGTGGCTAAACCTTTCTTTCTATTTGCCTCTAATTTCTTCGCATGTATATATGTTAATAAATAATCCAGAACGGTTTTAATCGGTTTGTAGTCTCTTATGCATTTTTGTCTAATCATTCATGGTTGGTATAAGTACGTCTTAAGATTCTAAGTTAGAACGTTATATGTGTACTGGACTTATGTCATCCTTAATACTTAGCGGGTGTTTTTCCTTTTATTCTTTTCAACTTTCTTTGTGAGGAATAAAGAAAAATAAGAGCGTCTTACAAAAAAATAAGAGTGGCTAGAAAAAAAAAGAAAAAAAAAATTATACAAGACTCCCAAGAGGGGCAGTGAAATGTTAATTATAGTAACTATTAGATTCCAATATTACCTTGACGGGTTATGGGGATTTAATAGTTGCTCCAATCCAATATTACCTTGACGAGTTGCGGGATTGAAGATCCAAAGTCCCAAAAAAGCGGCAGATGTAAATTATTGCGTGAGTTTTATTTTTCTTTCCTTAGTGAGTGTGTAGCTACTTATTAATGCATGACATGAGTATTTTACACATAAGGCGAATGACTTATTACTTTTGAGACGGACTTATATTAATTGTGAGCAGATTTTCGAGTAATGGATGAGAGGATTACATAGGATTAAAACCGTGGTTCCTTATTTTTAGATTTTACATTTCTTATATTTCACGCTTCAAATAATGACAAATTTGCCTTCAAGCAATTTGCTCAAATAGTAACCGGTTCCACATTTAGTTGTTATGAATAATTTGATGCACTTTTTACTTGTGAATGCAATGATCCCATTTTAAAGCTTGGTATGAGGAAAGTGAAACTTGAGGGTGATAAGTGTTCATGATACCAAAGCCCTAATTCAAGTCATTGATTTCTTTATGAGTTTTTTCCATCATAACAATTTATGAAAAATCAAAAATATATAAATAGAATTGTTCTTCTTTGCATTGCATTGTATAAAATCAAAATCATGCATCATATAGAGTAGAGTAGTGTAAAAGCATTCCATATTGGCCAAGGTGGGTTAATTAAGAGAAAAGTGTAAAATTGTGCTTTAAAATATAGCATTGCATGATGTCATGGCAATGTTCAAGTGTAGGGGATTTGATATGAGCAAAATCTCATATCAATTAATCAACAAATCACCCTAAAACACATAGAAAATCCCTAACTTGTGCTATAAAGCAGTATTATGTGTTATGTTTTGTGTTTGTGCTTAAATAGGTAACAACGATTCAATTTCAAGCAAACAAGAGGAAATCAAGCTCATTTATGATGAGAAGACAAGAGAAGGATCAAAGATGACAAGCCATTTGAAGATAAAGGACCTATCTTGACACTATTCAAAAGTTGAAGGACTTAAATGCAAACTTTGGAAAAGTCAAGATTAAAGTCAAACTTGGTCAAACTTCAAGTCAAGGGATTTAAATGAACAAGAATGCAAGTCAAAGGACTGAATTTGCCATTGAAATGAAACAAGAAGCTCAAATGAAGAAGTTGTTTAACTACAAGGGCTGAAAATGTCAAAATATGCACAAACTTTGGATCAATCTGTGTGAATACCATGTAAACCAATGAGGATGAAAGAAACTAGAGGTGTGGATTGCCACCTATTATGCCAGCTAGCCACTAACTTTTAATAATTAAATCTAAAGTGGGGGTGCATTTAATTCCTCTTGACCAATCAAATGGCTACACTCCATAATCATTATATCCAAAAACGGATAATGATCCGTGTGTCTTGTTGAGAGCAAATGAAATGATGACACATGTCATCTTCTCCAAGAACGAGCCCAGAATCAACAAAGAGCTACAAGGCATTTTAGGAAGAGTTTTCTACATGAAACTTACTCTAAATGAGAAGACGAATCCAACCCTTATGATGAATTAGACTGAAATTGGAGGAATAAAAAACCACCTTTGATGTTCTTAAGGACAAATCTACAATTCACCAGAAGAAGCCACTTGGCACTTCCCCATTGGTCAAGACACGTCAACCACTTCAATATTTCATCATCAAGACTATAAATAGAAGTTAGGACCTTCATTTTTAGTGTGTAGTTAAAGTGTGAAAAAACACACACTTGTAATTTTTTCACCATTTCAAGATAATCTTTCATTTAGTTAACTTCTCTCAAGTGTATGACACACACTTGAGAGTTAGTTATTCAGTTAGCCTTTGTAACTTCTTTTCCCTCCAAATAAATAAAACTCTAAAAATATTCAGTTCATACTCTTCTCTTATCTTACTTCATTCATTCCTGCATTTTTGTTAATACCTTGTGATTTCATTGATCATAATTGATCAATGAAGTTTGTTTGAGACGTTTTGGAAGCTTATCCAGTTTGATTCATCTTTGCTAGTTCATTACAGTTCCTTTTGAGTAGATAGAAGTAGATTATGTTGATTTGATTCAGAAATAGCATTTGGAGGTGATATAGTTGATGATTGTAGTTGAATTGGGTTTGAATGAAGTAGTTATAGAGAGTTCAGCACTCCTCTACTCCATCAATGGAGGCTTCAAGCTAGAAGGTGTCACAAATCTGTTTTTGGTTCCCCTGAATTGTTATGCATGCTAAATTCCTAGTGTTTAGTTTGATGATAGTGTAATTGAGTTAGTGTTATAGATTTTGAGTGTTATTGCAGCCTTAATCTGAATTTACTTGATTTTGGCTTTCATTTTCATCAGTAGAAGTCATTGAGTGCATTTTGTTATTAAGTGTGTTTACCTGTTTGTTTGCAGTTTAGACTTACTTCATTTGGTCATTTATATAAGTCTTGATAGCAGTCATAGCCTTATAAACACTTGTACTTAAAATTCCTTTGTAAAAGTTGATAACAGTTTTCTTAAATGGTGTTTGGATTTGCCTAGCATTGTGATTCAAGCTTGTTAAAACCTGTGATAATTGCTCATCTACATTTGGTAACATAGTGGTACACTTTTGGTTCATTTTGAAGTCAAATAGTTGGTCAAAAAATGCAATTGGTCTCCAAAAGGCTTGGGTCAAAACCTGCATACTAGTTATTCAGAACACTTGCTAGATTCAATTCAATGGCATTGATTCATTTCTCAATCATTTTGCTTGAAACCTGTTTCTAGTTGTAGTCTAACATCCAAAGTTTTAGCTTTTATAAGGAAATTATACAGTATCTAGTTTTCATTGTGAAATCAGCTTTTTAATAAGCTCAATAGCATTTGCAAGTTTCTAATGTAAAGTCCAAACTGATTTCTCATATCTCAAGTTCTACTTCACAAATTTGCCAATTTTTCTTCACAAATCTTGTTACAAACATGTCTTGAGTAGATTTGGTGATTTTCAGCTTTTTGATATTTTTGGTCAACGTTTGGTCAAATAAGCTCATTTGAGCTTAAATTCATATTCCAACTTATCTAGTTAACCATTTTCAATTTACAAAGACATTCCATACTCATTGTCAGCTTATTAATCAGATTTTTCATAAAAATCAAGTTGTGGAAGTCTGGATTTTCAGTTTGCTTATTCTTGGCTTATTTGAATAAGCTAACTTGAATTTTAATAGCTTTTAAGCAGATTCCTTTTGCATGTCTAGCTAATTTTGAGTTTTAAGCTCATTGAAACAAACTAGAACTGATTTGGTCCATTAATAAGCTCATACGAGCTTATTCATAAGTGTTTGCCCGTTTTTGTTAATAACTCACATATTATTGCACTTTGGTCCTTCTGTTTTGTAATTATGTTCATTTGATGCTAAACATCCAAGGATTTAGGGTTTGCTAGTTTACAGCCCTAGTATTTTCAGTTTTTATCAAATTCAGTTAGATAGTTTGTTAGTTGGTTAAAAGTAGTTATAAGTTTGTTGGAATTTACGCTTTAGGTCCTTTAAGTTTCTGAAATTTACATTTCAACCCTTGTACTTTCATTTAGTTTACTTTTCAAGCACTATTATTCTTATGCATTTTAATTTTGTATTTTTGTGAATATTACTTGGTATTGGCAAAGTGTTTTACGGATACATAGCTTAATATTTTTCACTCTTTTTACGTGTTGATTGAAATAGACATAGACTTCCAAATATCCTAACAACCAAGAACAATTAAAGACTTGAGATTTTTAGGACTTTCAATTTGTCAAGAATCGAGAGAAATGAACTTCAAAAATACCCAATTTCATTATAAAAGACCTAAATCTTCTTTCCAAAAGTTTTTGTGGCCAAAACATGAATTCTGAAACTTCAATAACAAAGGAACTCGTTTATTAAGGCTGAAATTCTTTTTATACCACTTTTTCCAAAGAATGAGGACCAATATTGCAATTCTGAAAGTTTAAAAAGCCATATCACGCGCCAAACACTTAACCTCCACTAAACTCGGATCAAACATGGCACTGTTCACACGTATGGACCCATAAATAAATTTTTACCAACAAAGGGGTTTTTAAAATTACCTTGGCCTAAACATAATTCACCTTCCCACGTTTCAATCCCATTCTTAAACTCACACACTCATTCACCCAATGGCCCCCACCATTCATCCCGTTACCCAATCACATGACCACTTCCTCTGCAAGGAATCTGACGTGGCCTAATCAACGTCCCATACTCTTTACTTGGCCCCAAAGCATAAATGAACAATCAGGATCATTTTGGACAGCTCATATCAACAAATTCGTCTAGAAGACTCAAGGGAAATTCTGAGATTTCATAGCTTAGGGTTTCACATTTTTCTACTTTGTAATTTCCTATATAAAGGCTCCTCAACATGTGAGAAAGATTTTGTTCCAGATTTTAGCTAATGCTTTGTAATTCCTTTTTATGAAAAAAAAAAGTTTGGTTTTCTGAAATTTTGAATTCTTTTTTGTGTTTTATGAAAGTTTGGTTTTTGATTAGCTAAAGTCTGAGTTCCATTAATTTTTTTGATTGATTTTGAGGAAAGGTTTTAAGGAATTAAACTCTTGTTTTCAAAAATCAAGTCATATTCCGTTTTTGGTTAACCCTTGTGTTTGTTCTTCTTAGCAGCTATTGGAAGCTAGTGCTTGTTCTTGCTAGCACCTTAGCTCAAACTATCTAAGGCTTGGATGTGAGTCTTGGAGGTTTGCATCTCTATTCCCTTTTATTTTTCTAAAATTGCATGATTTTTGGGTGAATTTGGATATTTGTCTGTGAATCTGTGTTATTGTGGTTGAGTTGTGTTTTCTGAGGTTGGATTGTTGTTATAGGGTTGATTAGATCTTGGTTTGTGGGTTAAATCACGTAAATCCTTTGTAAACTTGAGAAATCAGTTGAAAAAGGGGTGTTTGGGTTAATTGATATACCAGGATTTGAGGCAACTTGTGTGGTTGTATTGTGTTGCTTTGTGTTGGTTATTGTTTCATAGATTCTACTTGTTCATTATCTGCATATTTTGTGGTTTGAATCACTTAAATCCATCAAAGGACCATAAAATCTTATTTACTTGGTAAAATTGGCTAAAATTTTGGGGACACCTAGATCTAAGGGTAGACTAGGGTTAACAAGTGCTAAGTTTTAGTTAACATAACAAGGGAAAGGGATTTGAGGGTTTAAAATTGGATTGGTGGTCATTTAGATCAGCAAAAGGATTTTGGAAAGTGCCTTTGTTCATCAGTCAACTACTATTGCTTGAATCTGCTTCTACTGTTTGATCCAGTGTTTGAAACAAGTTTTATTGCGCTTATTGGACTTTATTATAGCTTGTGTATGCATATGGTTCAATTTTGTTGGCTTATTCATGCTAAAACTGCTTTTTAGTTCATAACTGCTTATTTGCATATCTGTGAGGTATCTGGTGACTATTTGCTTATTATGTGCTTATTGGCTGAACTAATTGATTTCTTTCTTGATATTGACTCCTTACAACTTACTGGTTGTAAGGATGCCTTTGTTTTCCATTGAATCCAGCTGGATCTCTCTAAATTTGCAAGTCAAATAGTCAAAGCAGTGGGAACTTGTGACACCCCCAAATTGGTCAAATGCAGCGGATATAATAGTTGGGTGTCACGTGGGTGGATCAATAGCAAATAGTACATAGAGCATCAAATAAAAGATTATCAAATATTTATTACATGACCAAGAGTGCATATCATTGTTTAAAATAGTTCTAACATAAATTAAAGATTGTTCATGAGTCCCATATGAAAATACCCAGATGCTTGCTAAGATGTTGTCTTCTCAAATGCTACAGTCCATGCATATAGTAACTACCTGCTTCAAACACCTGAGAAAAACATTCTTTTGAGGGTCAACAAAATTTTTGGTGAATTCATAGGTTTAGTTATATAGTTAGGATATAAATAGTCACTGAAACAGTAAGGTACAAAGCATTAATGTTTAAAGGTGATTATACTGCCTATTGCCCGAAACTGACACGTGACATAGTCGAGCCCTCAACAAATGAGAGCGCTTCGCCTTCTAAAAAGGCACCCATCAATAATAAGTGTTGACATGGTAAACACCTGTTGTCCCGGCCAAGGCACAGTGAGCATGACTCACCCAGGTGGGGATGGTCAATCCCAAATAGATCTATTTATAACATTCAGGTAATCTAACGATTTTAACAGTTTCAGTTCACGGGTCATGAGGAATTCTACAATATGCACATATAATCAAATTTGATACAGTTCAATTTATATCCATAAATCAATTGCATGTTTTCTCCCCCAAAAAGGATTTAAAATTTTGTCAATATATGAGAAGTGGGGCCATGAACTCACCTAAATAGTACAGTAATAGTCACAAGAATCTGGAGTAGTGCTCAACACACAGTCAACAACCTAGATAGTTTTACAGTCTCAGTAAAAGTATAATAGGTTGTACAAAGGTTACTGAAAGATCAGTATATGCTTCTACATATTTTTAAGCATTTTATTAGAATATCCGTAGTTGGTTCATAGTTTATACAAGTTGTAGCTGTATTTATTTTATAAAATAAATACCATAGTTAATTTAATCAATCTTAGTTTAATTGATATCCTCGTACTTGTACTATTCATAACGTGATTTAAATATTTATAAAAAGGGGTTTTATAAATATTTAATGTGAAGGAAAAATAAATATAATTAATATATTTATTTTTGTAATTCAATCATAATAAATTTATACCTCATTAAAAATATACCATTTAATTAAATTCAATGTTTCCGATATTTATATAATCATCACATTATAGGTTGGAAAAATATATACAAGTGTCGGACCTTTATATTTAATTTGTTTTACCTTTTTAGTATTTATGTTATATATGTAACTAAGGTTTAATTCAAGTTTAAGGAAATGGCAACACTAGTCCCACAATTTAGTATAAATACCCCCGGTATTTACACAAACGCCCCTAGGGCTTATATAAGTTTCATAGTTTGGCTATTCTAGTCCTTGTAGTTTCGGTTAAGGTTTAGGGGTATTCCCAAGTTACAAAACAGCCCCTAGGGCTTATATATGTTTCGGCTTATAGCAAAACAGCCCCCTAGGGTTTAGTTTTAAGTTTTAAAAGTGTCAAAATGAGTCCTTGTGGTTTCGAAGTATTTAAGAAAGGCACAAAAATAATCCAAGTTTTATATAAGTTTATGAAATGGACCATTCTAGCCCCTCAAGTTCCGAAAATATTTATTATGGCCCAAATAGTATCTAGGGCTCATTATAAGTTTACAATATGACACTTTTAGTCCTTGTGGTTCTTAAATAGGGTTCGACTAATTGCCAACGCACCCTTATACTTTCCAAATCAACATGTTTAGTCCTTGTACTAGTTTTAAGTTTCGGAAAGTATTCATAAGTTCTATACCTTTTCATTTTCAACTTAGTACTTCCATTATTTTACACAATCGGCACAAAAAGTCTCCAGTATGTATATTTAGTGATTAATGGGCTCGGATGGCCCATTAAGGGTCCGATTATGTTTCTTGGGCCAAACGGGCTCATAGTGGGCTAATTTATACTTAGTAAATTTTACTATAAATATTTATTTAGCCAATTCATTTACTTTGGGCTTATGGGCTTAACAATGGGCTTATATATTTAACCATTCCATTAGTTAAATTTGTATAACCACTATTCATAACTTGGGCCTAATATGTTTCGGCCCAAATAAGCTTATGGCTTATTCGATTATACACAAGTATGGTTCCGCTTATAGCTTATTTGTGTAGCTTATGTATTGATTTAACTTATCAAAAGGGGATCTTCCATCGTATCATACTAGTTACTATCTCATGATTTAATAAGCCATGGTACATACTTGTTTTTAAAATAAGCCGAAAGTTAGGGGCTTATGGCTTAAGCCTTTCTAGTGATTATAACTAATCTATCTATCCATTTTATTAGAAGTTAATCCAAGATGCATAAATCAAGGTGCTTCTCCTTTGGCTAGAATATTTAGCCGAGCCACCTAGGGTTCTAGGAAGCAAACCAAAGTAATTTACTTGATTACACATGTTGTTAATAAGATCAAACCCAAAGGAATGTATACTTGTGACCAAATATTCAAGCCGTGAGTTTTGCTAGGAGGGTTTTAGTATGATTTTTATGTGTGCATGCATTCTAAACAGTGATTATCATAAGTTTAAGTGAATGCCATGCATGAGAAGTAAGAGATATGGAAGATGGTGGAATGAGAGATTACTTACTTGTTTAGATCTAGAGGTGATGAAGTGGAAGTAACACTAAAGCTTGAGGTTCCTAAAAGTGGACAAATGAAGCCTTCCTAGTTGAATATATGTATGCCGAGACCACCTTTCTACTTCAATGTTTCTTTGACTCGATTCAATGCTAGGAGAAGTAAATGTGTTTGAGTTTGGTGATGATTGGAGACTAAATGTGGTGTGAGTTTAATGTTCTAGGATGAGTTGCCCATGCTTTCTTGTTTAGCCGTAGGTTTCACCCAAGAGAGAAGTGGTTTTTAGTTTTGAGCTAGTTGTATGGTGATGTATGTATAGTGAGTTTAGTACGCCTACATAAACGGAGAGATGTACAAGGAGGATGTGGAGCTTTCATATTCGGCTAGGTGAGGGTTTGGTAGGAGACAAAAGGTACAAGCTCTCAATTAGCCAATCTTAGTACTAAGATTACCTTGTACCATGTGAGACTTAGGTTTTGCTGGAGTGCTCCTAGCCGCGGGTTGTATATCATATGTGGGGAAATGTGATTTTTCAAAATATCTAGTAAATGTTGAGTATTAGGTAGTGTTTAGTGTAGAGGTAAGGTTTGTGTCAAATGTAAACTTGTGTACATGTTTCTAGCCGTGTAACATAAGGCTTCAAAAGTGACGTGTAGTTTTTTTTTGAATGTCATGATTAAGTAGAAGCTAAGTGTGATCACTTGGTTAAGACAAAGCATAAGGTGGATGAAAATTTTCTATCTTTAGATATATGACATACATTAGACGTGTGAATTGTGGCTTTAGAAAGATTAAATATGACGGAAGTCTCATATTGTAACACCCCATTTTGATAATGGAATGTCACACGTAATTATGACGTGTCATCAAAGCATATAAGGAAAAATGTCTAAACATTTCATGACCATAAAAGGAAAATACCGGAATCAAACATCGATAGTCCAAAAGTAAAGCTCATCACACACAAACATAAGTACTGTAAAGGAAAGGACTAAACAATGTCCATAGCAAATGTATCCAAAAGAAAGGTAATGCATAATGTAAAGAAAGGCTAGAAAGCTTCCAGTCCATATGCAGGTACGCTTAAAGTCTACGAGCGTCCCCGAGTACCTGCCGTTTTGGGAACATAGAAAAGGAAAACGGCTAAGCAATACGCTCAGTGCACGGATGTACAATAATGCATGAATAGGATAAGCATATAACATATAACAGCGGAAGAAACTAAGTCCCGAGTAACCTGGTTAAGTCTTGATAAAACTGGTTTTATAGTTTGAAAAGCCTTATGTTTATCTTATAAATTTTTTTTAGCATGTTCTACAATTAGCCAATATAGGTCATGAAAATCCACCGTGCACGAATACTTTGAGGGGTGACCTCATCATGCAAATTAGAGGGGCTGCCTCTAATTTAATATACTAGTTTGGGTAGGAGGGATCAGCTCCTTGTGAAGGATGTAAGGCACACACCACATTCACCATGAAATCCTGACTGAAAACATGTAACTAGGATGCACCCATACGCCCCACATGATAAATATAATAAATGGGCAAAAGCTGAAGGGACGCCACGAGCAATCACTCCGCCGTGGTGAAGTCATAACATCAGTGCCTCTAATGTTATGGTTATGGTACCTCCATAACTAGGTGAAACTGGTCATGCATGTATATGGCTATAGGTATTCTAAATTAAACATAAGCAAGTCAAACATATAAACTTATGCTACGGGAAAACATTTGGCTGCATACGGGGAATCCTAATAAGGAAAGAATGTCCATACTGAAACGACGGGAATCCGTACCTTATGTCCAGTGAACGCGGAAGACGAACTGAGAGGAATCCTACTTCCGAATCACTAATGCTACATGAATACATACATGAATAAGTATCTGACTACTAAATACGTAACTGGTTTTGTATCATGTCTTAGCTTATTTTATAAGTTCATATCATGTTTCACTGTTTTAAGCCTTAAACTGCGTATATCTTATATTCTGTCTATTCTGATTAAGTATTTCTGGTATTTCATGTATTATTATACTTACTGTGTAATAATAAGTAACTTTCCAAAAATAGCAGGTTTCCAAAAATAGAAAGTTTCCAAAAATAGAAAGTTTCCAAAAATAGAAAGTTACCAAAAATAGAAAGTTTACAAAAATAGAAAGTTTCCAAAAATAGATCAGCTGCCTTAATTAAATAGTTTCTAAAAATAGAAAGTTTCCATAAATAGATTAGCTGCCTGAATTAAATAAGTTTCTAAAAATAGAAAGTTTCCATAAATAGATTAGTTGCCTTAATTAAATAAGTTTCTAAAAATAGAAAGTTTCCATAATTAGATATAAGCTGGTTAAATAAGCTAAGTATATAAGCCTAAGTGTTTTCATGATTATTTTCTAATTCTTAATGATACAATGTATAGTTTATTAATTATTTCCTGTAATTTAAATAAACTACAGGTTAAAATATTTAATTAAAGTATATCATGTTTTTAATTAAATAAAGTTAAATATTTAGGTTAAAACATGTATTATTATTTATTAATAATATAACCTAAGTCATGTTAATTAATTAATTATAACCATGGTTTTTAATTAATTAATTAATTATAAGTCTAGAAAATATAAAGTACTTAGGTTACTAATTTCATGATCTAATAGTTAAATTATAACCTAAGTCATGTTATTAAATTAATCATGTCATATTTATTAATATAATTTTTAACATATGATTATATAAAAAATAATCTTAACATAAACCGTGAACCGGATCTTGACTAAAACCCATGAACCGGACATGAAATCGACACCATACCCCGAACCACTTCGGGGTTCCCCTTGTCTTGTTGCTGCCGTGGGACCCACACCACCCAACCGGGACCATATGGTCTCGGTGGTGGTCGAGTAGCCAAACCGAGACCCCCTTGGGGTTCGGTTTAGGCGCCGGCCAACAAACACCCCTAAAACAACCCTTTTTGATTTATTCCAAAAACCATTTTCATGTTAGATCTATGTTTTTAATTAGGTTTTAAAAACATCTTGTTCTTAATTAATTATTAGATCAAATCAAAAAGAAAAAGGGTAAAAGAATATACCGAATGGGTGGATCTAAACGAGGATGAACAAACACGAACACTTGTACCCAAAACCAAGATCAAAATCAAATAAACACCCTCCTTGGTGTGTTTATGTGTGGCGGCCAAAAAAAAGAAAAAAGGAGAAGGAGAAAAGATTTTTTAGGTTTTTGTTTAATCTTCTGTAAAGTGAAAAAATGACTAGCTAATTTTCCCTTAACCCCTCTTTAGTGAATTTTGAGATGGGATTGGCCCATCTCCTTATGTTTGCCGCGGGTAGGGGCCCCACATGGGGTACCCGTACCGTTTTCCGTGTCTCGATGTTTACTTGTTCATTCGTGTTTATTTGTGTTCGCGTTTAATGTGTTCTCGTTAAATAATTACCGTGACCTAATATATTTATTTACGCTCGTAATAAATATATATACGTAATTAATAATGTTCGTGATTTAATTACGTTCATGATTTCATGATCGCATGTTCGTGATTAATTATTGTCAAATAATTATTGCGTGCTCTGTTTCCCAAGTGGCTTCCCGCTCGGTATGATCCCTCCATAGGATTTTGACGAATGGGATCGTCTTCCTTCTCATGACTCGTTCTTGTCTGTCAAGAACTCGTTCGGGTTCTTCTATGAAAGTGAGATCTTCTCGTATCTGTTCCAGTGGATACTGAACCATGTGAAGGGGATGATATTGGTACCCTCTGAGTAAGGACACATGAAACACATTGTGCACATGCGAAAGCTGTGGAGGTAACGCCAACCGGTAAGATACTTCACCGACTCGTTCAATGATATCAAACGGTCCGATGAAACGAGGACTGAGCTTCCCTTTAATCCTGAAGCGTCTAACACCACGTGCCGGCGAAACCTTAAGGAAGACGTGATCTCCTACGTTAAAATGTATGTCCCTACGATGCTTATCGGCGTAAGTCTTCTGACGTGACCGTGCTTCCTGAAGTTTCTGCTTAGCTACTGCGATCTTTTCATTGGTCATCTCTATGATTTCTGGTCCTTCAAGTTTTCGCTCGCCAACCTGATCCCAGCAGATTGGGGCGCGAAACTTCCTGCCATACAACATCTCGAAAGGAGCACACTTGATACTTGCGTGCCAACTATTGTTGTATGCAAACTCCACCAAACAGATGTAATCGTCCCAATCACCCGTCCATTCCAACGCACATGACCTAAACATATCCTCCAATGTCTGAATAGTTCGTTCCGACTGTCCGTCCGTTTGACGATGAAAAGCCGTGCTAAGCTTAAGTTGTGTACCCCAAGCTTTCTGCAGACTCTTCCAAAATCGCGAAGTGAAACGAGGATCTCTGTCTGAGACGATGCTGGATGGTGCACCGTGGAGTCTCATGATCTCTCTTCTGTACGTATCGGCGAGTTTACTTATCGGATCTTCCTTGCGGATCGGTAAGAAATAAGCTGATTTGGTAAGTCGATCTACGATAACCCAAATTGCATCGTGCTTCCTCTTGGTAGGCGGAAGACCAGTAACAAAATCCATGGTGATTTTGTCCCACTTCCACTCTGGAATATCTAACGGTTGAAGGAGACCGACAAATCGCTGATGCTCGATCTTAACCTGCTTGCAGGTAAGACATTTAGAGACGTAAGTGGCCACATCTTGTTTCATACCACTCCACCAAAAGTACTGCTTCATGTCATGGTACATCTTAGTCGAACTAGGATGTATAGAGAATTGGGAGCTATGAGCTTTAGCTAACACGGCTTCCCGGAGTTCTTGGTCATCAGGAACACAAACTCTCGTGCCCTGCCATACGATACCATCTGCATCTACTCTGAATTCCGTCTGTTTCTCCAAATTCTGTACTATCGCCCAGATTTCTCCATCATCCTTCTGGGCTTCCTTGATCTTAGAGAGTAACTCGGGTTCTACTCTAAGATTAGCCTAATAACCGTGTTGTCCACGTACCATGATCTCGATGTGTAGTCGCTCTAAGTCTCTTATGATTTCCTCTTCGATTTTAATGCCGTTGATCATTCCGGACTTCATGCTAAGAGCATCTGCTACTACATTAGCTTTTCCGGGATGATACTGTAGATTAATGTCATAATCCTTCAACAGCTCTAACCATCTCCTCTTCCTCATGTTCAATTCACGTTGAGTGAAGATATACTTCAAGCTCTTGTGGTCCGTGAAAATGTCACATGATTCTCCATATAGGTAGTGCCTCCATCTCTTCAATGCAAACACGACTGCAGCAAGTTCCAAGTCATGCGTGGGGTAATTTTCTTCATAAGGCTTAATCTGCCATGAAGCGTACGCGATCACTTTCCCATGTTGCATGAGAACACAACCAAGTCCCTTCCCCGATGCATCGCTGTAGATTTGAAATCCACCCGTACCAGATGGGAGAGTAAGAATAGGTGCAGATACTAGCTTCTGCTTCAGGTGTTCAAAGCTCTTCTTTCGTTCTTCAGTCCAGATGAATTTCTCCCCTTTCCGCATCAGTTTGGTCAATGGTAGTGCTTAGCGGGAAAATTTCTCCACGAACCTACGGTAATATCCAACTAAGCCTAAGAAACTGCGGACTTCCGTCGCTGATGTCGGCCTTGGCCACTTAGTGATTGCCTCAACCTTCGCTGGATCCATAGTGATTCCTTCTGCTGATACAATGTGACCTAAGAATGTCACCTTGTCTAACTAGGACTCACACTTGGAGAATTTAGCATACAACTGCTTCTGGCGAAGAATCTGTAGTACTGTACGAAGATGGTCTTCGTGTTCCTCCTTGGACTTTGAGAAAATCAGGATGTCATCGATGAAGACAATGACAAACTTGTCCAGAAATTCATGGAAGATTCTGTTCATCAAATCCATGAACATTGCCGGAGCATTTGTCAGGCCAAATGGCATAACTACAAACTCGTAGTGGCCATAGCGGGTACGAAAGGCAGTCTTAGCGATGTCCTGTAAGACCCGTGAAAGTGCCGTAAGATGCTAAGTTATTGTCTCAAGAGCTGTTCAGTATGAGCATCTCTCTTAAGTTGTGGCTCACTTGTGGATGTGATATCCCGAGCCCAACGTCATTTATTTAATCCTATTTTACGCATATTTTTGAAATTTTTAAGAATTTTTATCATGGATTTATTTGACGGTTTAAGTTGAAACCAATGTTTAAAGTCGTAATCTTAACGATTGACGATTTAAGAAGAACCGATAACGACTACGATACCGACGGATGCCCAAACTTACATTTTATTATCGATTGATCGATACTTGAGTTTTTCGAGATTCTATTTTTATTACGTGTTAAGTCGAGTCGGAACCATGTTGATGACGTATAGTTCCCAGCCGGGTCATGGACCCGGCCCAAGGGTACTACCCGTATCCGGCCCATCACAGATGGGTGGAATAATGTCAGTCAGGCTTATGGGCTTGGATGAACAGTAACCGCACACATGTGTGCGGCCCACGGCCCGGTACGGCCGACACGGCTGACATAGGGTTAGACAGAATAATATTCTGTCTAGGAATATCTTTACCCCAATAAGAGAGGATATTCACTACCAGAATTAGAAGATAACAATCATTCTAATTCTGGTGCTTATCTCTTCCTTGGGGCCGAAGGATCAGTGAAAGCCCACTAGGGTTTCACTGCCTATAAAAGGAACCCCCAAGGGTTCCACAAAGGTATTACGACTTGTACTCTAAACTCACATAAACCTTAAACCGATTACTTACTCTCACGCCGGAGTCTAATCGTGGGAAACATTCCCACGGTAAGCCTAACGCGTGCTGTTTAGTATGCAGGATCCCAACCAAACGATTCACTTGGTGCAGGAGCCGGAGCCCAGCCAACCCGAATTAAGCCTAATTCGGGTCTAGCAAGGATCAACCAACTTTTGCATCAACACATGTGTATATTCGTTTTGTGTGCGTTTGAACCATTTAAAAGTATTTTCGAGTGTTCGGGACAACCCCTGACTTCCGTAAAATTTTCAAGTCGACTAATAGGTCGTTCCCGCTATTTAGAAGAGTCGTTTTCACTTAAGGCCAAAAGATTAGCCAAATTTCACCATAGGTCCCTCCATTTTTTTACAAAAGGGAACAAGGCTTACACACACTTTCATTTGACAAAAAAAAACAAACACTCTCTACCTTTCTCTCCCATGGCCGACGGCCACCACCACAAAACCACCTCCACCACCATTTTTTTTGGGTTTTGGAAGAAACTAATCAAAGACCACCTCTTCTATCATCTTTGTAAGTCTTTTAATCAATTAAAAACACACATGCATTCACTTAATCTTTCCAAAAATTTATGATTTTACAAAAAAATGGATTTTGGTCTAATTAAATGGTACACATGTTTAATTCATGTGTTTATAAGGATGAATCATCACTAAAATGAGTTGGGGGCTGTTTTTCTTGGGTGTTTTGGCTACACCAAACCCACGGCCAAAGTGGGATTGGTTGTGGTTTGATGAGTTTGATGTTTTGTGTTGTGGGTTTATGTTTAGGATTGTGTTTTAGATGTTTTTTAATGAATGGAACCAATTGCATGTATGATTTAGGCTTTAGGTTTTGATGAGGATTCGATTGTTATAGTGTTATAGGCTGTTTGGGTGATTGGGAATGGGTATGAGGGGTTAATCTAGGTTTGGGTGATGTTTGGATGGATTGAAAACAAGTAGAAAGGTGATTTTGAATGAGTCGTTTTCAAACAGATTGTTTAGGGCTATTTTCGTGGTTTTAATTTTTGGTCCAGGTTGTGATTGTAGGATATAGCTGTAGTGGTCGCCGAGACGCTCGTTTCGGTATAAGATAGAGCTTTTAACTCCAAACGAGTCAAAAGTTATGTTATTTTGAAAATATGTGTACCGGGAGATGAGAATCAACACAATCCGAATTTGTGTTTGGGTTTTGGGTCAAATCCCGGGGACCATAGGTATAGTTTGGTAAAAGGTAAAAGGTTGATTTTTGGTCTCAAACCTGTGTATTTGAGTCTATTATTAGACTTAGGTGTCGTAGAGGTCAATGTGATGATCCCTATAATCGTTCGACTCAATGGTTAGGAACCATATATCTAGGTTTGATCATCGTTCATATGATAACATAGCGGAAAAGAACAATGATCATGACAAGGTGTTTGGGCACAAGAACATGAATTAAAACAATTGGGATGTTCATTATATTAATAACAAACATCCACTAGACGTGTATACATTGAATCCCACGTCTAGTGCGACACACACTTTAGGTTTACATTGTGAATATGAGTTGTGAATAAAACCTATGACCCTTGGTTCCTTTTATAGTGTAAGGATTAGGGTTTACAAGAGATAAGAATGAATAAACAAGTAAATCTTCTATTTAAATAAACCTATGCAGAATATCTTTTGCATGTTTATCTAAATAGAAGCTTCCATTAGCTTCTTTTGTCTACGTTTTGTCAATGCTTGAATTGCATGTGACAATGCTTGGATTGCTCTTGACAATGCTTGATTCCATCAACGCCTAAATAACTCTTGTCAACGCTTGGAATGCTCTTGTCAACGCCTAGACAAATACTTCACGTTTTCTTCATTTTTGAGTTTCTGCCACATCAACTTTTTGACCCAACAATCTTCCCCTAGTTGATAGTGGCAAAACTCTATGTGTATCTCTTGTAAGTTGTACATGATCTCCAAATTGCTTCCCCTCAAATGTAGCATGCATTTCTTCCCCTTTTTGTCACATCAACAAGGAAGTAAACAATGTTGCAATGTTGAAGATTCTCCAAAAGTAGCTCTTTGTAATGATCTTGAAGAACAATTAATATAATATTTTTGATGTAGAAGTAGAATAACCCAACCTTGTGTTCCATGTCTTGTACTATCCACGTGACTAAGAACTTATAGAGGAGGATATAAGTAGACCTCGATCCCTTGTCAATATTCTCATCCTTTGTGAGACACTGAGCACGATAATGTAACTCCTTCAAGTGTTATGACAAGTCTTCGTCACCAACATGTAAAGCACGAACAAGTTACCTTTAAAGTCTAGGCACTTTAAGATATGATAGAACACAAACTTGCGCAAATCTTCTTCAATCATCAATCTTACCATAAGAATTCTTCCCCTTAAGCTAACACCTCTTCATGACAAGTCTTAATGAACCAATATTCTCATATGGAAAAGTTAGAAGTCGAATAACTCTTTCACAAGGCTATCCCGATTACATATTTGAATATCAATCAAAGTCTTCATGAATTGTGGCTAACTTACTTAAAAATAATTAATCCATTTAAATATATCCGAGCCATAAATATCAACTTGATATTCTGAATTAAAATGGAGATTCCATGTACCTTTGTGTGTATTATCCTCCTTTTTGTGTGCTTAAAACGTACCAGTTTTCTCAAACAGCAGCAATCAGTTTGTTATCCGAGAACCCTTACTGTCCAATATCCACATTCATTACCCGATATCGGACAAAGCGTATCAGCGTTTGAAGAACATATCTCGGACAACACTGTCAACCTATCAGTGTTGACTTATTCTTGTCAGCGTCAAACTTCCTTCTGTCAGCGTCACATTTAAACCTGTCAGCGTTTAGATTTCAAATATCAGCGCCAACGGCTATATTTTCTTGTCAGCGTTTGCCTAAAGCCTTGTCAGCGTCACGATTGGACGTAACAGCGTTTGGAGAAAAACTTGTCAGCGTCTAAAAAGTAAAAATAAAAATATTTAAAAAGAAAAAGACCTTAACAAAGTAATTTATCCTAAGGGAAATATCTTACAAGTTGATAATAATTACTGGGCGGCAAGCACTGTCCATTTATGCACACTTGCTTAAGCAAGATAGACACAAATGACCTCTAGTGTCCCTTGCTAACCAAAATAGTTACCAACAAAGTTATTTCATAAAATTCTTTGTAACTCCCTGGTAAACCCATAACCAAAGTATTCCCAAGTCTCCCATCAGACCACAACCAATTCTAGGCCAAAAATGTCTTCGCAGCATGCATAGTCTATCAACTTTGCATGCTACAGTGCCTCATGGTTCAGTAAAACTAACCCATACTCACCAGTGGACACAATCTAGAATTGTGATGAGAGTATTCTAAGAATACCCAAGAGTCCTAAAGGTTCCTTAAACCTCCCCTCAAACTATGATACATGAGTTCTCAAAATATATATTTATGAACATTAAAAATTTATGTCAAGATAGGAATATAAATATTCCAACCATCATCCATAAACAAAACATGTCCAAATAGCTCTTCAAAGATCCATAAGCAACTCTGTATCCAATGGCATAAAGCTACCATTACCTGCACATTTAGATGAAAACCACAAAACTAACATTTGTTGCTGACAGCGTCCCGACAACACTTATCAGCGTTGAAGGAACTCTTGTCAGCGTTAGACAATAATATCTCCAACAACGGCAAAATAACACTTGACAGCGTTGCATTTACCTTTGTCAGTGTTAGAAAAATAATGTGGAAAATCTAAATCATCACAAAGACCAATAACAATGCATTATCCTGTACATACTTTTACAAAAAGGTTCTAAAACACATATTAAGTGAGATTAACCATTCCAATATTTGTTACCAAATATTGAAATCTTCCAGCATCAAAAGGTTTAGTTAATAAATCAGCTACATTATCTTCTGTATCTACCCTATCTGGTTGTATTAAACCTTTCTCAAAGCAATCTCTTATAAAATGATGTCTAATTTCTATGTGTTTGGTTTTAGAATGATGTACAGGATTTTTAATAATGCATAAAGTACTGTTATTGTCTACAAAAATCTTGGTATGCATAAAATTATACCCATAATCCAACAGCTGGTTCTGAATCCATAAGACTTGTCCACAACAAGCAGCTGCTGCAACATATTCTGCTTCAGTTGTAGAGTTTGCCACCACTGTTTGTTTCTTGCATTGCCAAGATATTAATCTGCTCCCAAGAAATTGACATCCACCAGTTGTGGATTTCCTATCAAACTTGTCACCACCATAATCACTATCTGAATATGCAATAAGATCCAAGGGAGAATCTTTTGGGTACCACAATCCAAGATCTGGGTAACATCTTAGGTACCTAAAAATTCTCTTCACAACAAAAAGGTGACATTCTTTGGGAGTCACTTGATGGCGTGCACATGCACACACAGCAAACATGATGTCAGGTCTTGAGGCTGTAAGATACATCAATGATCCAATCATTGATCTATAGTGCCTAACATCCACATCCTTTCCAGCTCCAATTTTTCCCCAAGGGTGTTGTCTATCCATAGGAGTGGAAGCCTCCTTCTCATGTGGAGAAAAACCATATTTCTTCAAGATTTCAGCTACATACTTGTCTTGGGAGATGAAGATACCATTTTCTTTCTGCTGAACTTGTAACCCTAGAAAGAAGTTCATCTTACCCATTGCACTCATCTTGAATTTATCTGTCATGAGCTTGGAAAAATCCTCACTCATTTTTGGATCAGTAGACCCAAAAATGATATCATCAACATAGACCTGCACCAACAACACATGTTTTCCTTTCTTCTTTGTAAATAGTGTCTGATCTATGGTGCCCCTTTTGAAACCATTTTCCACCAAGTAGGTGGACAATGTACCATACCATGCTCTTGGGGCTTGATGAAGTCCATACATTGCTTTCTTCACTCTATAAACCTTGTCTGGATTTTCAGGATCTTCAAAACCAGGAGGTTGCATGACATATACTTCTTCAACAATTGTCCCATAGAGGAAAGCACTCTTCACATCCATTTGGTAAACAGTGAAGTTCATACAAGAGGCATAAGCTAGAAAAATTCTTATAGCTTCAATTCTTGCAACTGGTGCAAAAACTTCTTCATAATCAATTCCTTCCTCTTGTGTATAACCCTGAGCTACCAAACGTGCCTTGTTTCTGACCACAATGCCTCTTTCATCTTTCTTGTTCCTTAGAATCCATCTTGTCCCATTTGGTCTCACATATCTAGGACAATCAACCAGCTCCCAAACATCCTGTATAGCAAATTGATGAAGCTCATCCTGCATTGCTTCCACCCAACTTGGTTCTTTGAGAGCATCAAAAATTTTCTTGGGTTCATCCTGTGACAGAAAACAGGCAAACAAACATGCTTGTACAAGAGGGGTATCAACCTTCTTGTGTATATTGGCAATAAATCCACCAAGACCTTGATGGGATCTTCTTGTCTGAACTGGAGCCATAACATCACCAATGATCTGAGATGTGGGGTGATCCTTTGCTGTGGAAGTGAGAACTCCTCCTTCAATAAGTCTGGTGTCCTCAATTTCACGCTCCATGTTGCCAATATCTTCTTCATCTGACTCTGTTTGATCAACATGAATCTCTTCATGGACATTTGAAGGTCCACCTTGTTCAAAATGTGAAGAGAAAAGATGTGCAAAGGTGTTGTCAAAGTCTGATCCTTGTTTGTCAGCGTTAGGGCTAACAACGCTTGAACTGCTTGTGTCAGCGTCTGATCCATCAGCGTCTGAATTGCTCTTGTCAGCGCTTGATTTCCCTTTGTCAGCGCCTGAAGAAGTGTGCATGTTTGTAGTTGGTGGTATCTGAAAACCACCATTATCTTTTCTAGCAGCAGCAGCAGCAGCATAATACTCATCTGTCCATATAGGAAGTGTAACATATTCTTGTGTGGGAGATGATTCAACTGCTGGTGGTCCATCCTCCTTAGCAACCTGTATACCTGAAACATTACCAATTCTCTTTTCTAAAACACTTGAAGTTACCTTCACAATGTCTGGATCAGTAACAGGCATATAATTTAAAGCTCTAGATAAAGGTTCTAAGTCAAACAACCAATTTGGACCACTTTCAGGATCACTAGGTTTACTTTCTAAAAACCTAACATGTACCTTTTCAAGTATACGTTTTTCCTTTTTAATGTAAACCCTATATCCTTTGCTCTGCACTGAATAACCCATGAAGTAGCCTTCATCACCTTTTGAATCAAATTTACCTAGGGCCTCACTAGTTTCTAAAACAACTACATGACAACCAAATGGCTTGAGAAAGCCAATATTGGGCTTCCTTCCCCAAAGTAATTCATAAGGTGTCTTATTATGTATCTTGTTGACCAATGCCCTATTCTGAACATAACAAGCTGTGTTAACAGCTTCAGCCCAAAAGGCTATAGGAAAGTGGGCATCAGCCAACATGGTTCTGGCTGCTTCAATAAGGGTCCTATTCTTCCTCTCAGCAACCCCATTTTGCTGTGGGGTTCTAGCTATGCTAAACTGCCTAGTAATCCCTTTCTTGGCACAAAAATCATCTAACAACTGATTTCTAAACTCACCCCCATTGTCACTTCTAATAATTTTGACCTCATTACCATTCTTCTTTTCAATTTGGGTAATGAAATTAATCAGACTTAGGGCAGTTTCACTTTTCTTGGCTAAAAAGAAAGTCCATGTAAACCTGGAGTAATCATCAGTAATAACAAAACAATATGATTTACCCTTCAAACTTTCTATATTAGTTGGACCAAAGAGGTCCATATGCAATAAGTGAAGTGGTTTAGAACTAGAGTGCACCTGTTTAGACCTGAATGAGACCTTGTGCTGCTTGCCCTTAAGGCATGCAACACAAGAGTGGTCATTGTGGAAAGCCTTTTCAGGCAAACCATCAACTAAACCAAGCCTCACAAGTCTATTGATATTCTTAAAGTTTATGTGCCCTAGTCTCCTGTGCCAAAGATTACTTTCATCTACTGAGGCTTTAGCATATAGACATGACATTTTATTATTTACCTTAATTCCATTAAGATTCACATTATATATGTCTTTATGCCTTGGTGTTCTAAAATCTATGTATTTTTCTTCTGGAAGCTTATAATCTTTGCTTAACACCAAGCACTCAGTATCTGTGAAGAGAACCTTATTTTTGTTATCACACACTTGTGATACACTAAACAAATTATAATCCAGTTCTTTTACCAAGAAGACATTCTCAAACCGTAGATTGTTGGTGACAAGGGTTCCTTTTCCTGTAATGGTGCCGTAGCCCCCTCCAAAGTATACCTTATCACCATCTTGAATAGGAGAGAAATTGGTCAGATAGTCTTCCTTTCCTGTCATGTGCCTTGAGCATCCACTATCCCAGTATCCATAATCATTGATATTCTTCTGAATGCCCTGCACATAAAGAAAACACATTAGTTTTCTTTGGGAACCCAAGCCTTAGAAGACTTGGATTCATTTGGTTGTTCAACAAGAACAGACTTGGTTCTCATAACAACCCCATTTTCATCCCTGTTTGAATGAAATTCCCAGTTAACCCCAATTGGTGTTGACAATGCCTTAGAAATATAATGAAACCTGTTGCATGTCATAGAAATACTAGTAGAATTAGGGTTTTGGTCTTGTTTTGGTCTCCATGTTAAGCTAGTAGAAGCTTTAGACCTATTTCCCTGTGGTTGCAAATACCTAGGTTTAGCAGTGTGTCTGTCAGCGCTGAAATTTCTCTTGTCAGCGCCCCGATTGCTCTTATCAGCGTTGAACCTAGGGTTTGCTACAGGAACCCATTGCCTATTTGACCAAGTGTTTGACTTTTGAAAAGGTCTTAGGCCTTGTGTGTTAGACCCTCTAGAAAAGAATGGGGCTGGTCTAACAACTTGTGAACTTTTGTTCACAAAGGTATTGGGTCTGACAGTGTTTGACCTATGTTGACTTTTGTCAGCGCTGAAATGGTTCCTATAAGCGTTGACATTGGAAGCGTTGACACATTTGTAGGCCAAATGTGAGAAGCTACCACATGTATAACAAGCTTTTCTAGACATAGTCTTAGGTCTAGAAGCAAAGAAGCCTGTTCCATGATCACTAACTTGGCTTTTTGGTGACCTAGTATTCCTATACATCTCAGCATACTTAACACTAGGTTTTCTAAAAGTTTGTGAGCCAAGGTCAACAGCTTTGCCAGTGGTAGGGTGTGTGATCTTAATAGGTTTAGGATCAAGGCTCGTGATTGGTGTGGGCTCATTTGGACTTTCACACAATAACCCTCCCTTAACAAACAAGGTGTGATTAGCTTTCTTCCACTCATCAAGGTCAGTCAGTTTTTGTTTGTATTCCTCAACTGGGGAAATCACTCTAGGTGGAGGAATGAATTCCTCCTCTTGACATTCTGGCAAGCCAGTCCAAGATAAGTCCTTTGATTGGACACCATAGAAATCCCCAGCTGGTGGTGGGACAACAGTATAATTATTCATCCCAATCCCACTCATATCCTTAGAGTCTCTTTGTTTGCTAACACACTCTCCTAGGGATTGTGTGGCCTTATCAAATCTCTGGATTTTAAGACTCACATTATCTTTATTTTTGTTAGCCTCTTCTAACTGAGCTATCAAATCAAGATTAACCCTATTTACTATATCTTGAACATCTTTACTCTGAAATAACTCATGTTTTAAGATGTTTATTTGATCCTTTAAATCAAACTCCATTTTCTTATACTCAGCTACAGTCTTTTCTGTTTGGGTAAGAGCAATTTGATAATTAGATACTTTGCATCTTTCAGTACTTGCCTCATCTAATAATTTAACTATCTCTTGTTTTAATTTCTCAATATTTAAACGACAACCCTTAGAACAGAAAGCATCATCATATACCTCATTATCTGATGAGGAGGAGGAGTGTGCCATGAGAGCATATTCAGCATGCTCTTCTTTAACCTCAGCAACCAAAGCTCTGTCCTCTTCCTCATTCTTAGCCATCCAGCTCCAATCCCATTCTCCAACACCATCAATTTGTTGAACAGCAACCATGGCCTTGGGATCTGGGCTCTTAATCATTTGGCTAGAAGGCTTCCCAGCATCAGATCTTCTTGGAGATCTACATTCCCTCATAAAGTGCCCCATCCTATGACAGTTGTAGCACTCAACCTTGGACTTGTCAAATCCAGCAACATCCTTAGCATTAAAGGTCATCTTCTTCTTGAACCTTTTATTGAACCTGTTTGCTCTTAAACTTACAAGAGCCATAGTCCACTTGATGTCCATCTCTTCCAATTGTTCATCACTTATCTGCTCAAGATCTTCATATGTGATTCTTGAATCACTGGGCAAAGAAGCAATGAATGCACACACAGTGTCTAGATCAAAACCAGCAGGTTTAATTCTATCAGCGCCATGATTGTGTGTGTCAGCGCTTGAGTACAAAGCGTTGACAGGATATGATCCAGCGCTGACAGATTGACATCCAGCGCTGACACCTTGAGATCCAGTTGCTGAATGTCCATAGAAGTTCATGGAATCAAATTGGCCTTCACTTTGTGAGAAGAAGGCCATGTTGCTGCTGGAAGATTTATTATCACTTTCCAATTGCCATTCATTCTCCAACAGTCTTAGTTTGTTGAAGATGTCATCAAACCTGGAAGTCTTGTGGGTGTTATTGACAAGAATAGATCTTGTCTTAATCTTCCATACATCACCAAGGCTTTTGAGAAAAGTAGCATTCAATTCAGGGTCATCAATCTGTTTTCCCATGAAGGAAAGTTGACTTGTGATGTCAAGAAGTCTACTTCTCACACTGCTGAGATTCTCATTAGGTTGAGCTTTAAAGACAGCATACTCATGCAATAGTTGCTTCTTCTTTTCTTCTTTTGTATCAGCATTGCCACCATGTGCTACTTCAAGAGCTTCCCAAAGCTCTTTTGCAGACTCAAAGCGTTTGTACTTGTGCTGATTCTCATGACCTAGGGCATGTTTCAAGATGTTTAAGATTTTCATGTCCACCCTCTTCTTGGCTATGTCTTCAACAGCTACAGCTCTCCCATCTTCAGGCTTTTCCACCTTATCAGATTCAGGACAATTAGGAACAGCTGTCCTTGTGGCAATTGCAGCAGTAATCTTTGCTGCTTTATCGAATGTGTTCCCATATTCGATAATCTCCCAAAGAGTGTAGTCATGAATAGCTATATATTGCTCAAAATTGGACTTCCAAAGCTCAAAGTTCCTGGCATCAAACATGGGAATTTTGATACTAGGGTTTGAGAAGTTGTTTTGTAGCAAAGCAGGAGGTTGATTTGTACCAGACATGATGTTTTTAGGGTTTTGAGAATTTTAGGGTTTTTAGGGTTTGGTGTTTTAGGGTTCTGCGTTACTTAAAGATCAAAAGTTTCTCAACAAGCTCTGATACCACTTGATGATCCCTATAATCGTTCGACTCAATGGTTAGGAACCATATATCTAGGTTTGATCATCGTTCATATGATAACATAGCGGAAAAGAACAATGATCATGACAAGGTGTTTGGGCACAAGAACATGAATTAAAACAATTGGGATGTTCATTATATTAATAACAAACATCCACTAGACGTGTATACATTGAATCCCACGTCTAGTGCGACACACACTTTAGGTTTACATTGTGAATATGAGTTGTGAATAAAACCTATGACCCTTGGTTCCTTTTATAGTGTAAGGATTAGGGTTTACAAGAGATAAGAATGAATAAACAAGTAAATCTTCTATTTAAATAAACCTATGCAGAATATCTTTTGCATGTTTATCTAAATAGAAGCTTCCATTAGCTTCTTTTGTCTACGTTTTGTCAATGCTTGAATTGCATGTGACAATGCTTGGATTGCTCTTGACAATGCTTGATTCCATCAACGCCTAAATAACTCTTGTCAACGCTTGGAATGCTCTTGTCAACGCCTAGACAAATACTTCACGTTTTCTTCATTTTTGAGTTTCTGCCACATCAACTTTTTGACCCAACACAATGGTATATTTTAAATGGGTCAAATGAGTCCGACTTGGTCAAAGTGCAATTTCAGTCCGAAAAATGTAGGTTTAGTAATGTGTTGAGTAACGGGTCGTAAAAGCAAAAACTTTTAATGGGATTAAAAATGGATTTTCTACAGGTCTTAAGGTATTTTTGAGAATTTTCCCAAATTTTATAAAAGGGTATAAGTCTAGGAAAATAGCCCATACTTTTGGTAAGTATCGGCGAAACCGTAAAATGGATAGTAACTTTAATAACATTGATAAATGATATAAGTCTAGTAACAACTACTTGTTTGATTTTGGCGTGAGCTTTCATAAGCGTTGAGTGTGTTTGCATATGCGTGTGTTTAGTACAATAATGTACGCGGAGTATTGATTTTGTTTTCGTACTTTGACTTTTAGGTCAAGTGTTTGGTTTTCTCGGGCATCCACGTCGTCGGTGACATTTCTCGTTACGTCTTCGCTAGAACCACTACTACTACGCAAGGTGAGTCTATAGCCTCGCTCTTTACTTATTTCAAATGTTTTTACCCGCGAGGGGGATACAAGCTATTTAAATGAAAATGAACATAAGTCATGAATGATTGTTGGACCCGAATGTTTCCTTGAAATTGTGTTGAGTACCTAGTTGCAAAAGGCCCTAATTTCATGAACTATTAACTATTGTCTTGCCCTTACGAAGGGGTAAATAGCCGCTTATACAAAGTGATAGTACTATGGGGTTGACTACCCTATCCGAGACGAGGGCTAGTACGTTGATACCCCCTGCGGACGGATAATTTGTGATAAGAGATAAGGTATAATTGCAACTAATGCCTTTAGTATGGGCACTGGTTTCATCTGAATCACGCCGGTAATTATTACGCGGGTGATTGAGTTAACGGATTAGTTTCATGAGCTTAAACACAATTGTCATATCCTTGAATAATAGATTGTATGGCCACAATGCTATTGAATGATCATGATTGGTTTTTAATACTTATGTTCAACTGATGATTTGATAAACCTATAGATTCGCTCAACCTTTGTGTTGACCATTTTAAGCATGTGTTTCAGGTAATCAATGTTGATAGCAGTGGAGCATGCGAGGATGGAAGTTGTTGTGGCTTGGCGGTCTACTTTGTTTTTCCTCCCTTTTAGCACTTAAATACTTTATATTATGTCATGTGAACAAAAATTGTATTTTGGGTTGAGATTCAGTGGGGACCAAAACGCAAACTCTATTTTATATTATTTTTGGGGTTTGGAAAACAGTAGACTTTGTTGTTTTAAACAATCTTTAATTTATGTTTAAATTTCTACGTCTCTTTGAGTCGTTCGAAATAGCTTGTGTGTGATGATAACTGTATAGCACCCAAATGTTGTAGTTCCGCTGCGCATAGCATTTGTTGGGGGTGTTATAGATTGGTATCAGAGCCATGAGTTATAGAGAACTAGGTCATTTTGAAAAATCCTAAACTATAACTTTTGGTGTCGTAAGAAATGGTCCAAGCACACAACTATCCTGCATGGCTCCGGTAAGAATTCTTTAGCATTGCTTTATATTTTAGATGTATCCCTCAAAATTGATATGAATTCCCTAGTATTTAGTAAGTAAATACTTTGATATATATTGAGATATATTGTTTTGTACGTTGAGTACTTATCATCGTAATTTGCAAATTCCTGTAAAGATTATCGTATATGTTGCATGTAATTGGCATAACGGGCTACATTGCATTACATGGCAACACCGTGTTGTAATCCTACGTGTATGTAGGAATGGTTGTATGTATAAGTATGTATATACTATGGTATTTAAAGGCATTGCACGCGAAGCAATGGTCCTTGAATGATTATCGTACATGTTATAATGCGGTTTTGTTGAGAATTCGGCCTTACCGCTAATTATCAATCTTGATAATTAATTTGTTGATCGAATAATCGAGTGTGAACCTCGCTTAATACTCTATATACGTAAATGATGCTTCGTAACATATTTTATATCCACTAGAGTGATCTCAATTTGTCGTTATCGCACCGTGATGTGTCATTTTGGACATTTTCTTTTGAAACGTAATTTACTTACGTATTACTTTATTTCCTTTATTCCTAATGAGTTTGATATGTTAGTTGGCGTAACTATAATATAGACGAAGTATAATCAACGATGCGTACATCGTAACGACAAATCACATGTGTATGTTATAAAACGTGGTTGAGGCGTGTTGCCATTTAATCGTTGTTTACTATTCTACTTGAATTTTAAGATGTGTTTTAAGGATAGACTAGCGTTGTGACCAATCGCGATAACTTGGAATTTGGTTGGTTTTTATGTTAATTTTGTGGAGTACGATTTCGAGACTCATCCGAGGCCGATAACAACACTTAGTTGACATACGTATTCTCGCTTCGTTTATTTCATTTTTGTTCTTGTTGTCTTATTATTTTAAATTTGATAGTATATATGACGAGGTCCGACATTTGTGTGAGTTAAGCAAGCACTAAACTTTGTTGATTGAATGAGTTAAACTTAAAGTGTTTTACATATTAAATAAATGGTGAATGAAATTTTTGGATAAAAATGACTTATGATGTGTCTTGTAACAAGTAAAAATAAGTGTAGAGAAGAAATGGACAAAGTGAAATTGTTTTCCCTTCAACCTTGGTTGGTATATCATAATAAGTGATTTATATTACTCGTAAAATCCTTGTTTTCATATATTAATAATTTGATACTAGAAGCTTGTGATGGATTTGTTAAGAATTTGTTTAATATAATTTGAAAAAGGAGTTTATAATAAAATTTACGATATGACTGTTGAGTATACGTAACTTGGATTTAATATGAATTAATGTTAGGTCATTAAACTTTTGGCGTATCTTGTAATATAAAACATGAGTAGAAGAATTGGTCATATATTTTGGAGCTAAAAATTTTGTAAAATTGGTTTTATTTTAAACATAAGGTTATGTTATGTATGCATTGGTATAAAATAGAACACGTTACTTGTTGTAGTGAATAAACTGGGATAAAATCGGAATATACACCTTAAGTAAGAAATTATAATGCTTGAAATAAATTTTTAAACATTGATGGAACGTCATTGGAAATCATTTGTTTATTTAATTGTCGTTATAGAGAATCACTATGCATAATTCGATGATGCTTGTTTAAAATCGTTTGAAAAATCTTTTGTTTTATTCCGCTGCGAGATGTGTTAATTTTAAAATCACTTGATAATGGGCTAATGATTAAAAGTTGAATTTTATATATCTTTGAATTATTGAAATAAGCATCTTAATTATTTATTATTTTATTATTATCATCGAGATTCAAGTATCGACTAAAATCAGTAAATTATCTGAGATAAAACTACGTGAAACCTCTTTATCATTTGAGTCGAAGTGCGCGAATGTGATTTAACAAACCAGTTTTAAGGAAGACTTATGTATAATAAAAAGTCAAAAGTTGATTTTAAGAGTTAATTGGACTAGTTTGAGTCATGTTGGATATGTGTATATATGTGATAATATAAGTCGTAATAATAAAAACGTAAAACTTGGAAAATTCTTACTGTATACGTTTTGGTACTTAAGATATGAACATTAACGAGATTTTGACACAAGTATGGAGATTTTCAAACCTAATGATTTGTCAATTATGATAACCGAGTCACCACATCTACTAATGTTAATAATTTCCGAGAGATTGAAATTTTTTTTTCCAGAAATGAAAATGTTGTAAAGATTGGAAAATGAAAGGTATAAATTCTTTAATGGTGTAACACAAATTAAAAATGTGTAAATGTTCGGTTTTACAATGTACAAGGTAACACTAATTATTATGCGCAACTGGATTATACAACACACGCCTACTTGTATAATATTTTATAAAGATGTATGTATAACGTTTTGAGTCACGATGGTTCGATCGTATGACATCCCTTCTTTGATTTTGTGGGTCTGTATCTAAACTTGAGTCGTCATGTGATTGTTCATTTTAATATTTTCATGATATGAAACCATTATTATTATATTTATTTTAAAGCTACTATTTCGCTAGTACTTGATAGTGAGGGTATGTCACCCGGTGTATTTTTGTCATGTTCATGGACGCCGTAACTTTTCTTCTTTCGGTTAATGGAACCTAAAATTCTGTATTTACTTGAATGATGCTATAAATCTTCATTAAATTGGTTATTTATTTAAATGGAACGAAAGCGAGGAGGCGAAGCCGCTTTACCAAATTGTAGAGGTGAAAGAACTCGATCTTCCTGGTGAAATTGTTTCTATTTAACCAAGTGATTATTCTTCTCTCCCTGTATACCCTTGGTGGAATGTGTGTGCAACTTGAGACGATGGGAATTATGAGCGTTGTTTTATTTTTGACGCTTGTGTTGATATTCAATTTTTACTCCATGTATTCGTAGATCGCTGTTGTTATCCCGAGACTTTTGTCATATATCTGAAGTATTTTCGTTTCTGATGTAATAAATTTTAGCTGGCAATAATATTGCTTGTTCACCTCGTTCGATCTCATTGCTTTTTGTTTTTGTTACTTGTTGTGCTTACAAAGATCTTTAATCATGAACCACCTTACCGTTATTTTGTGAGTAGCCTATTTTGAAAATATGTATGAGTGTGTGAAATGTTTTGGTGAACCAAATGCAAATGGTGTCGATTTCTTTATTTAATTATCTATTTATTTTTCTCACAAAAAGGCAAAGCAAAAATATGTTTTCAAAGTGTATGAAAAATGTTTGATGTGTTTCTTAAAGCGATAGTAAGAATATTTTCCCATTTCAAATTCCATTTCAAATGATTTAAATATTTTTAAGATTAGGTCGAAAACTTTCATAGTCATCTTCGGTGTGTCATAATAATGTTTGTGTTGTCACTCGATCCTCAATTATGAACAGCTTAGCTAACTATGCATAATTCGGGAAGAGTCCTGTTTTGTTGGTTGTCGTCGCTTGACCCTTAAGTATGCATGATCTGGCTAATTATCATAGTTTAGGAAGGGCAATGTAGTTTCGAATCAATTGGTCATCTTTACAACCGGTAGTGTTTTTGATAAATGTTTGGATGAGAATGTTTTTAAAAAATGGTGGATCCTTATGCAAGTAATTGTATTCTCCTTGACTCCTAGAGAAATTTTTTTTTTGAATTTTCTTGTGTTCTTTGAAATCTTTTCTTTTTGTTTGGCGTTGACTTAGTAAGTCACCGTGACCGAATAATTTTAGAAAATGTTTTTATGTGTGTGTGTAACGTGCGAATTTCATCGGAATCACGAGGGTGTTGATGAAATACCAAAGGGACTCGTACCGACACTGAGGAGAAATTTAAACAAAAATAGGAGACTGCCGAAGTAGAGGAACACCGAGTTTGAATAACTCTAAGGGAAATGACGAAGACTTCTCCTACGTCGAATGTATCGTACCTTATTTATTTTTCTTTCCTTGTTCTTTTGATATGACAACGACACACGATAAACTGTTGAAGTTTACCAACTGTGCATCGGTAATTGGAAGACAATTCCATTGCCGTCTTCGTTTATTTAAGTGAGGAATCCTTTTTGCTTAACTCAACCATCCTTGATTATCGATGGTTAAACGATAGATAAACATAGTCGAAGTTTTTATGGTGAACCCTTGTCTTTTATGTGTTTATGTTGTATGTGATCTGGTCAAGTGATCGTAAGTTATGAGAACTTGAGATGACATTGTCCAATGAAGTCTGATCATGAAGAACATGTGCCATGTAATATACTTATAACTGTGAACGGCGATGTTATTGAGATTTTGACCACGGTTGGGACGAAAGTGAGATGGTGTTCTTGTAATATCTTTTGGATATGGATCCGTGCGTGAGCACCCTATGATGACATTTGTATCTATTTTATTTTATTTTATTTTCTTTTTGGATATGCATCCTTAGCTAGCAAGCTCGTGAACCTTCTTTAACTTGCAATTTTCTTTTGACTGGACTAATCCGGTATCCTGTCAATATTTCTTATTTTATCATGGCTTGGCTGATTAGCAAGCATGAGTTAACTTGGTTGAACTTATTTACTTGGCATGGTTTGGCTATTTCGCAAACATGTCGTGATACGACTTTATGTGCTTCATAATGACTGATGAGACTGCTTTTATACATGGTCTCATCGTCCAAAACGGCCTTAAAATGCATAAAATATCATAAAATAGACCAAATATATGCTCGTGTTTGTTACTTGTGTATTTTTAGGTACGGATATTGAGGAATTGGCAAAAGAACACAAGAATCAATCAAAAACGAACACGGGAAACGAAGTCGCACAATGAACCGGGCCCAAGTTGGAAATTTGCAAAAATACCCTTGAAGAATTGAAGATTGGCAAAAATGGCCCCTCATCTTTGAAGAACTTGTTACAATTGACCCTCCATTTATCAATTGTACAAGTATGGTCCTTATTTATTGAAGATATTACAAGATCAGTCCATCAAGTTTGAAGATTATGCAAAAGATACCCTTGGATAAAGTTTATAAAAGTTTTGTGCCATTTTCAGCAACTTGTCAAAAGTTGACAAGGCATAAACAAGCACTGTTGGGTATTTAAAACAAAGTGGAAGAAAAAGGATACCTTGGGGACTAATTCTGCCTAACCACCAAACATTCCCACCCAACCAAACCTTGCCACGTCAACCCTACCCACCCATTTACCCATAACCCTTACCCAAAACCGACCCTACCCAATCCCACCAACCCGGGTTTAATTTATTAAACTTGGTCAACAGTCAAACCCCACCCCACCTTCCCTCCTAAACATTAATTTGAAAATAATTATCCCCAAAATAGATTAAAACCTGGATAATTAACCCATAAACCCTAATCCCCACCCAGGTCGATTAAAGCACAAATCAAAGGGTTTTTCACCCAACTTGTGCAGATCCTTAATTTAACTTCCCCTCACCATAACCCACCCAACAAAACCCCTCCACGTGTCCTCTGGTCCCCTCCCCAAACCTCCCCTGCTCTTGTCACTTTCGCACAAAGCCCCAATCCGACAAGATAAACGATTCTAAGAACTCCTTAGTCCCCAAGACTATTTTAACGTCCAAGATTCATAGTCCAAGCTGTCAAGTCACATGTATCCACTTTTTGACCAAGATGAAGACCAAGACTCAAGGGCACTTCTGGCATTTTCCATTTTAGGGTTTAGCATTCTAGAATCCTCCTTGTACGCCTATTTAAGGCACCTTAGGTTTCAATTGTAGCTTGTTCCAGTTTTTAGCAAAAAATCCTTTGTAATTCCTTTTTTAAGAAATAAAGTTTGGTATTTGAGAAAATTCAATTGTAATTCCTTTTATATTTTTAAAAAGTTTGTGTGTTTGGATTTGCTATAACTGAGTTCCATTTAAATTTGAGAAAGAATTTGGTGTTTGAAGTTTCATTTTTCAAAAAAGGGGTTTTAAAGAAATCTTGAATTCAGAAAGTGAAGGTTTTGGAAAGTGAAAGTGGACCTAAACCTTGATGTTCTGAGTGTAAAGGTTTTTTTTAAAACGTGTTAAGTAAAAGGGTTTCAAGGTTCTAAGTTTTCAGAAAAATCAGAAAAAGTATATTTTTTTTCTTGGTTTGTTCTTGTTTGAATTTGCAGGTTGATTTGTTTGTTGATTAAGTTCAGCACCAACCCGTGTTGGTAAGGAGGTGGTATAGCAACCACAAAGGACCCTGGATGTGGGGTCCTTAGGTAAAAATTTCTTGTTCCTTTGAAATTTTCAGAAAAGTGAAGGTTTGAATGATTATTGCATGATTATTTGAAAAGTGTTGTTTAAGCTGTTGGATTAGTGTTCTTATGTGTATTTATATATGTTAAATGCTATATGAACCTATTTGAGTAAGTTTTTAAGTGATTCTGTTTGAAAATTTGGTTTTCAAAAGATTTAAAGTGGTGTTTGGAAACAGGTTTTAGCAGGGGATAGATTTTGATTGTGTCTTAAAAATGTGTTAGAAGTTGTTGAAACAGGATTGAGATAGCTTGTTGTTAGTTGTGCATCAACTTGTAAGAGATTTGAAGGAAATTTTTGCAAGTTAAAAGGAAATTGATAGCTTAAAACCTGCATATGCCCTTTCTACTTGATTTTTCATGAAAAATGATGCTTGATTTTTAAAATCTGTTGAGATATAGGGTAATTCAGGGATTGAGTTTGCTTGTATAGTGATTGGTGCTATTGTGTGCTTGATTTGGACGTTTAAATCTCACTAGAGTGCAAGTTATAAGCTTAAACACCCACCAGACCTATCTGTTTACTTCAGAAACTGGCATTTGCTTGATGTGCATGTTTTTGCTTGATTTGGTTTATCTAGTGTGCTAAGTGTGTTGTTTACTTGCTTGTGTTGACTCCTTGTGCTCAGAAAGAGCACAAGGGTGCCTTTGTTCCCATAAAACATCACCAACACACCACACCAAGCCCCTCTTGGTCATACTATAAACAAGTGACCAAAGTCACTTGTTCATCAGAAATACCACCAGACTTGCCCACGTTTTGATCCATAATTTGCTGAATCTTGTATATTTTTGGAGTTGGATTGTGTTTACAAGTTGATTAAAGTTACTGGATTAAGTTTTAAAAAAAAAATAATAATAAATATTTTTGCCAAAAAGGACGTGGCCAGGACTCGAACCTGCGCCACTCCTCTCGCAACCAAACGTGTTAACCATCCTGCCCTAGGGTCTTTGACTGCTAGGTTTGGTTTGGTTAATTACTTAAGGAGTGTTTGAGTTTGGCTTATTTAAATAAGCCGTGAGCTTTTAAGCTCTTTTCAGCTTATTTAGGTAGTATTTTTAGCTTATTTGAATTTTCATAGGACATTTATAGGTTGTAGGATTTTTCTGGTCAAAAATATTATTTTTCCTTTTATCTAATTATTTAATAGGATTATTTCTATTTTTAATTTTAGAAAGTCTTTAAAAAATATTAAACAGTAGCTAAAAAATACAAAAAATAGTTTTTAGGTTTTAATTTGTATTTTTGAGGTTTACATGTGAAAAAGTTTTCAAAAACTTTAATTTTTGATTTTATTTGATTTTAGGTTTTTTATTAAACTTTGAAAATTAATATAAAATTCATTAAGAGGTTTTAGAAACTTTTGTTTACATTTTCTTTCTAGTTAGAATATTTAGGGTTTTTGAGAATTTTTTAGAATTTATTTAAGAACTTTTAATTTTTTAGAATATTTTAATATTATTTTATTCATTAAAATAAAAAGTTTTATTTTTATTTCTTTTTCATTTTTCCTAGGTTTTATATCATTAATTAGGACTTTTCCCATTTTTAGAATAATTTTTAGGCTTTTCAATTAATTTTTAGAATTAATTTAAGATTTAATAGTTTTTAATAGTTTTTAGGAGTTTAAAAATAGTTTAATTTGGTTTTAAAATTTTTAAAATTAGTTTTTAGTTTAATTAGGTCATTTTTGAGGTTTACAAACTATAAAATCTTGTTTAGGGCTTTTTAATATTTAAAAGTGATTTTTAGGGCTTTAATTAGCATTAAAAAGTCATTATTAAATTAATTAAAAGGTTTTGGCAAGTTTGGATTTTTTGTAAACTCTTAGAATATCATTTGGGAGTTTTTAGTAATTTTTAGAAATTTTTAGGTTAAAATTTTAAATTTTGTGTTTTTCACGTTCTTCGTCGTAACTTTCTAATAGTGTTTTTGCCTTATTTTTCTATTTTTTTTCGTCTTCGTCATTTTCTCTTCTTTTCTTCTCATTAATAATCAAAAACATAATCAATCAATTCAATTCACAACGCACGTGCCTCCTCGAGAACGAACTCACTTTTAGGGTCATTTACACACGGTTTTCCTAAATCGTCGTGCTTACTTACCCTATTTTATTGCTCTTTTCCTAAAGGGTAGTAAAAACACTACATCATTTTTGGCGCCGCTGCCGGGGAGGCGTGTTGTGTTTTGATTGACAATTGTTGTTTTTATATATTAGCCATAAATATAATTGTATTAATAGCACTCTATTAATACGTATTATCGTTTTTTCGGTTTTTGTGTGAATACTATTACTATATTGTATACGTAGAACAATAAATACACAAGTACTCCAAATACGTGAGCAATCACAACCTTGATTCGGGATTTCATCACTCGATCATTGTATTCGAATCTCAAACCAAAGAAAAAGGCAAAAATAGATAAATACTTTCGTGAAGCTTAATCTTGATAATACAAACTATAAGGTGGGTATAAGGCGGTTGTATTTCACAACCTAAAGGAAAAAGGCTCTTAAGTGCTTCGCGCCGCCTCGTTTCCTCCGCTTGCTTGTGCGTATTTGATTTTGAGAGTGAATCGAGGGTTTTGCCGCCCAAAGTATTATTACATATCATATATATTTTCTTGGTTTCCATTTGATTAAACCCTCTTGAACGATTTGGTGTTCCACCATCGTTCTAAAGTCATCGAAGGCGTTCACTCCACGTGATCGTTTTCATTCCTTGAGGCCTTTTTAATCAAGAGATTTGATTAGTGAGGAGATTTGTGGACTCATTGTCTACTTAATACATTCACCAATTCCAAAAAAGGTTAATACAATCAAAAAACCACAAAAAAATTGAAAAACACAAAATACCAAAAAGAATCTTCTTTGCTCGCCTTCTCGTTGTACGTGACGTTTATGCAAACTCGCTCTAGAGCTAGACGTGCTCGTAAACGAAGAAACAAGTCACTCACTCAATCTAGTGAGGAGTCTCCAAGTGAGGAACCTATTGTAGAACAAGAAGCTATCATGGCTAATCGTACTATGATGGAGTTGCTTCAAGCACCCACCGAGGGTTTTGGAGAGGCCATTGTGATTCCCGCCATCCTTGCGGAGAACTTTGAGATCAAAACGGGTTTAATGTCTATTCTTCAAGCAAACAAGTTTCGCGGTCATGAAAAAGACAACCCGCATTATCACATTAGGCAATTTAATCGTCTCACCGCGACAAGCAAGTTTAAGGATGTACCACACGATGCCATTAAGATGATGTTGTTTCCTTATTCGTTAGATGGACCCGCCAAGATATGGCTTGAGAAAGAACCGCCGAATTCAATTTTGACATGGGCCGATCTCGTGTCTAAATTTGTGAATCAATTTTTTCCACCATCTAAGACAACACATTTGAAAAACGAGATTTCACGTTTTACACAAAGACCAAATGAAAGTTTTTCAATGGCTTGGGAGAGATTTAAAGAAATGCTACATGAATGTCCACACCATGATTTTTCCGAATTGCATCAAATTGACACTTTTTATAATGGGCTTAATGAACATGAACGAGATTATTTAAATGCCGCCGCGGGTGGTAATTTTTTGTGCAAAACGACCAATGAGGCTTTGAAAATCATAGAAAATAGGTCTAAGGTCTATAGCCCTCGTAACACACCGAGTGTTGCCAATTTGGGCTCATCATCATCTCGTTCCATTAATGCCTTGCAAGATGAAGCAAATGAGGAGAATCGGTTTTTCGATAGGTTTTCGACTCTTATGTCTCATTGGAAAGCTCAAGAAGCTTCAAGCACCGCTTCGGTTAAAGCGGTTGCTAAGAGTTGTATTTCGTGTGGTGGAGCTCATGATTTTTCCGAGTGCATTACCGCGGATGGTAACACTTCGAATGCTTTTGTAGCCACGGGAACTTATAACCAAATCGGTCAAGGTTCACGTTCAAATCAAGCTCCACAAAATCAAAATGCTAATAACTATCGAAACAACAATCAAGGTGGAAATTACCAAGGAAATCAAAGGAATTATAACAAGGGTAATTACCAAAGTGGAAATGGGCAAATTTCAAACCAAAACCAAAACCGTGATTTTCAAACTCCTACTCAAGGTTTTCAAAATGCTCACACTAAAAATTTGCAAGGAGAATTTTTAGATTATGCTAAGGCTAATGATGCTAAGTTTGATAACATGCAACGTGAAATGGTTAGCTTAAGATCCGAATTGAAAAATGAGCTTAAAACCGAACTTGCTAATGAACTTAAAACTCATGCTAATAAAATGGAAGGAAATGTCACACGACTCCAACAAAATCAACAAAAAATGGAGCAAGGACAACATGAGATTAAGCAAGAGTTGTTGAAAGCGGATGCTAGGCAATCTAAGTTTGAAGATCGAATGGCTAAAATGTTTGAAGCTATCATGTGTAAGCCCTTTTCTTCAGGTGGTCTTCCTAGTGATACCATCGTGAACCCGAAAGGAGAATTGAAGGTTATTACCACTCGTAGTGGTAAAACTTTCAAAGAACCCATTTCTCGTCCAAGTACTTCTATGGAGAAGGAAAAAGAGAAAGAACCCGAGGTTGTGGTTGAAAAGGAGCACATTACAAGCCCACAAAGTACCGCTCAAACCACACCTACGGTTGAACCAACACCCATAATGGAACCCGAGATTCCAAGGCCGATGCCTATGCCTAATTTGCCCCAACCCACACCACCTTTACCCTACCCATCAAGACGAGACAAGGAAAAGGCACAAGAACGAAATAATTATCAATTTGAACTTTTTATGAAAATGTTTCGTGACTTGCATTTTAATATAAGTTTTGCCGACGCCTTAGTCATGATGCCTCGATTTGCCGCGAACTTCAAAAGTATGTTGAATAACAAAGAAAAATTGCAAAAATCGTCTAGTTGTTCTTCGGTTTTTCTAAGCCGCATACCTCAAAAAGTCGGTGATCCTGGAAAGTTTTTAATCCCATGTGCTATCCAAGACATGGAAGAATGCTACGCCTTGGCCGATCTTGGTGCTAGTATTAATTTGATGCCTCTCGAGATTTTTAAGTCGCTCAATCTTCCAAATCTCACTCCTTCAAGAATGACAATCGAAATGGCCGATCATTCTACGATTCTAGCTTGTGGAGTTGCCGAGGACGTCTTTGTGAAAGTTGGGAAATTCTATTATCCCGTGGACTTCATAGTTGTTGATATTCCCATCGATCCTAAAGTTCCGTTAATTTTAGGTCGATCTTTTTTGGATACCTCGAGAGCACTTATCGATGTGCATGCAAGAAAAATCACTCTTCGTTTCAATGAGGAAGAACTCGTCATTAATGCAACCCAAAACTCCACTCTTTCTCATATTTATTCGATCACATCTTTGTACAATGTCAATCGTATCAAAAACATGTGTCAAAGGATTTCCAATAGAGTTTTAGGAGTTGATAAAAATGAAGTTCCGTCCCCTCCGCCGATGGAGGTTAAGAGTGTTAAGCCGATAATTCCAATCTCGAGTGATTCTTCGGATGATGAATATGTTGATCCCGATGGGGAGGTTTTCTTTGTTGACAAAAGATTTGAAAACTTGCCACCACCTAAACCAAAACGCTTTCAAAATGTGATAATTTTTAGTGTGACTAACATTGTTTTAGATACACCAAATATTTTTGACATAATTAAATCGGGTTTTCACAAGGAGAGTATTAAAGATGAAAAAGGAAAAGATTTTGAATCTAATTTAAAAGATTTTTCTACAATCCTAACTCCGTCATCACCGCGTGTCTTGAGTACTACAAGCTCGTCTTCTCCTTTTGACGATGCTTTGTGTGGACCTAGTGTGGGGGAAGCCCCTTATGTTTCCTCCCCTTTCTCCACCGAGGACGAGATATTTGATCCTGGAATTGCTTATATAGGGATATCTCGGTCTTCCACCGATGCAATAAATGGAAAATCTTTTCATTTGATTGGTGTGAGTCTACCTCGAGTAGCTCAATGTTATGGCTTACCCATTGTCCCACCCTTCTATTTCTTCTCTCCTATTTTCTTTTATCCCATTGGGATGTGTGTTGGAGTTGTGTTGTCTCGTCTTTCATCCGAAAACGAGGACGCTATCTTTGACCCCGGTATACGTTTATCGGATTTTTAAAGTACTCCACGTGCTTTTGGGCCTTGTTTATCATGTAAGCCCCACCAAAAATTGACCAAACCATGATTATCCCTAAATGATCACATTTATGGGGATTCGAGTCGAGCTTTTGACTCGGTTATCAAAAACAAGGTGCCTCGTGGGGGAGACCCATGCTTATCCATGTATATATTATTGCTTTCTAATATAGTTTAATGTGAGGGGATTTGTGCCCTTCCAACCTTTGTTCCGTGGTTGTTTGTGCATCGTGTCTTTTAGATCATCATCTTCACGATTGGAGCCTCTCGTGTTCGTTTCATGGGAGCACTCGATCGTTTGCTTTGGAGGCCTTTCCCAATATCCTCATGATATATCCTTTTATGTTCTAACCTTAGGTTTATAGCACACTTCATAAACGGCTATTACTTATTGGTTACACCCTTTCCATGCTAGATTAGGCATTCGACTACGTCTCTAGTATGGGGGTGTTTGCACCCCTAGACTCGAAACATTGAGGACAATGTTTAACTTTAGTATGGGGGGGGGTGAATAGATACTTGCCTTGCCAAACCTTCAAGCTTTCCAAAGTTTATCGTTTTGTTATCATTTTGTTGCAAAATAAGGCTAAAAATGGCCAAATTTTAAAATTTTTCTAGTTTTTTATAAGTGTTTGATGACACGAATGTAGATTTTCCGATGGCGAGAATAAGAGTAATTTTTGACTCGACCGTGCGTGTTGAGCACTTAGCTTTGATTCCTTAACTACACATTAGGCTAAGTCTCTTAAATGAGGACGAGAAATGATAGAGTTAATTATAAGTTACTATGCTAAACGTAGAGTACTCGTATTCTTTCAAAAACTCATGTGTTCTCGTTGTTTGCTTATTCTCCCTTCGCTTGTAAATATTTTTGCTTAATAAATATTGATTTAGCGGTTTAGTTTTGATTGTTGGGTTTCTAGTCTTTTCTAGTAGCTTCCGTGTAATTAAATTGGGAAGACATTAAGGTATCGCCAGCGTCACGGTTTTGAAGTATTGGCAACCCGAATAATCGAAAGCTTCACCCAATAATAAGATTTCAAGTGCTCACCTAAATCTAGCAAACAATTTGAAGCCCCACAAGGCCTAAAATCTATGCAAAAATTGAAAGTGAATCAAGCCTTAATCTTCGAAGCTTTAAAGATCCAAAATTCGCTTTAGCGTGAGGATATACGTCTTTGGCTAATAAAACCACCGATGAGGCGGATAATAAAAGGCAAGGCAAGACCGAAGTCATAATAAAAGCTTCATGGCGAAGTTGAATAAAAGATGGAGGTAAACCAAAGATAATAAGGTCCTTCCGTTAGGGGGCGTATAAAAGTCTTGGTAATAAGTCTCATGTTCAAAACCGTTATAAAACCGTGTTTATCGATTCTTCTTGTCAACTTAATTTTTTAACATCGTTGTCTATTAGGAGGGGTTATTGATTTGATGGTCTTAGTTACACCGTTAGGACTCTATTTTTAGACCTAAATCTCTATTATCGCATAAGTCAATGATGTATCCTCGTGATCATTAAGACAAAATAAAATATAAGAGATACAACTTAGGAATAATGGGAGAATAAGTATGTGATTAGGACATATGAGTAGTGTTAGCATTACTAACTTATAATGACAATGATCTCGTTGCACGCTTGGCATGGAATTAAGGTGAAAATCGAGGACGACGAAATTATTTCTAACGAAGCATTCACATGTTCTTGTTCTATGAACCTAAACGTCCCATTTTGCGATGAAAATCATACATTATGTCTAAAACACAAGTAGTAGTAATCATAGTGTGTAGCTAGTTTATCATTTCAATAAAAGTCATAAAATTAAATTTTGGAGATGCTTTGATACTTTATTCTTAGCATTGCGTGAGGGCACGGCAATGGTTTAGTATGGGGGAGTGATGAGACTGCTTTTATACATGGTCTCATCGTCCAAAACGGCCTTAAAATGCATAAAATATCATAAAATAGACCAAATATATGCTCGTGTTTGTTACTTGTGTATTTTTAGGTACGGATATTGAGGAATTGGCAAAAGAACACAAGAATCAATCAAAAACGAACACGGGAAACGAAGTCGCACAATGAACCGGGCCCAAGTTGGAAATTTGCAAAAATACCCTTGAAGAATTGAAGATTGGCAAAAATGGCCCCTCATCTTTGAAGAACTTGTTACAATTGACCCTCCATTTATCAATTGTACAAGTATGGTCCTTATTTATTGAAGATATTACAAGATCAGTCCATCAAGTTTGAAGATTATGCAAAAGATACCCTTGGATAAAGTTTATAAAAGTTTTGTGCCATTTTCAGCAACTTGTCAAAAGTTGACAAGGCATAAACAAGCACTGTTGGGTATTTAAAACAAAGTGGAAGAAAAAGGATACCTTGGGGACTAATTCTGCCTAACCACCAAACATTCCCACCCAACCAAACCTTGCCACGTCAACCCTACCCACCCATTTACCCATAACCCTTACCCAAAACCGACCCTACCCAATCCCACCAACCCGGGTTTAATTTATTAAACTTGGTCAACAGTCAAACCCCACCCCACCTTCCCTCCTAAACATTAATTTGAAAATAATTATCCCCAAAATAGATTAAAACCTGGATAATTAACCCATAAACCCTAATCCCCACCCAGGTCGATTAAAGCACAAATCAAAGGGTTTTTCACCCAACTTGTGCAGATCCTTAATTTAACTTCCCCTCACCATAACCCACCCAACAAAACCCCTCCACGTGTCCTCTGGTCCCCTCCCCAAACCTCCCCTGCTCTTGTCACTTTCGCACAAAGCCCCAATCCGACAAGATAAACGATTCTAAGCAACTCCTTAGTCCCCAAGACTATTTTAACGTCCAAGATTCATAGTCCAAGCTGTCAAGTCACATGTATCCACTTTTTGACCAAGATGAAGACCAAGACTCAAGGGCACTTCTGGCATTTTCCATTTTAGGGTTTAGCATTCTAGAATCCTCCTTGTACGCCTATTTAAGGCACCTTAGGTTTCAATTGTAGCTTGTTCCAGTTTTTAGCAAAAAATCCTTTGTAATTCCTTTTTTAAGACATAAAGTTTGGTATTTGAGAAAATTCAATTGTAATTCCTTTTATATTTTTAAAAAGTTTGTGTGTTTGGATTTGCTATAACTGAGTCCCATTTAAATTTGAGAAAGAATTTGGTGTTTGAAGTTTCATTTTTCAAAAAAGGGGTTTTAAAGAAATCTTGAATTCAGAAAGTGAAGGTTTTGGAAAGTGAAAGTGGACCTAAACCTTGATGTTCTGAGTGTAAAGGTTTTTTTTAAAACGTGTTAAGTAAAAGGGTTTCAAGGTTCTAAGTTTTCAGAAAAATCAGAAAAAGTATATTTTTTTCTTGGTTTGTTCTTGTTTGAATTTGCAGGTTGATTTGTTTGTTGATTAAGTTCAGCACCAACCCGTGTTGGTAAGGAGGTGGTATAGCAACCACAAAGGACCCTGGATGTGGGGTCCTTAGGTAAAAATTTCTTGTTCCTTTGAAATTTTCAGAAAAGTGAAGGTTTGAATGATTATTGCATGATTATTTGAAAAGTGTTGTTTAAGCTGTTGGATTAGTGTTCTTATGTGTATTTATATATGTTAAATGCTATATGAACCTATTTGAGTAAGTTTTTAAGTGATTCTGTTTGAAAATTTGGTTTTCAAAAGATTTAAAGTGGTGTTTGGAAACAGGTTTTAGCAGGGGATAGATTTTGATTGTGTCTTAAAAATGTGTTAGAAGTTGTTGAAACAGGATTGAGATAGCTTGTTGTTAGTTGTGCATCAACTTGTAAGAGATTTGAAGGAAATTTTTGCAAGTTAAAAGGAAATTGATAGCTTAAAACCTGCATATGCCCTTTCTACTTGATTTTTCATGAAAAATGATGCTTGATTTTTAAAATCTGTTGAGATATAGGGTAATTCAGGGATTGAGTTTGCTTGTATAGTGATTGGTGCTATTGTGTGCTTGATTTGGACGTTTAAATCTCACTAGAGTGCAAGTTATAAGCTTAAACACCCACCAGACCTATCTGTTTACTTCAGAAACTGGCATTTGCTTGATGTGCATGTTTTTGCTTGATTTGGTTTATCTAGTGTGCTAAGTGTGTTGTTTACTTGCTTGTGTTGACTCCTTGTGCTCAGAAAGAGCACAAGGGTGCCTTTGTTCCCATAAAACATCACCAACACACCACACCAAGCCCCTCTTGGTCATACTATAAACAAGTGACCAAAGTCACTTGTTCATCAGAAATACCACCAGACTTGCCCACGTTTTGATCCATAATTTGCTGAATCTTGTATATTTTTGGAGTTGGATTGTGTTTACAAGTTGATTAAAGTTACTGGATTAAGTTTAAAAAAAAAAATATATATATTTTTGCCAAAAAGGACGTGGCCAGGACTCGAACCTGCGCCACTCCTCTCACAACCAAACGTGTTAACCATCCTGCCCTAGGGTCTTTGACTGCTAGGTTTGGTTTGGTTAATTACTTAAGGAGTGTTTGAGTTTGGCTTATTTAAATAAGCCGTGAGCTTTTAAGCTCTTTTCAGCTTATTTAGGTAGTATTTTTAGCTTATTTGAATTTTCATAGGACATTTATAGGTTGTAGGATTTTTCTGGTCAAAAATATTATTTTTCCTTTTATCTAATTATTTAATAGGATTATTTCTATTTTTAATTTTAGAAAGTCTTTAAAAAATATTAAACAGTAGCTAAAAAATACAAAAAATAGTTTTTAGGTTTTAATTTGTATTTTTGAGGTTTACATGTGAAAAAGTTTTCAAAAACTTTAATTTTTGATTTTATTTGATTTTAGGTTTTTTATTAAACTTTGAAAATTAATATAAAATTCATTAAGAGGTTTTAGAAACTTTTGTTTACATTTTCTTTCTTGTTAGAATATTTAGGATTTTTGAGAATTTTTTAGAATTTATTTAAGAAATTTAATTTTTTAGAATATTTTAATATTATTTTATTCATTAAAATAAAAAGTTTTATTTTTATTTCTTTTTCATTTTTCCTAGGTTCTATATCATTAATTAGGACTTTTCCCATTTGTAGAATAATTTTTAGGCTTTTCAATTAATTTTTAGAATTAATTTAAGATTTAATAGTTTTTAATAGTTTTTAGGAGTTTAAAAATAGTTTAATTTGGTTTTAAAATTTTTAAAATTAGTTTTTAGTTTAATTAGGTCATTTTTGAGGTTTACAAACTATAAAATCTTGTTTAGGGCTTTTTAATATTTAAAAGTGATTTTTAGGGCTTTAATTAGCATTAAAAAGTCATTATTAAATTAATTAAAAGGTTTTGGCAAGTTTGGATTTTTTGTAAACTCTTAGAATATCATTTGGGAGTTTTTAGTAATTTTTAGAAATTTTTAGGTTAAAATTTTAAATTTTGTGTTTTTCACGTTCTTCGTCGTAACTTTCTAATAGTGTTTTTGCCTTATTTTTCTATTTTTTTCGTCTTCGTCATTTTCTCTTCTTTTCTTCTCATTAATAATCAAAAACATAATCAATCAATTCAATTCACAACGCACGTGCCTCCTCGAGAACGAACTCACTTTTAGGGTCATTTACACACGGTTTTCCTAAATCGTCGTGCTTACTTACCCTATTTTATTGCTCTTTTCCTAAAGGGTAGTAAAAACACTACATCAATGACTTTTGTGTTTGATTAGTTTGTGATGTTTTCGAGAGAGTTATGTATACGCCGAATGATTAGCGTATCGATGAATTCGTTTTTGACGAACTAGGGTTGTATGTACGTAATATTGCGATAAGGTGATTCTGTACGACTAGTAATAATTACTTCGTCTTGTATATTCTGAACGTTTCCGATGGGGTTATGTGTGACCCGTGCGATTTTATTTTGTGAGTAGTTGTTTTTATGAGATGATGAACCAAGTGAAAGGACGATTCGAAAGTTGGAAGACATGCTCCGAGTGTGTGTGTTTGATTTTGGTAGTAGTTGAGATCGACATGTGTCCTTGATAGAATTCTTGTACAACAACATTTACCGTGCTAGTGTGGAAGCTGCACCAGTGGAAGCATTTTTGTGAATAAAAATGTAGATCGCCAGTTGGATAGAATGAAGTAAGGAAAAGTCAGTCGAATGGACTTGGAAGGATTCGAGAGGCTACGGAAGAGATGGTGTAAATTAAGAATCATTTGTTGACTGTGAGAAGCTGTGAGAAGAAACGTGTTGATAACCATAGGAAGAATTTGGGGAAATTGAAGTGGAGATCATGGATCGAGATGTTAAGATATTTGAAGCAAGGTATAATACTCATTGTGAAGGTGTGATGGAACCCGAGACGTGAACCGAAGTCCACATTGGAATGTGAATACATCTTTAGTAAGAAGTACCCTCATCTTTCTAGTAGTACGAAATGCGAGTATAAGAACCGGAGAGCGCCGGGACGTCGCTCCCTTAAGGAGGGGAGGATGTAAGACCCGTGAAAGTGCCGTAAGATGCTAAGTTATTGTCTCAAGAGCTGTTCAGTATGAGCATCTCTCTTAAGTTGTGGCTCACTTGTGGATGTGATATCCCGAGCCCAACGTCATTTATTTAATCCTATTTTACGCATATTTTTGAAATTTTTAAGAATTTTTATCGTGGATTTATTTGACAGTTTAAGTTGAAACCAATGTTTAAAGTCGTAATCTTAACGATTGACGATTTAAGAAGAACCGATAACGACTACGATACCGACGGATGCCCAAACTTACATTTTATTATCGATTGATCGATACTTGAGTTTTTCGAGATTTTATTTTTATTACGTGTTAAGTCGAGTCGGAACCATGTGTATATTCGTTTTGTGTGCGTTTGAACCATTTAAAAGTATTTTCGAGTGTTCGGGACAACCCCCGACTTCCGTAAAATTTTCAAGTCGACTAATAGGTCGTTCCCGCTATTTAGAAGAGTCGTTTTCACTTAAGTCCAAAAGATTAACCAAATTGCACCATAGGTCCCTCCATTTTTTACAAAAGGGAACAAGGCTTACACACACTTTCATTTGACAAAAAAAAAACAAACACTCTCTCCCTTTCTCTCCCATGGCCGACGGCCACCACCACAAAACCACCTACACCACCATTTTTTTTGGGTTTTGGAAGAAACTAATCAAAGACCACCTCTTCTATCATCTTTGTAAGTCTTTTAATCAATTAAAAACACACATGCATTCACTTAATCTTTCCAAAAATTTATGATTTTACAAAAAAATGGATTTTGGTCTAATTAAATGGTACACATGTTTAATTCATGTGTTTATAAGGATGAATCATCACTAAAATGAGTTGGGGGCTGTTTTTCTTGGGTGTTTTGGCTACACCAAACCCCACGGCCAAAGTGGGATTGGTTGTGGTTTGATGAGTTTGATGTTTTGTGTTGTGGGTTTATGTTTAGGATTGTGTTTTAGATGTTTTTGAATGAATGGAACCAATTGCATGTATGATTTAGGCTTTAGGTTTTGATGAGGATTCGATTGTTATAGTGTTATAGGATGTTTGGGTGATTGGGAATGGGTATGAGGGGTTAATCTAGGTTTGGGTGATGTTTGGATGGATTGAAAACAAGTAGAAAGGTGATTTTGAATGAGGCGTTTTCAAACAGATTGTTTAGGGCTATTTTCGTGGTTTTAACTTTTGGTCCAGGTTGTGATTGTAGGATATAGTTTTAGTGGTCGCCGAGACGCTCGTTTCGGTATAAGATAGAGCTTTTAACTCCAAACGAGTCAAAAGTTATGTTATTTTGAAAATACGTGTACCGGGAGATGAGAATCAACACAATCCGAATTTGTGTTTGGGTTTTGGGTCAAATCCCGGGGACCATAGGTATAGTTTGGTAAAAGGTCAAAGGTTTATTTTTGGTCTCAAACCTGTGTATTTGAGTCTATTATTAGACTTAGGTGTCGTAGAGGTCAATGGTATATTTTAAATGGGTCAAATGAGTCCGACTTGGTCAAAGTGCAATTTCAGTCCGAAAAATGTAGGTTTAGTAATGTGTTGAGTAACGGGTCGTAAAAGCAAAAACTTTTAATGGGATTAAAAATGGATTTTCTACAGGTCTTAAGGTATTTTTGAGAATTTTCCCAAATTTTATAAAAGGGTATAAGTCTAGGAAAACAGCCCATACTTTTGGTATGTATCGGCGAAACCGTAAAATGGATAGTAACTTTAATAACATTGATAAATGATATAAGTCTAGTAACAACTACTTGTTTGATTTTGGCGTGAGATTTCATAAGCGTTGAGTGTGTTTGCATATGCGTGTGTTTAGTACAATAATGTACGCGGAGTATTGATTTGGTTTTCGTACTTTGACTTTTAGGTCAAGTGTTTGATTTTCCCGGGCATCCACGTCGTCGGTGACATTTCTCGTTACGTCTTCGCTAGAACCACTACTACTACGCAAGGTGAGTCTATAGCCTCGCTCTTTACTTATTTCAAATGTTTTTACCCGCGAGGGGGATACATGCTATTTAAATGAAAATGAACATAAGTCATGAATGATTGTTGGACCCGAATGTTGCCTTGAAATTGTGTTGAGTACCTAGTTGCAAAAGGCCCTAATTTCATGAACTATTAACTATTGTCTTGCCCTTGCGAAGGGGGAAATAGCCGCTTATACAAAGTGATAGTACAATGGGGTTGACTACCCTATCCGAGACGAGGGCTAGTACGTTGATACCCCCTGTGGACGGATAATTTGTGATAAGAGATAAGGTATAATTGCAACTAATGCCTTTAGTATGGGCACTGGTTTCATCTGAATCACGCCGGTAATTATTACGCGGGTGATTGAGTTAACGGATTAGTGTCATGAGCTTAAACACAATTGTCATATCCTTGAATAATAGATTGTATGGCCACAATGCTATTGAATGATCATGATTGGTTTTTAATACTTATGTTCAACTGATGATTTGATAAACCTATAGATTCGCTCAACCTTTGTGTTGACCATTTTAAGCATGTGTTTCAGGTAATCAAGGTTGATAGCAGTGGAGCATGCGAGGATGGAAGCTGTTGTGGCTTGGCGGTCTACTTTGTTTTTCCTCCCTTTTAGCACTTAAATACTTTATATTATGTCATGTGAACGAAAATTGTATTTTGGGTTGAGATTCAGTGGGGCCAAAACGCAAACTCTGTTTTATATTAGTTTTGGGGTTTGGAAAACAGTAGACTTTGTTGTTTTAAACAATCCTTAATTTATGTTTAAATTTCTACGTCTCTTTGAGTCGTTCGAAATAGCTTGTGTGTGATGATAACTGTATAGCACCCAAATGTTGTAGTTACGCTGCGCATAGTGTAACACTCTCATTTTTCGTATCGGTACAGCGGAAGGGTCTTTCAGAGTGTTACGGGATAGCACAATAACTCCAATCATAGACAACACATAAAAATGGTTGTACAAGGTTTACAAACATTCATTCGATAAAAAGGTTTAAAAGTGTACAACAGGTCCCAAATTATACAGGTCATTAAGTTTACAAAACACAGATCGAATGAACATTTTTAATATTAAGTGTGGGCCATCAGAGTCGATCTCCATCCGGATTACCTTCAAGCACCTGAGATAGAAAACATGCAAAAATCATATCAGCGAATGCCGAGTGAATTCATAGAGATTAATGAAAACCGTTATATAAAACAATCATTTACAATCATTTAAAATCAGAACACAAGTATAATATCAGAAGTAAGTCCACATATTGCTAGTCAGGCAATATATAAATCAAGCATACATCTGAAACCGTCCATGAGACCGTAGTCTCTATATTACCATGATAGGTAATATATTCATCGTTAATAGCGTCGTATCATATCGGATATTTAGATTATACAGGTCGTATAGATTGTAGGATTATTATTAGCCGCATGACATTGTTACCTTACTGTGAAAACAGCGGGCCGCGAACCCGACAAACAATTTGCCCATCTAAGTTAGCGTTTCGTCACAAAAATCACACAATGGAATCTTCTCATACATAAATTCGCTTACCAATCAATGTGGTACGACGGGGATCAACCGTCAAGGCGCGAACTGGGGTGATCGTCCCCAAATAGTACTATCAAATGCATAAGCGTCTACCAAATCCCGATAGTTCACAATTCATGCTAATGGGACTTTAAGTGACATAACCTAACTACTAATAATCCTTTTAGTCTCGAATATAGGGTCATAGCATCATTCGGGTCCATATCATTTAGCATACAATCGGGACTACTTGTGTTCTATTTTTATAAAAATCTAGCATGTTATCTCCCTCGCGGGGTTACAAATCATTTTATAAAACATTTAAAAGAGTGCGAGGCTATGAACTCACGCTGTTAATGAAAGGCGGATTATCGGCTACGGGCGTGCTTCGGTCACGGAAACCTATATAAATAATAATCGGTCTTAGACTCGGTCCAATGAATTTTATCAAAATACAATATACATATGATTATTTTGTACATATGATGATGATCAAGGGGGTTTATACATCCTTGTTTACTCATTTTAGTGTTTACGTTTTGGTAACGTCTTACTAGTTCACTAGTTTTATCGATTTTACCTATTTTAAGTCCATTAATTCTTTTATAAGTTCTTTTACTTGTTTTTACCCATTTTATACCTATATGATCAGTATATATATTTTTCATGTTGGGCCCAAATGGGTTAAGCCCAAATAATTCTTTTTACAAGTTTTTATCTTATTAAGTCCAATTATTAGTCTAATGTGTTTAGTTAGCTCGTAAATGTCCGTAATTCTTATAGTTTGGGTTTTATCGGTTTTTACTTGTCTTAGTTATCTATACATCAGTATATGACTTTTATAAACTTTACATTAGACGTGTTTGGTCGTCTAAGTTTTATTTGGCGAAAAACGTTAATTTTACGGCGATAGCCGAAAAAGTCGTAAAAATCAAGTTTATAGTTTTTATTACTTATAAATATTATTTTTACCACCATTTATCTAATTTACCCATTTATTTAACCTTTTATACATTTATATAAATAAGTTCTATAAGTTAGTGGGTTTATATTTTACATTTTATAAATTATAATGTGAGTGCTTATATAATAATAATAAACATTATTTCCAAAATATGATTTTTAACTTCATGTTCACCATTTTTATCATATCTAGAGTTCTACAATGACTTAGAAGCTCATTTTTGGATGACAACTTCTTCATAATATGTGCTACATATAACTTAGTTATAGCTACTGCCCATTTTGAGTCTAAGTTGCCTTAACAGTCCCTACAAAACTGTTTATTCAGATTACACCACCTAACTTGTTTTGATCATATCTCACTCATTATTTTGATTCCATTACATGGCCAACTCTCACATGTGTATAACATCATCTACTTACTGTAAATAGATAAAAAACATGCAATTTTATCAGTTCATCTTTTAGTTATCTACTGTTTTTATACAGCCAACTAATTAGTCAAGATTTTAGCTTCATTTCTTATGGTTATCATCATTTTTAAGCATGTTTATCAACACTTGATCCCCACACAACATTTTTATCATCATATATACATCATATACATATACAAAATGAAAGAAAATACATTTGTTCTTTACAAAATAATAAGAGAAAAATGTAGAGGATGATCTTCTTTACCAATCCAAGTGAATTTCTTGTTTTAGGAAGGCAAGAACTTGATGAACACAACAAGTGTCTCCAAGACCATCAAATATCAAGAACATAGGTTGGAAAATCAGCCCTAGGACACAAGCAAATCACCTCCAAAGATGTTAATATGGCCACCAAATGATCAAGGCTTCAAGAGAACACCTTAATAGGACTAGTAAACATGTGGTTTATGGCTAGAAAAGATCAATGATGGTGTTTGTTAGCTTATAGTGGACGACACAAAGATGAGAGTTGAGAGGATTTTTAGAGTGGTTTGCATGTAGGAAATGGTAAGAATGAAAGAAATTGCTAGTTTTGTTGTAAGTGGTAATGGTTAGCTTAAGGTGTAAGCACAAGCTTACACTTGTGTAAACTAGCTAAGACTTATGCCACATATGTGTGGTGGTGTTATATTGCCGTCCCATATAAGCTAGTGGGGTGGGGCAAAGTGTTTTGTCCCATCTCACTAGTTTACGGGTATTTCTCGATTCTAGTTTTCTCGATTTGCGTGCCCTCGGGTCGTTTTACGAAAAACGTTTTTATAAATTATGAATCACCGTCACAAAACGAATCCAATAAAAATTGTCTCATCAAAAACGGAGTTCAAAAACGTAAATACGTAATCCTAAGGTTTCCGGTTTAGTCGTAAAAGACGCCAAATTATGCACGTAAGCCCAAATTTAAATCCGTGAATTGTGAGTTCGTCAACCAACACTAAAATAAGTTTCAAAATATTATACGAGAAAATATTTCACTACCTGAAAATGTTAGATTTGTCACAGCTTTTCCTCCTAAAAGGGATCAACGTCCTCGTGATCCATTTCATTTGGATGTCCGTTTCTTATTGAAATCGAAGAGGTGCGGATATTTCTTCCACATTTCATCCTCTCGTTCCCAAGTATACTCCGGTCCATGCTTTGAATTCCATCAGATTTTGACAATAGGTATCCGACTTTGTTTCAGTTGCTTTACCTCACGATCCATAACTTCTACGGGCTCTTCGATAAAATGCAACTTCCCATCTATTCGAACCTTACCTAACGGAATTTTCTCATCACTCACTACTAGACATTTCTTCAGATTAGATACATGGAATGTGTTGTGAACACCATGAAGTTCTGGGGGTAACTCTAGTTTGTAAGCCACCGGACCTACTCTAGATAAAATCTTAAAGGGTCCAATATAACGGGGATTCAATTTTCCTCGCTTTCCAAATCTTATAACGCCTTTCCATGGCGATACTTTCAACATTACTCGGTCACCCACTTCAAACTCCATTGGCTTCCGCCGCACATCCGCGTAACTTTTCTGTCTACTACGGGCAGTCAACAACCTCTTCTTAATCTGAACTATCATCTCCGTAGTCTCCCGGATCAATTCCGGTCCCGTGAGCTGGGTATCCCCAACCTCACTCCAACATACAGGAGATCTACACTTCCTACCATACAAAGCTTCAAACGGTGCAGCCTTAATACTAGAATGGTAACTATTGTTATACGAAAACTCTGCTAACGACAAATGTTTATCCCAATTCTTACCAAAGTCTAACACACAAGCTCTCAACATATCTTCCAGTGTTTGTATTGTCCTTTCACTCTGCCCATCAGTCTGGGGGTGATAAGCAGTGCTCATATCGAGATTCGTTCCCAAAGATCTTTGGAGAGATTTCCAAAAATTCGATGTGAATCTAGGATCTCGATCTGAAATGATCGATACAGGCACTCCATGCTTGCATACAACATTATCAAGGTATATTCGAGTCAGCTTCTCCAATGAGAACTGCTCCTTAACCGGAATGAAGTGTGCTGATTTGGCCAGTCTATCGACAATAACCCAAATCGAATTGTTTCCAGATGATGTTCTAGGAAGCTTGGTGATAAAGTCCATTGTAATTCGCTCCCACTTCCATTCAGGAATCTTTGGTTGTTGAAGTAGTCCTGATGGCTTTTGATGTTCAGCTTTGACTCTGGCACAAGTCAAGCATTGGAGAACATACATAGCTATGTCAGCTTTCATATTCGGCCACCAATACAACTTCTTCAAATCATGGTACATCTTATCAGATCCCGGATGAATGGAATACTTAGATTTATGGGATTCTAACATAATCAAATCTCTTAAGCCTCCAAACTTAGGTATCCACATACGACCTCTTAAGCATTTCACTCCATCAGCTCTAACCTCTAAAGGATCTCCTTCTCCTCGGAACCCTTCATTAACAAAATTCTCCTTCTTACCAGCTTCTATTTGCACATTTCTAATTTGCTCAGGCAAATTATTGTGCACGGTCAAGACTAGAGAACGCACCCTGATAGGCTCTCTATCTTTCCTACTCAACGCATCAGCAACAACATTAGCTTTTCCTGGGTGATATTTTATATCACAGTCATAATCACTTAACAACTCTATCCATCTTCGTTGCCTCATGTTCAATTCCTTCTGGTCGAGAATATACTGTAGGCTTTTGTGATCGGTGAACACCGTACACTTGGTGCCATACAGATAATGTCTCCACAACCTAAGAGCAAAGACCACCGCTCCTAGCTCAAGATCATGAGTAGCATAATTCTCCTCATTCTTCCTTAATTGCCTAGAAGCATAAGCTATCACTTTCTCCCTCTGCATCAAAACAGCTCCATAACCTCTAATAGATGCATCACAATACACTACAAAATCTTCACTCCCGTCGGGTAATGATAAGATTGGCGCACTACATAATTTTTGCTTCAATATCTGAAATGCTCCATCTTCATCACTTCCCCAAACGAAAGGTTTATTCTTCTGCGTAAGCTTAGTCAAGGGTTTAGCTATCAAAGAAAATTCTTTAATGAATCGCCTATAATAGCCAGCCAATCCTAAGAACTGTCGCACTTCCGTTGGCGTTGTCGGTGCAGACCAATTCTTAATAGCTTCAACCTTTGTAGGATCAAAATGAATTCCATCTCTGTTAATCACATGACCAAGAAATTGCACATAATCTAACCAGAAATCACACTTCGAAAACTTAGCATACAACCTTTCATCCTTCAACAACTTCAAAACAATCCTCAAATGTTCTCTATGCTCATCTTCATTCTTAGAATAGATTAGAATATCGTCAATAAACACAATCACAAATTTATCCAAGTAGGGCTTGCACACTCGATTCATTAAATCCATGAAAACCGCAGGTGCGTTAGTTAACCCAAATGGCATTACTTGAAATTCATAGTGTCCATAACGAGTTCTAAATGCAGTTATAGGAATATCTTCTTCACGGACGCGAAGTTGGTGATATCATGACCGCAAATCTATCTTAGAATACACACTAGATCCTTGCAGTTGATCAAACAAATCATCAATCCTAGGTAAAGGATATCGATTTTTAATTGTCAACTTATTCAGTTCCCTATAATCAATGCACATACGAAAAGATCCATCCTTCTTCTTAATGAACAAGACTGGAGCTCCCCAAGGCGACGAGCTCGGTCGAATAAAACCTTTATTAGACAACTCCTTAAGTTGCTCAGATAACTCCTTTAATTCAGAAGGGGCTAATCGGTAAGGCGCACGTGCCACCGGTGCAGCAGCAGGAATTAAATCGATTCGAAACTCTACTTGCCTTATCGGTGGAAGTCCCGGTAAATCTTTAGGAAATACCTCAGGAAATTCACAAATAATAGGTACATCTTCCAATCGTTTCTCCCTAGACTCATTCCCGGTCACTTGAGCTAAGAATAACTCACAACCGTTCCTGATGTACTTTTGGATTTTAATACATGAAACGATTTTCAAACGGGATTCACCTCGACTACCATCAATTACTAACGTTCTATTCCTAAGAGGAATCTTAACCTTCTTCTCTCCACATAAAATAGTAGCATTATTCAACGACAACCAATCCATACCAATAATAATATCAAAACTATCTAATTCTATCAACATCAAATCAATCGGAAAGGAATGGTTCAAGAGATTTATAGAGCATCCTTCTAATAGCTTATTAGTTTTCACTAATTTACCATCAGCCAATTCCACCTCGTAACTGGTACTTATCTCAACAGGTTCAATATCAATAAGGGCACTAAATTTAGTGGATACAAAGCTCCTATCGGCACCCGAATCGAATAAAGCAACAGCATAATGATTGCTGAGTAAAAACGTACCGGTAACGACATTCGGATCCTCTTTCTTCACCTCAATTGTTCCAAGTTGGTAGATACCACCCTGGGGGTTTCTTCTAGGTACAATCGCTTTCAACTTGGGGCATTCCGATTTCCTATGACCTTCTTCATTACAGTTGAAGCAAATGGTTCCCTTCTTACACCTTTCAACCTTGTGTCCAAGCTTTCCGCAATTTCGGCACTTCCAGCAGTCGCCAGCATGCCTCTTGTTGCCACACTTAGGACATCTATCATCGTTGCGCGGTGCATTGTTGGTAAGAGCATTTGCATTCCCCTTTCTCTGGTTCTGACGGCGATTGAAATTCTTCCTATAATCACCTCTATCTACACGCTCACCGTCTCCCTTTCTTTTCTCACCAACACGGGCTTCATCTTCCTTATCCTGAATTATCTGTCCAATGAGTTGGTAAGCCATTCGAACAGCATCATCAATGGTCAGTGGTTTCGATGATGTTACGTCCCCCTGGATATTCCTGGTCAACCCTTTCATATATTGCTCAATTCGGATCTCTTCGGGTTCAACCAATCGAGGACATAGCAAGGCCAACTCATGGAATCGATTCGTGTAACTATCAATGTCCACACCTTTCATTCTCAGATGAATCAACTCCTATTCTAACCTAATGATCACACTACGAGGACAAAACTCCAAAGTCATCCACTTCTTGATTTCAGCCCAAGGAGTAGCATTAGCGGCATCAAGACCCATGAAAGCAATTCTCCCGTTCAACCAAGTCAACGCACGACCTTTAAGAGTAGCCATAGAAAAAGTCACCTTATCTTCCTCCTTACACTTACTAATCCTAAACACCGATTCAATCTTCTCAATCCATTGGCTTAGTCCTACAGCACCTTCAGTTCTATTAAAAGGTAGAGGTTCATACTTCATGAACGTCACATAAGTACATCCACCAACTTCAGGTGCATTCGTTCCAAGTCCTCCTACATTTCCTCCAGCATTAGCATTCACATTATTAGCATTCACATTCACATTAGTACCGCCAATTCCACTACCGCCAGCTCCACTACCGCCAGCTCCACTACCGCCAGCTCCACTACCGCCAGCTTCATTTCTAGCATTTGCCATAAATTCAGTCATAGATGCGGTAACTTGCTCCGTAATAATCCTACGTACATCATCCTCAGTCACAGCCTTCTTGGGCGGCATAGTTCTATAATTCCACAATTTCAAAGTATTAAGCATTCATCCAACAAAGGATTCATATAATATGGATCGAATTCATAATCAAGATACAAATAAGGCACAATATGGAATTCAAGACAAGATACATATTTCATTCGATCTGAAACAAAAGTATTGTCTTAGTACATCCATATCAAAGTTCTAACACTATATACACTCAAAATTCGTGCCAAGTCTACTACTAACAAGTCGGTTCAGTCAAAGCTACAAACACAAAAGATATAAAGGTCACTACTAAACACAGACTGGTCTACTGAGAACCGCCAGATGGTCCATCATCCATCGTCTTCTGGATATTCGCCGGACGATCACTAGACACATCTTCAGCTGGGCGCTTACGGATTACTCCTCTTTCAACCATGTCGGCATAAAATCTACTGTTCCAACCCACAGATATATTCAACTCCTTTTCAGCTTTCTCACGCATCGCACGAGCCACACTCAACTGAATCTCCATAGAATTCACCTTTCTCTTCATGGCAGCATACTCACCACTTTCCAACACCGATAACCTTCTAAAATCCTCATTCAATCCACGCTCTACATCACTCAAATCCAAACTAAGCAATTCTTGCTCTTTCTCGCCAATCTTTGTCTTCGACTCCCAATAAGCAACCTGAGTCTGAACAACACCTAATCCAACCTCTGTCACACAACTCTTAACACGGGAAGCATCTAGATCACGTCTCAAGGCCCATGGTGCAAGACTATCAATATGAGTAGCCTCTCGAGTACTAGACGACTCTCCTATCTCATGTCTACGAGTAGCAATACCATCGGTACCGTCAGGTGCATCGTCATCCTCATCCTCCTCTGATTCAGAATCAGATTCAGACGATTCAGACATTTCATCTCTAGGTAACTCATCCTCAGAATCAGACAAACAAACTGGTGGGGGCAAAGGCTCGCCCCTCTGGAACATCATACGGATAAATAAGCTCAGCTTCCTCATCGTCATCAACCTCAACATCTATACCTACATCCTCCTCGACATCCTCGTCGTCAATCTCGTCATCTAACTCATCTAACCCAATCTCATCCTCATTCTCAATATCAGCATTCTCAATCTCCACATTCCCAATCTCCACATTCTCATTACCCACATTCTCAATCTCATTCTCTACTAAGTCAACCTGAGGGGCAATCTGATCTCCTAGTCCTAACTCGGGCTCGTGATCCTCAAATGGTTCCTCCTCATCATCAATACCAAAATCTACTAAGTCTAAATAAGGATCATCTTCTATATTAGGTTCGGGAATAGCATGGTTTTCTACAGGAATATTAGGGTCAGCCATGACAATCTGCATTTATATATATTTATCTCGTATTAGGATAACATACTAGTTAAACAATTACATAATGAAATCACGATATATACATATATATAAATTAAATTATATACATCAAAATATATATCTTCTCAATAGGGCTTGTTGGTAACGTCGGAGATCTCTGGCACCGTTATAGTCAAAAGATTTTTCAAATATTTTCTTAAATGTTCATTGTCAAAAGATTTTGAAAAGTTTTGTTCAAAACCTTGGTTTTTAAAATCTTTTGTTTTCTATAACGAGAGCTCTGGTACCAAATTGTAACACTCTTATTTTTCGTATCGGTACAGCGGAAGGGTCTTTCAGAGTGTTACGGGATAGCACAATAACTCCAATCATAGACAACACATAAAAATGGTTGTACAAGGTTTAACAAACATTCATTCGATAAAAAGGTTTAAAAGTGTACAACAGGTCCCAAATTATACAGGTCATTAATTTTACAAAACACAGATCGAATGAACATTTTTAATATTAAGTGTGGGCCATCAGAGTCGATCTCCATCCGAATTACCTTCAAGCACCTGAGATAGAAAACATGCAAAAATCATATCAGCGAATTCCGAGTGAATTCATAGAGTTTAATGAAAACCGTTATATAAAACAATCATTTACAATCATTTAAAATCAGAACACAAGTATAATATCGGAAGTAAGTCCACATATTGCTAGTCAGGCAATATATAAATCAAGCATACATCTGAAACCGTCCATGAGACCGTAGTCTCTATATTACCATGATAGGTAATATATTCATCGTTAATAGCGTCGTATCATATCGGATATTTAGATTATACAGGTCGTATAGATTGTAGGATTATTATTAGCCGCATGACATTGTTACCTTACTGTGAAAACAGCGGGCCGCGAACCCGACAAACAATTTGCCCATCTAAGGTAGCGTGTCGTCACAAAAATCACGCTATGGAATCTTCTCATACATAAATTCGCTTACCAATCAATGTGGTACGACGGGGATCAACCGTCAAGGCGCGAACTGGGGTGATCGTCCCCAAATAGTACTATCAAATGCATAAGCGTCTACCAAATCCCGGTAGTTCACAATTCATGCTAATGGGACTTTAAGTGACATAACCTAACTACTAATAATCCTTTTAGTCTCGAATATAGGGTCATAGCATCATTCGGGTCCATATCATTTCGCATACAATCGGGACTACTTGTGTTCTATTTTTATAAAAATCTAGCATGTTATCTCCCTCGCGGGTTAACAAATCATTTTATAAAACATTTAAAAGAGTGCGAGGCTATGAACTCACGTTGTTAATGAAAGGCGGATTATCGGCTACGGGCGTGCTTCGGTCACGGAAACCTATATAAATAATAATCGGTCTTAGACTCGGTCCAATGACTTTTATCAAAATAACAATATACATATGATGATTTTGTACATATGATGATGATCAAGTGGGTTTATACATCCTTGTTTACTCATTTTAGTGTTTACGTTTTGGTAACGTCTTACTAGTTCACTAGTTTTATCGATTTTACCTATTTTAAGTCCATTAATTCTTTTATAAGTTATTTTACTTGTTTTTACCCATTTTATACCTATATGATCAGTATATATATTTTTCATGTTGGGCCCAAATGGGTTAAGCCCAAATAGTTCTTTTTACAAGTTTTTATCTTATTAAGTCCAATTATTAGTCTAATGTGTTTAGTTAGCTCGTAAATGTCCGTAATTCTTATAGTTCGGGTTTTATCGGTTTTTACTTGTCTTAGTTATCTATACATCAGTATATGACTTTTATAAACTTTACATTAGACGGGTTTGGTCGTCTAACTTTTATTTGGCGAAAAACGTTAATTTTACGGCGATAGCCGAAAAAGTCGTAAAAATCAAGTTTATAGTTTTTATTACTTATAAATGTTATTTTTACCACCATTTATCTAATTTACCCATTTATTTAACCTTTTATACATTTATATAAATAAGTTCTATAAGTTAGTGGGTTTATATTTTACATTTTATAAATTATAATGTGAGTGCTTATATAATAATAATAAACATTATTTCCAAAATCTGATTTTTAACTTCATATTCACCATTTTTATCATATCTAGAGTTCTACAATGACTTAGAAGCTCATTTTTGTATGAAAACTTCTTCATAATATGTGCTACATATAACTTAGTTATAGCTACTGCCCATTTTGAGTCTAAGTTGCCTTAACAGTCCCTACAAAACTGCTTATTCAGATTACACCACCTAACTTGTTTTGATCATATCTCACTCATTATTTTGATTCCATTGCATGGCCAACTCTCACATGTGTATAACATCATCTACTTACTGTAAATAGATCAAACCATGAAATTTTATCAGTTCATCTTTTAGTTATCTACTGTTTTTATACAGCCAACTAATTAGTCAAGATTTTAGCTTCATTTCTTATGGTTATCATCATTTTTAAGCATGTTTATCAACACTTGATCCCCACACAACATTTTTATCATCATATATACATCATATACATATAAAAAATGAAAGAAAATACATTTGTTCTTTACAAAATAATAAGAGAAAAATGTAGAGGATGATCTTCTTTACCAATCTAAGTGGATTTCTTGTTTTAGGAAGGCAAGAACTTGATGAACACAACAAGTATCTCCAAGACCATCAAATATCAAGAACATAGGTTGGAAAATCAGCCCTAGGACACAAGCAAATCACCTCCAAAGATGTTAATATGGCCACCAAATGATCAAGGCTTCAAGAGAACACCTTAATAGGACTAGTAAACATGTGGTTTATGGCTAGAAAAGATCAATGATGGTGTTTGTTAGCTTATAGTGGACGGCACAAAGATGAGAGTTGAGAGGATTTTTAGAGTGGTTTGCATGTAGGAAATGGTAAGAATGAAAGAAGTTGCTAGTTTTGTTGTAAGTGGTAATGGTTAGCTTAAGGTGTAAGCACAAGCTTACACTTGTGTAAACTAGCTAAGACTTATGCCACATATGTGTGGTGGTGTCATATTGCCGTCCCATATAAGCTAGTGGGGTGGGGCAAAGTGTTTTGTCCCATCTCACTAGTTTACGGGTATTTCTCGATTCTAGTTTTCTCGATTTGCGTGCCCTCGGGTCGTTTTACGAAAAACGTTTTTATAAATTATGAATCACCGTCACAAAACAAATCCAATAAAAATTGTCTCATCAAAAACGGAGTTCAAAAATGTAAATACGTAATCCTAAGGTTTCCGGTTTAGTCGTAAAAGACGCCAAATTATGCACGTAAGCCCAAATTGAAATCCGTAAATTGTGAGTTCGTCAACCAACACAAAAATAAGTTCCAAAATATTATACGAGAAAATATTTCACTACCTGAAAATGTTAGATTTTTCACACATAGCATTTGTTGGGGGTGTTATATGTCCTGCTCCTTGACCCGTAGCTGTTGATAGCCTGACCTAAGATCAATCTTGGAGAAGTGTTTGTCCCCTTGGAGTTGGTCAAACAGATCGTCTATACGTGGCAGTGGATATCTATTCCGGATAGTAATCTTGTTGAGCTCGCGATAGTGTATGAAAATACGCATACTGCCGTCCTTCTTCTTAACAAACAAGACCGGTGCGCCCCATGGAGATGCGCTCGGTCGAATGAAACCTCGTTCAATAAGTTCTTGTAGTTGATCCTTCAGCTCCTTCAGCTCTATGGGAGCCATGCGATAAGGAGCCTTGGAGATTGGTTCAGCTCTTGGGATAAGCTCGATACTGAATTCCACTTCTCGTGCAGGTGGTATGCCTGGAAGTTCTGCTGGAAAAACATCTTGGAATTCCGACACTATTGGTTGATCCTGAATTGATGGGGATTCAGCATCCATGTCATGAACCGTAGCTAGATAACCCTCGCAGCCATGTGACAGTAGTGCACGCGCTTGCAGGGTAGATATTATTTGTACAGACCGTCCGGGTATGAACCCGTTATGAATGTACTCTGGTGCATTAACATCACCGAAGATAACTCGATATGAATGGAACTCTATGGTAGCATGATGCTTGGATAGCCAATCCATGCCCAAAATCATGTCGAAGTCATTCATGTCCAGCGGAAGTGCGTCAACAGGTCGAACCTTATCGTCAAATTCTAGGGGAAGACTCTTGTATACATGAGTGATTAATACAGAGTCCCTCAAAGGCGTGGAAATAGTAAGTCTATTCTCTAGTGGCATGGGGAGCATCCTAATGTTCTTAGCATAAGCAGTAGAAATAACCGAGTGAGTAGCACCCGTATCGAAAAGAACACATGCAGCTTGACCATACATATACAAGATTCCAGTGATGGTACCTGTAGACTTGTTGGCTTGGTCTCGAGATGTCGTGTAGACACGCCCGGTGGTAGGAGGCGGCTTGGAATCAGCATGTCCCGATGTACCCTCCATCTCGCCCTTACGGCAATCCTTCATGATATGGCCATGAAGGCCACACTTGAAGCATGCGTCAGTGTTACGGCGACATGGCCCTGGGTGCCTACGGTGGCAAGTAGAGCAAAGAGGAAGAGTAAATCCTCCAGCAGGTGCTTTGGCTGGCTGGGAACCTGATAAAACATTTTACATAAGACATGATAATAGGGTACAAAGGACAATGCGGATAATCGTAAGATTGAATACCAGTGATAGCTGGACGGCTAGGCTGTGAACCTCTCTGGTTCAGGTCCCTACCGTTTCCATGGTTCCTGGTAGAAGTTTTGCTAAAGTGTCTGAATATGAGTTATAACATGAAATCATAAGAAAATTCGTAAGTATTAGGACCTACTGTTGTTGGAGTGTCCAACGTTGTTACGGTAATTATCATTACCGCCACGCCTATCCGTAGCAGAACGGTCGTTAGTCTGACCGTTTCCCTTGGGCCGATGAGGCTGCTGCTGAGTAGCCGGCTGAGACCAGTCCCCAGTTTTCTGCCTGGAAGATACATTTTAAGAGATGAATAATTGACATATATGGGAAGAATACGGATTGATCACCGCTTGAATACGAATGTTTACCTCTTGTCGGGTCTCTCAGCTTCCCCGAACTCATCTCTCTCCTGCAGCATCTCCAGCTTACCTGCTGCATCGGCCACTTGTGCTACATTGTTGAACATAGCACACACCAGATTGTTTGCGACCGATGTGCGAAGAGCCCACCTAAAGTGGTGTGCCTGCTCTTCAGGAGTACCTGCTGCCGCACCAAGGAAACCAACTAAGCGAAGAAAGCGCTGCATAAACTCGTTGCTATTCTCCCCAGCTCTCCGTCGGATCCCATGGTACTCTCTCTTGAGCTTGTCCTGCTCAGCCTTGGGAAAGAACTGCTCCATCACCCTGTCCTTGAACTGAGCCCAAGTTAAACCAGCAACCCACTCGTCACCACCCTCAGACTGTATCAACGCTAACCACCAATTTAGCACATCGCCTTCGAACCGATATCATGCCAACCTCGCCTTATATGCGGGTTCACAACCCATAGCATTGAAAATCTTCTCGATGTGAGCCAACCAGCTTTTAGCATCAATGGGGCTATTTATCTTCTCAAAAGCTCGAGGACGGAGCTTGTTGAATCTCTCCAGCCATACTGCTAATGTCACTGGAGGAGGAGGAGGAGGTGCCTGATTATGCTACTAATTGTTGGCAGCTTGAACTTCAGCCCTGATGTCGTTCCTCAGTTGAGGAAGCAATGCTAGCATAGCAGCTTGAATTGCAGCATTGAGCTGTTCCTGTTCGTGTGTGAGAACCATCTGACAGTATAACATCAAACATATGATTAAACATATCAAAACATAAAATATATATATACATGAAAAAAAATTTATACCAAAATTTCAAGAGAAAAATTTTATGCAAGAAAATTTTGTGTATGAATGCATGATGCGGTTTTATTAAAACTTTTGTATGCTCGAGAGTGAACGCCTATGGTCAGTTCACCCAAAACAAAAGACATGGCGAGGGGACACCTATGGGTCGGTCCCAAATTTAAAAGTTTCGATAAAACACATGCGACTAAATAGGGCCAGTCCTGTACCAACCATTACTTAGTCATAAATCTGCGACAATGACATATATATGTATGCATAAAAATGATAAATGCATGAAAACAATTGTCAGTTCTAGGAAGACCGTAGTGACTACCCACTAATCACAGGTCATAGTTTGAGAGCCTACAGGTCAAAGCCTTGGCTCTGATACCATAATTGTAACACCCCATTTTGATAATGGAATGTCACACGTAATTATGGCGTGTCATCAAAGCATACAAGGAAAAATGTCTAAACATTTCATGACCATAAAAGGAAAATACCGGAATCAAACATCGGTAGTCCAAAAGTAAAGCTCATCACACACAAACAGAAGTACTGTAAAGGAAAGGACTAAACAATGTCCATAGCAAATGTATCCAAAAGAAAGGTAATGCATAAAGTAAAGAAAGGCTAGAAAGCTTCCAGTCCATATGCACGTACACTAAAAGTCTACGAGCGTCCCTTAGTACCTGCCGTTTTGGGAACATAGAAAAGGAAAACGGCTAAGCAATACGCTCAGTGCACGAATGTACAATAAAGCATGAATAGGATAAGCATATAACATATAACAACGGAAGAAACTAAGTCCCGAGTAACCTGGTTAAGTCTTGATAACACTGGTTTTATAGTTTGAAAAGCCTTATGTTTATCTTATAAAAATTGTTTAGCGTGTTCTACCATTAGCCAATATAGGTCATGAAAATCCACCGTGCATGAATACTTGGAGGGGTGACCTCATCATGCAAATTAGAGGGGCTGCCTCTAATTTAATATACTGGTTTGGGTAGGAGGGATCAGCACCTTGTGAAGGATGCAAGGCACACACCACATTCACCATGAAATCCTGACTGAAAACATGTAACTAGGATGCACCCATACGCCCCACATGATAAATATAATAAATGGCCAAAAGCTGAAGGGACCCCACGAGCAATCACTCCGTCGTGGTGAAGTCATAACATCAGTGCCTCTAATGTTATGGTTATGGTACCTCCATAACTAGGTGAAACTGGTCATGCATGTATATGGCTATAGGTATTCTAAATTAAACATAAGCAAGTCAAACATATAAACTTATACTACGGGAAAACATTTGGCTGCATACGGGGAATCCTAATAAGGAAAGAATGTCCATAATGAAAGGACGGGAATCTGTACCTTATGTCCAGTGAACGAAGAAGATGAACTGAGAGGAATCCTACTTCCGTATCACTAATGCTACATGAATACATACATGAATAAGTATCTGACTACTAAATACGTAACTGGTTTTGTATCATGTTGATAGTTGAGTTGATTACACTCGTTTAGGAAAACGAGGTAAAAGCGGTAAGTATTAAGCGTACGTTTAGGAAAATGTAAACACTTATGACCCTTTGTGTGGGATCGTTCTCGAGGAGGCTTAATGTGTGTGTTTAATTTGATTAAGATTTGTGATTATATTGATGAAAAAAAAGAAAGAAAAAGACGAATAATGCTAAAAATACCCCTAAGACGTAAAAAACGCAAAAACGTAAAATTTGAAAAAACAAAAAAGTAGTCTAAAAAGTGCCAAATTTTTATCCTAGCTAAAAAAAAATACAAGAATCACTAATTTGAAAACCAAAATGTCTAAAAACTATTTAATAATTTAATATTAAATTTTAAAATAAAAGAAAAACTTAAAAATTAAATAAAATTAAAAACAAGCTAAAATGGAAATTTAAATGGATGTAAACCTAAAACTATTTAATTAAAACCTAAAAATAATTTTTGAAAATTTTTAAAACTAATTAATCTATTTTTTATCTAATTAATAAAAACCGGATATTAAAATAATAATAAAAACTAAATTAAACACATGAAAAATGAAAACTTGGTTTCAAAAAGTCTTAACCCTAATCTAAAATGTAGTAAAAATCAAAAGAAGGAAAAATGCTTAACCAATAAGCTTTTATAAGCCCTAATAAGCTACGGTTTTTAAAATAAGCACAAAACCAAAGAGGTGATAAATAGTCAAAGCCTTGAGACTTTATCAGTAAAAGTCCCAAGGGCAGGCGGTAAGTTGTGAGTGTGTCGGCAGTGGTGGCGCAGGTTCGAGTCCTGGCCACGACAAAATTTTTTAAATATTTTTTTTACTTTTCTTTTTACCCACTTATTACAGTAACCTGACAACTTTCCAAAATACCACTCAAGACGAATGTAACCTTGTATAACATGATTTTGATGCTCAAATACCCAGATTAGAACCAAACTGCCACCAGACCTACAACTTTTTCACTTTCTTAGACTGATATAACAAAAACAAGAACCCAAATTACCAACTGATAGTAATCATCAGCAGGTTAACTTAGAAAAATGGCTTGTATTGGCTTTTTGTGGAATTCAGTTAGTAAACCAAGGTAGCAGTTGGCTGCCTTGGTCGAAAACAGTCAAATACAACAGATAATGAATGAATCAAGTAGAATTCATGAAAGCACAGAAACTCAAAGTAAGAACAGGATGAAAGGTCTAGCAATGCTACTCAGACAAAAACTACAGCCACACGAAATAATCTTAACACGTAGGAATTATAACTTCTGTTCTCTTACATGCTGTGTGATTACTATGGAGGCACAGATTTAGCAAACTTAAACACGCCAAATAATACTCACTAATCACGATACATATACCAAAAATGAACAAACCCCAAACCCGCAGCAATCACTTGACTCAGATGGTATGCTAAACCAGCAGGCACACGGTCTATATCTCCATTATCAGAAACTATCAAAAATCTACTCCTATGCTTATATCAGTCACCAAGTTCATAGAAGTACCCTACCCAAAACTTGATGGTTTACTCTTGTTTGGATATTCAACGAACACAACACATTAAACAATCAACACCTTATCAAAATAAACTCAGTCACTTACAAAACTAGACAGATTTTGACTAAAACCTTGAAAATGATTTTTCTTGAACAAACCTTAGAACAAAATCTACAAATCAGTGAACCACTGTTCTTACAACCTACTCAAATCTTAACAGCCTACAATGTAATGGATCATACCATAACTTATACTAACATAGTGTACTGCCATCATAATAAAAAAATAAACATAAGAAAGATTTCCTAGAAAACTAACAAAACAAGAATCTTATACTAAACAAGCAAATCTAAAACCAAAAAAATCAACACCCCTAGTCCTATGAAGATTGTGCAGAGCTAAGCTTAGACTAGACGTGTTACTCACAATCCACTCCAAGCCTTCCCAAACACACCTTAAGGTCTAGAAAATCCGACTTTTACAAAGAAAAAGATTTGAAAACATCACATAACATCAAGATACTCACTTGTAATAAACAAATGTCACACAAATAAAAGATTTCACAAAGACTACACTTACTTAACAATAATCATACATAATCACATGCATATCAATTCTTGGACAAAAAAAATAAAAAGGAAAAGAGAGGTGAGCAAACCTCAGGGATACACATCCATACCCCTGATTTTTCGAGCTTATGTGCTAGCGAAACAAGCACAAGCTTCCAATCCTGTAAAAAAACACTAAACAAACACACAAAATCCAAGAATGAAGACCTATGGTCTTGATTCGGTGAGCTTACAAGGTAGATAAAAAATTCCTGACTTTTCTTTCAAAATGTTTTCAAAACTACTTCAAATACTTAAAACTTGAAACTTGCTAATAAATTTAAACAAGAAAATTTTAATCCACTTCAAATCCTTATACGAATTAACATGAACAGGAAATCAGAAACACAAATAGAAAAACATTCACTCGAATCATAAACATTAAATAAAAAAGGAACTCGAATATTTTAAAAAACTTCAAACTTTTATTTCATAAAAGAGATTTTACAAAAATCCGAGACAAAGGAAAAAAGGGTACCACAAGTCGGTCCTCAATTTATAGCCTCCTCGGATTGTTTTAGAATGAAGATAAAAGAAAACCCTAATCTAGTGAGTTTCCAAGATTACCCCTTTGAAGATTCGGATCAAATTCGAATATGCTGGTCTTGATTCCTCATTTTGAATAAATCTTGAAGCCATGTGATATTCGTTTGGATTTTTGTGATGGACAGGCTGTGATGAGTTGATCTTGAACGTTGGATTTGATGTGGGCATTAAGCAACTCCTCCAAGCCATTGATCTTCTGCCATCCCTTGTCTTGTTATTCACTTGGAGACAACCCGTGAGCTGGGGTGGGGTCTGAGAGGCATTTTGGGTGCGTGGGGTTCAGATTGAAAACCCTTTTTGTTAATTAGGGGGTTCTATTGGAGTTTAATTGAAATTAGGGTTTTGGATTTGGGGAAAGAGATGAAGATGAGGTTTGTTAATCGTGTGTTTGTTTTTTTTTTGTGTTTAAACAATTCCAATAAAAACTGAGTGGGGTTAAGTTGGGTTACGGGTTATCATGGGTAAGGGTGACGTGTCAAATAGTTAATGGTGGATTGACTGGAAATGGGTTTGGGTAACGGGTTAACAGGGTTTGGTGGGTATGGATATGGGTAAATGGGTTTTGGGTGACGTGGCAGCAGCTAAGTGGTGGGGAAAGGTTTGTTGTCTGGGCAGATTAGGTCCCCCAACTCTCTTAATATCTTCATTTTGTAATAAACAGCCAAAACCCAATTTCCTTTGTAATCAACTTTGCTCCACTTGTCAATTTTGGCACAGCATATTCTTAAACTTTAAACAAGGACTATTCATGCAATTTGACCATTCTTGAAGGGCTTATATCGTATATTCTTGAAATATTAGGGACCCATATGTAATATGTGAGATTTACAAGGGTTTAATATGACAAGTCTTCAATAGTTGAGGGGCCATTCTTGACAAATCTTCAAACTTCAAGGACTTCTTTAGAAATTCATGATTCGGGTCCGGTTCATTGTGCGGCTTCGTTTCCCGTGTTCGTTTTTGCATGATTCTTGTGATCTTTTGTCATTTTCTCAATATCCGTACCTAAAATACACATTCAGCAAACACAAGCATATATTTGGCACTTTTTATGATATTTTTATCGTTTTAAGCCCATTTTAGACGATGAGACCATGTATAATTGCAGTCTCATCACTCCCCTATACTAAACCATTGCCGTGCCCTCACGCAATGCTAGAATAAAGTATCGTAGCACCTCCAAAATTCATTTTTATTCATTTTACTGAACGATAAACTAGCTACACTACTACTATTGCTACTACTACTTGCGTTATAGACATAATGTATGATTTTCATCGCAAAATGAGACATTTAGGTTCATAGAACAAGAACACGTGAATTCTTTGTTAGAAATAATTTCATCGTCCTCGATTTTCACCCCAATTCCATGCCAAGCGTGCAACGAGATCATTGTCATTATAAGTTAGTAATGCTAACACTACTCATATGCCCTAATCACGTACTTATCCTCCCAATTTCCTAAGTTATATCTCTTATATTTTATATTGTCTTGAATGTTTCACGAGGATACATTGTTTGACTTATGCGATAATAGAGATTTAGGTCTAAAAATAGAGTCCTAACGGTGTAACCAAGGCCATCAAATCAATAACCCCTCCTAATAGACAACGATGTCAAAAAATTAAGTTGACAAGAAGAATCGATAAACACGGTTTTATAACGGTTTTGAACATGAGACTTATTACCAAGACTTTTATACGCCCCCTAACGGAAGGGCCTTATTATCTTTGGTTTACCTCCATCTTTTATTCAACTTCGCCATGAAGCTTTTATTATGACTTCGGTCTTGCCTTGCCTTTTATTATCCGCCTCATCGATGGTTTTATTTGCCAAAGACGTATATCCTCACGCTAAGGCGAATTTTGGATCTTTAAAGCTTCGAAGATTAAGGCTTGATTCACTTTCAATTTGGGCATAGATTTTTCGGCCTTGTGAGCTTCAAAGTTTTGCTTAATTTAGGTGAGCACTTGAAATCTTATTATTGGGTGAAGCTTTCGATTATTCGGGTGCCAATACTTCAAAACCGTGACGCTGGCGATACCTTAATGTTTTCCCAATTTAATTACATGGAAGCTACTAAAACAAATTAGAAACCAACAATAGTGACTAAACCGCTAAATCAATATTTATTAACAATTTATTATACAAAAGCGTGGGGAGAATAAGCTAATAATTACTACACATGAGATCGTGACGATTACAAGACTTATAAATAACTCTATCATTTCTCGTCCTTATTTAAGAGACTTAGCCTAAAAAGTTAAGGAATCGAAGCTAAGTGCTCAACACGTACGGTCGAGTCAAAAATTACTCTTATTCTCACCATCGGAAAACCTACCTTCGTGTCTTAAACACTTATGAAATACAAGAAAATTTTTTAAAATTTGGCCATTTTTAGCCTTTTTTGCAACAAAACGATAATAAAAAGATGAAATTTTGGAAAGCGTGAAGGTTTGGCAAGGCAAGTATCTATTCACCCCCCCATACTAAAGTTAAACATTGTCCTCAATGTTTCGAGTCTAGGGGTGCAAACACCCCCATACTAGAGACGTAGTCGAATGCATAATCTAGCATGGAAAGGGTGTAACCGTTAAATTTAAAGCCGTTTATGAAGTGTGCTATAAACCTAAGGTTAGAACATCAAAAGGATATATCATGGATATTGAGAAAGTCTTCAAAGCAAACGATCGAGTGCTCCCATAAAATGAACACGAGAGTCTCCAATCGTGAAGATCATGATCATCTAAAGTCCACAATTCACAAACAACCACGGAACAAAGTTTGGAAGGGCACAAATCCCCACACGTAAACTACATTAGAAAGCGATAATATGTACATGGGATAAGCATGGGACTCCCCCACGAGGCACCTCGTTTTTGATTACCGAGTCATGAGCTCGACTCGATCCCCTCAATACTAATTATCATTGGGGAAAGTGACTTGGTCGAGGTAGTTCAAGGATGGAACTTCCCCGCCAAAGTAGTGCTTCAACCTATGTCCATTCACCTTGAAGTTAGGACCATCATCTTGAGCTAGCTCGATGGTCCCATACGGAAACACTTGAGTCACGGTGAATGGACCGGACCAACGGGATTTCAACTTACCGGAAAAGATTTTTAATCTTGAATTAAAAAGCAAAACTTGATCCCCAATGTTAAAAACCCGGTTTTTAATTTTAGAATCATGCAACTTTTTAGTTTTTTCTTTGTAAATCAATGAATTTTCATAAGCAATGTCCCTCAATTCATCCAATTCATTTAATTGCATTTTCCGGTGTTTTCCCGCAGTCTCCATATCATCATTACAATGCTTTAGGGCCCAATAAGCCTTGTGTTCTAATTCGATAGGTAAATGACAATTCTTTCCATACACAAGCTTATAGGGAGTGCACCCAATGGGTGTCTTATGAGCGGTCCTAAAGGCCCATAAAGCATCGTCCAACTTATCCGACCAAGATTGTCGGTTTTCCCCAAAGAATCTCTCCAAGATCCTCTTCAACGCTCGGTTTGAAACCTCGACTTGCCCACTCGTTTGTGGGTGAAAAGCCGTAGAAAGCCGATGTGTAACCCCATATTTCCTTAGGACCCTTTCGAATTGGTCGTTACAAAAATGGGTTCCACGATCGCTTATGATCGCACGAGGGGTTCCAAACCGAGAAAACAAGCTTTTCAAGAACTTGACTACCACATGAGCATCATTGGTGGGCAAGGCTTTGGCCTCCACCCACTTAGATAGGTAGTCAACCGCAATGAGAATGTACTTATTACCACGAGATGATGGGAACGGCCCCATAAATTCTATACCCCAAACGTCAAAGATCTCACACACTTGGATGATATTTTGTGGCATTTCATCTTTTTGTGAGGCTTTTCCTTGTCTTTGGCATGCATCACATGACTTCACAAGATCTTGTGCATCTCGGTAAATAGTAGGCCAAAAGAAGTCGGCATCAAACACCTTCTTAGCCGTGAGATTGGCACCGTGGTGACCACCCGTGGGTCCCTCATGGCAAGCTCTAAGGATGTTAGAAGCTTCGGTGCCAAATACACAACGTCGGATGATTTGATCCGCACAAGTTCGAAACAAGTAAGGGTCGTTCCAAAAGTAGAACTTGATGTCACGAAAGAATTTTCGTTTTTCTTGAGTCGTCATACCCTTAATGATGAAGTTACCCGCATGGTAGTTTGCAAAATCCGCAAACCATGGGGTGGAAGAATCAAGCTTAGAATTCACTACACCAAGTGTTTCGAGCGGAAATGTTTCGGTGATTTCCTTGGGCTCGTAAACACTTTGGTGAGGATCTTCCAAACGAGAAAGATGATCGGCCGCTAGATTCTCGGCTCCTTTTTTGTCAACGATTTTGTGATCAAATTCTTGAAGGAGGAGAATCCAACGAAGTAATCTCGGCTTTGCATCTTGTTTAGCCATGAGATACTTGATAGCTGAATGGTCCGTATACACTATGCATTTCGTCAAGACGAGATAAGGTCGAAATTTCTCAAATGCATACACCACGGCAAGGAACTCCTTCTCCGTTGTAGTGTATTTAAGTTGAGCCTCGGTCATCGTCTTGCTAGCATAGTGAATAGGCAAGTAGTGCTTATCATGACGTTGCCCCAAAACGGCCCCAATAGCGTAATCACTAGCATCACACATAAGCTCAAAGGGGAGATTCCAATTGGGAGCAACAAGAATGGGAGCTTCGGTAAGTTTCCTCTTAAGGATTTCAAAGGCTCGTACACAATCTTTGTCAAAGACAAAACGTGCCTCTTTTTCAAGAAGATGTGTAATGGGACGAGAGATCTTTGAAAAATCCTTGATGAATCGACGATAAAAGCCCGCGTGGCCTAGGAAACTCCTAACTCCCTTAACGGTTTTGGGATGAGGTAATTTGGCGATGACGTCTACCTTAGCTTGATCTACCTCAATCCCCGCTTTCGAGACCTTGTGCCCTAAGACGATTCCACTCTTAACCATAAAATGACACTTTTCCCAATTGAGCACAAGGTTGGTTTCCTCACAACGTTTCAACATTCTCTCAATGTTTGACAAACACAAAGTGAACGAATTACCAAATACGGAAAAGTCATCCATGAAGACTTCCATCGTCTTCTCGATCATGTCATGAAAAATAGCCATCATGCACCTTTGAAAGGTTCCAGGTGCATTGCAAAGTCCGAATGGCATCCTACGATAGGCAAACGTTCCATATGGACACGTAAACGTAGTTTTTTCTTGATCACGAGGATCGATGGGAATTTGGAAGTAACCGGAAAAACCATCTAAAAAGCAATAAAAATCGTTTCCCGCAAGACGCTCCAACATTTGGTCCATGAATGGCAAGGGAAAATGGTCTTTTCGAGTGGCTTCATTCAACTTACGATAGTCAATGCACACTCTCTATCCGGTCACGAGTCTAGTGGGAATTAACTCGTTGGCATCGTTTGGCACTACGGTCATCCCTCCCTTTTTAGGGACACAATGAATAGGACTCACCCAAGGGCTATCGGAAATAGGGTAAATCATTCCCGCGTCAAGGAGTTTAAGGACCTCCTTTTTGATGACGTCATGAATTTTAGGGTTCACCCTCCTTTGACTTTGGATTGCGGGCTTGTAATCCTCCTCCATTAATATTTTGTGGGTACAAAACTTGGGATCGATTCCCTTAATGTCGGATAACTTCCACGCAATTGCCCCTTTGTGGTCCTTTAGAACATCGACAAGTGCGGTTTTTCATCATTCGAAAGTTCCTTCGCAATAATAACCGGAAACTTGTCGTCCTCCTCCAAATAGACGTATTCGAGGTGAGGAGGTAAATCTTTCAACTCGAGGATAGGTGGTTCCTTAAGTGATGATTTGGGCTCGATACTCATAACCTCCTCGGGTGGAGGAAATGGGAAATCGTTAAGAAAATCCTTGATAATCGAGAAGTCCTCATCGTTGTCGAGGTCTTCGGTACAAGTACGTGGAACATCGAATTCTTCCAACGTAAAACCACCACCTTCAAATGGAGTGAAGGTTGGTGTCGAATTATCAAGAATTGGATCTAACATAGTGGGATTGCCACTAGTTTCAACATCACCAAACCCTAGAACTTCTTGTGAAAATTCCTCGCAAACCAGGTCGATCATATCAACGAGGTTTATGGTAGCAACAGAATAAACATGAGAAAGTTGAGAATTTTGAGTTGCGTTTATAACAAGTTCCTCGTCGTTGAAACGTAAGGTGATCTTTCTAGCATGAACATCGATCAAAGCCATAGACGTATCTAAAAACGAACGACCTAAAATTAGAGGAACTTGAGGATCCGTGGGGATATCAACAACGATAAAGTCTACGGGATAGTAGAACTTCCCCACTTTCACAAAAAACGTCTTCCGCCAATCCACATGCACGAATCGTGGAATGGTCGGCCATCTCGATAGACATTAGTGAAGGAGTAAGATTAGGAAGATTGAGCGACTTGAAGATTACAAGTGGCATCAAATTAATGCTAGCACCAAGATCAGCCAAGGCATAGCATTCTTCCATATCTTGGATTGCACAAGGGATCAAAAATTTACCGGGATCACCGACTTTTTGAGGTATGCGATTAAGATAAACCGACGAACAACTAGACAATTGGTGCAATTTCTCCTTGTTGTTCAACATACTCTTACAGTTAGCGGCGAATCGAGGCATCATGACCAAAGCATCGGCGAAACTCACATTAAGGTGCAACTCACGAAACATTTTCATAAAAAGCTCAAATTGATAATTGTCACGCTCTTATCGTTTCTCCTTCCTAAGTCTCAATGGGTAAGGTAAGGGTGGTGTGGGTTGGGGTATAGGCATACCCTTTGGAATCTCGGGTTCCAATTTGGTAAAGGGTCGACCGTAGGTGTGGCATGAGCGGTACTTTGTGGGCTTGAGATATGCTCCTTTTCGACCACCACCTCGGGTTCTTCCTCAATTTCCTCCACCGTTGGAGTAATTGGTTGAGGAGTCGGTTCTTTAAGTGTCTTACCACTTCGTGTGGTAATCACTTTCATCTCTCCCTTCGGGTTTGATACGGTGTTACTAGGCAAACTACACGAAGTAGAGGCTTTGTTCCCCGTGACCGCTTCTAAAATAGCATTAAGCTTAACATCTTGACTAGCGGCTTTTTGGTCAATCCTTTGTTCAAGCCTAGCATGACTTTGCTCAATTTTATTGTTTTGACCTTTAACTTGATTAGCAAAATCATTTTTCAACTCATTTCTCATGTTAAGATTTTCCTTAACAAAATTAGCTAACTCCTTAGTGTTTTTAGCCGTGTCCCTAGCTTGACTAGCCAATTGCTCTTGAATGTTTTCCAAAATCTTATCATTTGTTGTAGCGTAATTCAAAAAGTCCATTGGAAGTTCTTTAGTGTAAACATTTTGAAGACCTTGACTTGTGTTTTGAAAATTACGGTTTTGGTTTTGATTTTGCAATTGGCTACTACTTCCTTGATTCCCATAGTTGTTATTACCCTTGTAATTGTTTCTTTGATTGTTTTGGTAACCAACTTGATTGTTTCGATAATTTTTAGCATTTTTATTTGGTGGAAAACCCGGTGGAGTCAATTGATTAGTGCGGGGAACTTGACCGTTTTGGTTATAAGTTCCCGCGACCGCGTTGGCACTCGAAGTGTTACCACCGTTGGTAATGCACTCGGAGTAATCGTGAGCTCCACCACAATACATACAAGAAACCTCAACCACTTTAGCCGTAGCGGGAGTGGGTTGTTCACCAACTTTAAACTCAATTAACAATCCTTTAAGTTTATCAAAAATCTTGTTCTCCAAATTATCCTCGATTTGGCAAGCATCAACGGTATGTGACAATGAAGGTGAAGGTGAAGACGAAGTCTTACGAACACTCGACGTGCTACGAGGACTATAGACCTTAGACCTATTCTTAATGATTAACAATGCTTCCTCGACCGTTTTACACAAAAAATTACCACCCGCGGCGGCATTAAGATAATCACGCTCATGATCGTTCAAGCCATTGTAAAACGTGTCAATTTGATGCAAGTCGGAAAAACCATGATGAGGACATTTGTGCAACATTTCCTTAAACCTATTCCAAGCCGTTGAAAAACTCTCATTATACTCTTGTGAAAACTTTGAAATCTCGTTTTTCAAATGCGTAGTCTTAGAGGGCGGAAAAAATTGGTTCACAAATTTTGAAACGAGATCCTTCCACGTCAATATAGAATTGGGTGGCTCTTTCTCTAACCAAATTTTTGCGGGCCCCGCTAAGGAATACGGAAAAAGCATCATCTTAATCGAGTCGTTAGAGACGTCCTTAAATTTGCAAGTGGCGGTAAGACGATTAAATTGGCGAATGTGGTTATGAGGGTTGTCCTTTTCGTCACCTCGAAACTTGTTGTTTTGAATCATGGACAACAAACCCGTCTTAACCTCAAAATTCTCCGCAAGGATAGCGAGTATCACAATCGCTTCTCCATAACCCTCGGTGGGTGCTTAAAGCAACTCCATCATAGTTCGATTAGCCATGGTTGCTTCTTTCTCTACGATGGGTTCGTCAATAGGAGACTCCTCACTAGAAGGAGTGTTTGATTTCTTTCTTCGTTTACGAGCACGTCTTGCTTTGAAGCGAGTTTGCATAAACGTCACGTACAACGAGAGGGTGAGCAAAGAAGATTCTTTTTGGTGTTTTTACTTTTTCAATTTTTTTGTGGTTTTTGATTGTTTTTTCTTTTTTTGGATTTTTGGAATTGTATTAAGTAGACCAAAATCTACAAATCTCCTCCTTAATCAAATCTCTCGATTAAAGAAGCCTCAAGGAATGAAAACGATCACGTGAAGTGAACGCCTTCGATGACTTTAGAATGTTGGTGGAACACCAAAACGTTCAAGAGGGTTTAATCAAATGAAACCAAGAAAATATATATGGTACTTAGTAATACTTTGGGCGGCAAAACCCTCGATTGGCTTTCAATCTCAAAATACGCACAAGCAAGCGGAGGAAACGAGGCAGCGTGAAGCACTTAAGAGCCTTTTTCCTTTAGGTCGTGAAATACAACCGCCTTATACCCACCTTATAGTTTGTATTTTTCAAAATCGAGCTTCACGAAAGTATTTATCTATTTTTTGCCTTTTTCTTTGGTTTGAGATTCGAATACAATGATTGGGTAATGACCTCCCAAGTCAAGGTTGTGATTTCTCACGTATTTGGAGTACTTGTGAATTTATTGTTCTACATATACAATATAGTAATAGTATTCACACAAAAACCGAAAACCGATAATACGTTTTAGTAAAGTGCTACTAATACAATTAGCTATTATGGCTATATATAAAAACAACAATTTCCAAATCAAAACACAACACGCCTCCCCGGCAGCGGCGCCAAAATGATAGTTGAGTTGATTACACTCGTTTAGGAAAACGAGGTAAAAGCGGTAAGTATTAAGCGTACGTTTAGGAAAACGTAAACACTTATGACCCTTTGTGTGGGATCGTTCTCGAGGAGGCTTAATGTGTGTGTTTAATTTGATTAAGATTTGTGATTGTATTGATGAAAAAAAAAAGAAAAAGACGAATAATGCTAAAAATACCCCTAAGACGTAAAAAACGTAAAAACGTAAAATTTGAAAAAACGAAAAAGTAGTCTAAAAAGTGACAAATTTTTATCCTAGCTAAAGAAAAATACAAGAATCACTAATTTGAAAACCAAAATGTCTAAAAACTATTTAATAATTTAATATTTATTTTTAAAATAAAAGAAAAACTTAAAAATTAAATAAAATTAAAAACAAGCTAAAATGGAAATTTAAATGCATGTAAACCTAAAACTATTTAATTAAAACCTAAAAATAATTTTTGAAAATTTTTAAAACTAATTAATCTATTTTTTATCTAATTAATAAAAACCGGATATTAAAATAATAATAAAAACTAAATTAAACACATGAAAAATGAAAACTTGGTTTCAAAAAGTCTTAACCCTAATCTAAAATGTAGTAAAAATCAATAGAAGGAAAAATGCTTAACCAATAAGCTTTTATAAGCCCTAATAAGCTACGGTTTTTAAAATAAGCACAAAACCAAAGAGGTGATAAATAGTCAAAGCCTTGAGACTTTATCAGTAAAAGGCCCAAAGGCAGGCGGTAAGTTGTGAGTGTGTTGGCAGTGGTGGCGCAGGTTCGAGTCCTGGCCACGCCAAAATTTTTTAAATATTTTTTATTACTTTTCTTTTTACCCACTTGTTATAGTAACCTGGAAACTTTCCAAAATACCACTCAAGACAAATGTAACCTTGTATAGCACGATTTTGATGCTCAAATACCCAGATTAGAACCAAATTGCCACCAGACCTACAAAATTTTCACTTTCTTAGACTGATGTAACAAAAACAAGAACCCAAATTACCAACTGATAGTAATCATCAGCAGGTTAACTTAGAAAAATGGCTTGTATTGGCTTTTTGTGGAATTCAGTTAGTAAACCAAGGTAGCAGTTGGCTGCCTTGGTCGAAAACAGTCAAATACAACAGATAATGAATGAATCAAGTAGAATTCATGAAAGCACAGAAACTCAAAGTAAGAACAGGATGAAAGGTCTAGCAATGCTACTCAGACAAAAACTACAGCCACACGAAATAATCTTAACACGTAGGAATTATAACTTCTGTTCTCTTACATGCTGTGTGATTACTATGGAGGCACAGATTTAGCAAACTTAAACACGCCAAATAATACTCACTAATCACGATACAGATACCAAAAATGAACAAACCCCAAACCCGCAGCAATCACTTGACTCAGATGGTATGCTAAACCAGCAGGCACACGGTCTATATCTCCATTATCAGAAACTATCAAAAATCTACTCCTAAGCTTATATCAGTCACCAAGTTCATAGAAGTACCCTACCCAAAACTTGATTGTTTACTCTTGTTTGGATATTCAATGAACACAACACATTAAACAATCAACACCTTATCAAAATAAACTCAGTCACTTACAAAACTAGACAGATTTTGACTAAAACCTTGAAAATGATTTTTCTTGAACAAACCTTAGAACAAAATCTACAAATCAGTGAACCACTGTTCTCACAACCTACTCAAATCTTAACAGCCTTCAATGCAATGGATCATACCATAACTTATACTAACATAGTGTACTGCCATCATAATAAAAAAATAAACATTAGAAAGATTTCCTTGAAAACTAACAAAACAAGAATCTTATACTAAACAAGCAAATCTAAAACCAAAAAAATCAACACCCCTAGTCCTATGAAGATTGTGCAGAGCTTAGCTTAGACTAGACATGTTACTCACAATCAACTCCAAGCCTTCCCAAACACACCTTAAGGTCTAGAAAATCCGACTTTTACAAAGAAAAAGATTTGAAAACATCACATAACATCAAGATACTCACTTGTAATGAACAAATGTCACACAAATAAAAGATTGCACAAAGACTACACTTACTTAACAATAATCATACACAATCACATGCATATCAATTCTTGGACAAAAAAAATAAAAAGGAAAAAGAGAGGTGAGCAAACCTCAGGGGATACACATCCATACCCCCGATTTTTCGAGCTTATGTGCTAGCGAAACAAGCACAAGCTTCCAATCCTGTAAAAAAACACTAAACAAACACACAAAATCCAAGAATCAAGACCTATGGTCTTGATTCAGTGAGCTTACAAGGTAGATAAAAAATTCCTGACTTTTCTTTCAAAATGTTTTCAAAACCACTTCAAATACTTAAAACTTGAAACTTGCTAATAAATTTAAACAAGAAAATTTTAATCCACTTCAAATCCTTATACGAATTAACATGAACAGGAAATCACAAACACAAATATAAAACATTCACTCGAATCATAAACATTAAATAAAAAAGGAACTCGGATATTTTAAAAAACTTCAAACTTTTATTTCATAAAAGAGATTTTACAAAAATCCGAGACAAAGGAAAAAAGGGTACCACAAGTCGGTCCTCAATTTATAGCCTCCTCGGATTGTTCTAGAATGAAGATAAAAGAAAACCCTAATCTAGTGAGTTTCCAAGATTACCCCTTTGAAGATTCGGATCAAATTCGAATATGCTGGTCTTGATTCCTCAGTTTGAATAAATCTTGAAGCCGTGTGATCTTCGTTTGGCTTTTTGTGATGGACAGGCTGTGATGAGTTGATCTTGAACGTTGGATTTGATGTGGGCATTAAGTAACTCCTCCAAGCCATTGATCTTCTGCCATCCCTTGTCTTGTTCTTCACTTGGAGACAACCCATGAGCTGGGGTGGGGTCTGAGAGGCATTTTGGGCGCGTGGGGTTCAGATTGAAAACCCTTTTTGTTAATTAGGGGGTTCTATTGGAGTTTAATTGAAATTAGGGTTTTGGATTTGGGGAAAGAGATGAAGATGAGGTTTGTTAATCGTGTGTTTGTTTTTTTTATGTTTAAACAATTCTAATAAAAACTGAGTGGGGTTAAGTTGGGTTACGGGTTATCATGGGTAAGGGTGACGTGTCAAATAGTTAATGGTGGATTGACTGGAAATAGGTTTGGGTAACGGGTTAACAGGGTTTGGTGGGTATGGATATGGGTAAATGGGTTTTGGGTGACGTGGCAGCAACTAAGTGGTGGGGAAAGGTTTGTTGTCTGGGCAGATTAGGTCCCCCAACTCTCTTAATATCTTCATTTTGTAATAAACAGCCAAAACCCAATTTCCTTTGTAATCAACTTTGCTCCACTTGTCAATTTTGGCACAGCATATTCTCAAACTTTAAACAAGGACTATTCATGCAATTTGACCATTCTTGAAGGGCTTATATTGTATATTCTTGAAATATTAGGGACCCATATGTAATATGTTAGATTTACAAGGGTTTAATATGACAAGTCTTCAATAGTTGAGGGGCCATTCTTGACAAATCTTCAAACTTCAAGGACTTCTTTGGAAATTCATGATTCGGGTCCGGTTCATTGTGCGGCTTCGTTTCTTGTGTTCGTTTTTGCATGATTCTTGTGATCTTTTGTCATTTTCTCAATATCCGTACCTAAAATACACATTGAGCAAACACAAGTATATATTTGGTACTTTTTATGATATTTTTATCGTTTTAAGCCCATTTTGGATGATGAGACCATGTATAATTACGGTCTCATCACATGTCTTAGCTTATTTTATAAGTTCATATCATGTTTCACTGTTTTAAGCCTTAAACTGAGTATATCGTATATTCTGACTATTCTAATTAAGTATTTCTGGTATTTCATGTATTATTATACTTACTGTGTAATAATAAGTAACTTTCCAAAAATAGCATATTTCCAAAAATAGTAAGTTTCCAAAAATAGAAAGATTACAAAAACAGAAAGTTACCAAAAATACAAAGTTTTCAAAAATAGAAAGTTTCCAAAAATAGATCAGCTGCCTTAATTAAATATTTTCTAAAAATAGAAAGTTTCCATAAATAGATTAGCTGCCTGAATTAAATAAGTTTCTAAAAATAGAAAGTTTCTATAATTAGATATAAGCTGGTTAAATAAGCTAAGTATATAAGCCTAAGTGTTTTCATTATTATTTTCTAAGTCTTAATGATATAATGTATAGTTTATTAATTATTTCATGTAATTTAAATAAACTATAGGTTAAAATATTTAATTAAAGTATATCATGTTTTTAATCAAATAAAGTTAAATACTTAGGTTAAAACATGTATTATTATTTATTAATAATATAACCTAAGTCATGTTATTTAATTAATTATAACCATGGTTTTTAAAAAATTAATTAATTATAAGTCTAGAAAATATAAAGTACTTATGTTAATAATTTCATGATCTAATAATTAAATTATAACCTAAGTCACGTTATTAAATTAATCATGTCATATTTATTAATTTAATTTTTAACATATGATTATATAAAAAATAATCTTAACATAAACCGTGAACCGGATCTTGACTAGAACCCATGAACCGGACATGAAATCGACACCATACCACGAACCACTTCGGGGTTCCCCTTGTCTTGCTGTTGCCGTGGGACCCACACCACCCAACCGGGACCATATGGTCTCGGTGGTGGTCGAGTAGCCAAACCGAGACCCCCTTGGGGTTCGGTTTAGGCGCCGGCCAACAAACACCCCTAAAACAACCTTTTTTGATTTATTCCAAAAACCATTTTCATGTTAGATCTATGTTTTTAATTAGGTTTTAAAAACATCTTGTTCTTAATTAATTATTAGATCAAATAAAAAAGAAAAAGGGTAAAAGAATATACCAAATGCGTTGATCTAAACGAGGATGAACAAACACGAACACTTGCACCCAAAACCAAGATCAAAATCAAATAAACACCCTCCTTGGTGTGTTTATGTGTGGCGGCCAAAAAAAAGAAAAGAGGAGAAGGAGAAAAACTTTTTTAGGTTTTTGTTTAATCTGTTGTAAAGTGAAAAAATGACTAGCTAATTTTCCCTTAACCCCTCTTTAGTGAATTTTGAGATGGGATTGGCCCATATCCTTATGTTTGCCGTGGGTAGGGGCCCCACATGGGGTACCCGTACCGTTTTCCGTGTCTCGATGTTTACTTGTTCGTTCGTGTTTATTTGTGTTCGCGTTTAATGTGTTCTCGTTAAATAATTACCGTGACCTAATATATTTATTTACGCTCGTAATAAATATATATATGTAATTAATAATAGTTCGTGATTTAATTATGTTCATGATTTCATGATCGCATGTTCGTGATTAATTATTGTCAAATAATTATTGCGTGCTCGTGCATAGTAAATACTTATCGTGTTCTAACACGTACGTAATACGTAAAATCCTAACATGTAATCGAAATCATACTATAAAAGGAAAGTTTTAATCTACTACGTACGATCTTAAGGGTACTATTCATGGTAAAAGCATGCGGGTTTTACACATATATTTATAAATATACTAGAATCGACAGTAAAATTTAATGAGAGACTGAAGCTTCATAAAATTAATGAAGTGAGATTACTTTGAGTTCAATAAATTGTGCACACTATGGGACAAGGTCAAATGGTAAAAACAGGGGTTTTACAGAACTCCTTTCCCCTGCTGCTAGCCACTGCTAATGTTATTTTCAGGATAGCTTATCAATAAGCTGTTCTAGCTTATTTAAACCTGCAACAACTTTAGTTTTATAATAGGTGTTCCTTAGTTGACCCATTTGTTCATACTGGAGCATTTGAGGGGTTGACTTTGAGCTTTGACTAGAAAACCAACTACTTTGACTTTTACATAAGTGCTTATTTGCTTATTCAGCTTATTTGGCTTGGATTATTGAACTTTTCTTTGTTAATTTGTCTTAATTAAGTCATTTAGAGTCTTTGCAACTTATTTCAAGGTCTGAGGTGGTCTAGAACTCCAAGTCGACTATTTTGTCTTTTAGTGAAATTTTACTTTGCTTATTTCTGACTTATTGGTTGAGCTTATTTAAAATTTATTTTCACAGATCTCTTACGCATCTCAAAAGAAGATTGTGTGTCAAACCTGAGCTTATGGCATTGGCTTATAGCTTAATGGGCCAAAAAGCCCATTAAGAATAAGTCGTTGTACCATTAAGCTGTGATAAGCTCACTTTCAACTTTTGGGCCTTCAGAATTTTGTGTTTAGAATTGAATTTTAAGTCAGACTAGTGATTTTCAGCTTATTTGGTTAAGTTTCATCTTATTGGGCCAAAAAGCCCATTTACCTTGACTGTTTTTGAATTTAGCCCATTTGGGGGCCCAATATAGGTATTCTGGTAATTTCACTTTCATTTTCTGATTATTTAGGGTAAAATAAACTAGTTTGCAAGTTCTTTAAATTTTTAATAATTTTTCGATTTTTAATAATATTTTAATATTATTTTATTACTAAATTTCATTTTTCACATTTTTGCAATTTTTACATTTTTCTTAGGTCAAAAACATTAAAATAGGATTTTCAGAACTCTTAGATTAATTTTAGCATCATTTTCTTAATTTCTAGAATTATTTTAATATTTTAGTAGTTTTTAATCATTTAAAAATAGTTTTCTTTAGCTTAAAAATTCATAAAAATAGTTTTTAGTCTTTGTAAGTCATTTTAGAGTTTTACAAAGTGAAAAATCTTTATTTGGGCGTTTTAATAATTAATTGAATTTTGAGGGCTTTAATTAGCATTTAAAATTTAATATTTAATTAATTAAAACGTTTAAATTTTTTTTGATCATTTGTAAACTCTTAGTTTGTTTTTATTGAATTTTGATAATTTTTTGGGAATTTTTAGAATTTATTTTTATTTTGGCACTTTTTACGGTTTTTAATTTAGTCATCGTAGTAATAATTTTCACGTATCCGTCATTCTATTTTCTCATCCCTTCTTTCTCTCATATTAATCTCAAATCATTAACAAGTTATTCACACACATATACCTCCTTGGGAAACGAACTTTCACCTTTGGGTCATTAGTACACGATTTTCCTAAACTGTCGTATTTAATACTTTCCCTATTTACGCTCTTTTCCTAAAGAGTAGTAAAACACTACATCAATTTTGGCGCCGCTGCCGGGGAGGTGTGTCGTGATTAATTTGTCATTTTGTTTTTAATATTAATCATAAATAGTATTTGTATTAGTAGAACTCTACTAATACGTATTATCGGGTTTTTTCGTTTTTCTTGTGAAATTATTATTACTGTATTGTATAAGTATCACAACAAATACAAAAGTATCTCTAAAAGTGTGCAAACACAACCTTGATTGGGATTTGATCTCCTAATTATTGTAGTCGAATCTCAAACAAAAAGAAAAAGGGAAAAATAGATAAATACTTTCGTGAAGCTCGATTTTGAAAAATACAAACTATAAGGTGGGTATAAGGCGGGTATTATAAAATATACCCTTAAGAAAAAGGCTCTTAAGTGCTTCGCGTCGCCTCGTTTCTCTGCTTGCTTGTGAGTATTTTGAGATTGAAAGCTAATCGAGGGTTTTGCCGCCCAAAGTATTATTACGTATCATATATTTGCTTGGTTTCTTTGTGATTAAACCCTCTTGAACAATTTGGTTTTCACCAAAGTTTTAAAGTCATTCGAAGGCGTTCACTCCACCTGATCGTTTTCATTCTTTTGAGGCTTCTTTAATCAAGAGTTTGATTCAAGGAGAAATTTGGTAGATTGTTGTCTACGAATACACACAAAATCCGAAAAAATTAAAAACAATCAAAAACACAAAAAAAAATGAAAATCCACAAAACACCCAAAAGAATCTTCTTTTCTCACCTCCCATTCTTCGTCAAGTTTATGCTAACTCGTAATCAAGCAAAACGAGCTTGTAAACGTCGTCAAAGTCAAGAAAATCAAGAGCCTTTGATTGAAGAACAAACTCCAATTGTCGAACCCGTTGTAGAACCAATAGTCGCCATGGCGAATCGTACTATGATGGAGTTGCTTCAAGCACCCACCGAGGGTTTTGGAGAAGCTATTGTGATTCCCGCCATCCTTGCGGAGAATTTCGAGATTAAGACGGGTTTAATGTCGATAAGTTTAGAGGTCATGAAAAAGACAACCCGCATTACCACATAAGGAATTTTAATCGTCTCACTACAACAAGCAAGTTTAAGGATGTTCCGCATGACGCCATTAAGATGATGTTGTTTCCATACTCGTTGGATGGAGCCGCAAAAATTTGGCTTGAGAAAGAACCGCCAAATTCTATTTTGACATGGGGTGATCTCGTCTCTAAGTTTGTGAACCATTTTTTTCCACCATCTAAAACAACACATTTGAAAAATGAAATTTCATTTTTTACAAAACGTAATAATGAAATTTTTTCAATGGCATGGGAACGATTTAAGGAAATGTTACATGAATGTCTACACCATGATTTTTTGGAATTGCATCAAATAGATACTTTTTACAATGGGTTTAATGATCATGAACGAGATTATTTGAATGCCGCCACGGGTGGTAATTTTTATGCAAAACGACCGATGAGGCTTTAAAGATTATCTAGAATAGATCTAAGGTTTATAACCCCCGTAACACACCGATTGTTGCCAATATTGGTTCGTCATCATCATCATCGTCTCGTAACATTAATGCCTTACATGATGAAGCAAATGAGGAAAATTGGTTTTTCGACGCTTATGACACATTGGAAAGCATAAGATGCTTTGAATTCCGCATCGGTTAAAGCTGTTGAAAAGAGTTGTTTATCTTGTGGTGGAGCTCATGATCTTTCCGAGTGCATTACCGCCGGTGGTAACACTTCGAGTGCTTTCGTAGCAACGGGAACTTACAACCAAAACGACCAAGGTTCCCGCCCAAATCAAGCTCCATCAAATCAAAATGCTAACAACTATCGAAGAAACAATCAAAATGGTGGTTATCAAGGCAATTCACGTAATTACAACAAAGGGAATTATCAAAGTGGGAATGGACAAGTTTCAAGACCAAAACAAAAACCGTGATTTTCAAAACACTACACAAGGTTTTCAAAATGCTCACAGTAAAAATCTTAATGGATAGTTTTTGATTATGCAAAAGCAAACGATGCTAAGTTTGATAATATGCAACGTGAGATGATTAGCTTAAGATCCAAGTTGAAAAACGAGCTTAAAAACGAACTTGCTAATGAATGAATACTCATGCTAATAAAATGGAAGGAAACGTTCAACGTCTTCAAAAAATCAACAAAAGATGGAACAATGACAACATGAGATTAAGCAAGAGTTGTTAAAAGCGGATGCTAGGCAATCAAAATTTGAAGACCGAATGGCCAAAATGTTTGAAGTAATCATGTGTAAACCCACATCCTCGGGTGGTCTTCCTAGTGATACCATTAACAACCCGAGGGGAGAAATGAAGGTAATTACTACACGTAGTGGTAAAACTTTCAAGGAACCAATCCCTCATCCAAGTACTTCTACGGAGAAGGAAATCAAGAAAGAGCCCGAGGTGATGGTCGAAAAGGAGCATATCACAAGCCCACGAAGTACCGCTCATACCACACCTACGGTTGAACCAATACCCATTATGGAACCCAAGATTCCAAGGCCGTTGCCTAATGCCCAACCCACACCACCCTTACCTAGCCTTCGAGACGTAACAAGGAAAAAGCACAAGAACGGAATAATTATCAATTTGAGTTTTTTATGAAAATGTTTTGTGATATACATTTTAACATAAGTTTTGCCGACGCTCTTATCAGATGCCTCGATTTTCCGCAAAATTTAAAAGTATGTTGAAAAACAAAGAGAAGTTACAAAAAACGTCTAGTTGTTCATCGGTTTTTCTTAGCCGCATACCCCAAAAAGTCGGTGATCCCGGTAAATTTTTGATTCCGTGTGCAATTCAAGATATGGAGGAATGCTACGCCTTGGCTGATCTTGGTGCTAGTATTAATTTAATTCTTCTTGAGATTTTCAAATCGCTTTCACTTTCGGCTCTAACTCCTTCGAACATGTCTATCGAGATGTGATAGGTGTGTAAACACCCATCCTTTTTACCACTTAATTACAATAATAACCGAGCTAAAACGTTTATTTTATGTCATTTATGTCGGAATTATGCGTGGTTTGTGTTTTTGTTGTGATTTAGGACGAAAAGGTGAAAAGTGGAGAAAACACGGGATTTCACGGGCTTTTATCGAAGAAAAAGACGAAAGACGAAGTCAAGAAGTCAAAAGTGCAAAAAGAACGGAAGTCCAAGACCAATTCTAAAGATTTATCGAAGAAAAAGTCAAAAGACCAAAGTTTACTAAAAGCCGAAGAACTCAAGTCTTATTTATGAAGAAATGTCGAGACGAGTTCAAAGAAATCCCGAGACAAAGTCATTAAGTCCAAGATTAACTAAAGATTAAGAAGAGAATGACTTAAGTGTGCAATTAAGGAAAAGAAGAAAGAGGGAGGAAGCTTACTAAGCTCCTCCCTAATCTCCCTATATATAGATTAGACTACATTTCATTTCAAGTTGTTGGTGGCTTGACAAACCACTCTTCCACCATTTTCATTTCCCTGCATTTTAATTTCTTGCACCTTAATCTTCATGTAATGCACCTTTAAATTCATTTTAATTCCAAGTAAGTTTACCTTTGATTGTTGTTAATCTTCATCTTTTATTGTTAATCTCCTTCTACCTTTCTTGTTTGATTTGTTCTTCATCTTCATTGTTCATGTTCTTGAGTTTTTATGGTTTTGATCAAGTGGGTTTTGATTGATTTTGCTTTGTTTGTTAGTTTTGATGATTTGTTTTGATTCATTATTGTTAGTTGATCATTTGTGGTTGTTTTGGTTTAATGTTTTGGTTAATCTTGATTAGTATTGGTTAAATTCGTCCTTGTTTTCATCTTACTGTTCTTCATTTTGTTCTTACTGTTCTTGCCCAGATATTCCGGATCAACTGCTTTCTAGGTTGTTCATGCGGAATATTTAGTTATTCCGGATCAAAGTCCCTTTATTCGGAATATTTGTCTATTCGGAATATCTCAAATATTCCGGATCAAAGTTGTTTATTCGGAATATCTTAAATATTCTGGATCAAAGTTGTTTATTCAGAATATCTCAAATATTCCGAATCAAGCTCCTTCATCCGGAATGTTGGTTATTCCGGATCAAGGACTTTATTCCGAACGAACCAGTTTCTCTTTTTATTCCGGATCAAGCTTTATTCCGGATGAGCTGTTTATTCCAAATAAGCAATTATTCCGGATGAACACGTTTATTCCGGATGAAGGTTTTATTCTGAATGAGTTTTTCAGTTTTTATTTTTAAGCTTTATTTTTCCCGCCTTTTTCTTTATTTGCACTTTTACTTGCTTTCCTTTTAGTTTAAGTTTAAGTTTGAGTTATTTACCTTTATTGCTTTTTAATTTCTCGTCATTTATTTCCCGTCAAGTTTTTATCTTTCAGCATTTCTTCTTTTACCTTCTTTACTTTATTTTATTGTTTCAAGTTTTTATTTTTCGTTAGTTTTAGACAACGACAACCCTTTCATTTGATTCACCAAGAACAACTAAGTCGCACAATTAACCAGAGATCAATTCGAAGAGATACCGAGAAAACGAACTTTCAACTAGCAAAAATCTTTTTATTAAACTGGCGCCGCTGCCGGCTCTTTTCGTGAGGATTAACGGTTTTTTGTGAGAGACACGTTGGCTTTTGGGATCCGTTCACTTGTGAACATTATTTTTCGTGTCCAAAAATACAAAAACATTTGAAAAATCATAAAAAGCATTTCTTTTTCAAAGTTTTGCACCAAAAATATTCTTCTTGCTTATCTATTTTTCTTTATGGATTTTTATGTCCATTGCGTCGAGTGTGGGAGACGATTGTACGGGAACGACTCTTGTCAATGGTGTACATGTGAGCGGTGCGGAAACGATATCGACAATACACAATTCCTATTCGGATTTTGTCCTATGTGCAACTCGACTAATTCGGCCTTTTTGAACCCACCTCCTCATGTTCCCCCGTGCATCTATTGTGGAAGCGATTCTCATTGGTATGTTTCGTTCCCGGTTCGATACCCGTATGGTCCCGAGCAAGAACCGGGGTACAATTATGACAATGATAATAGCTATCCACAAGACGCACCCAGTTTCTCTCCATACCTATGGTGCTATATTTGTGGGGGCCCTCACGATGCTTCTTTTTGTCATCCGTCGCAAGTCTTTCAGAAAGTTCTGTGCTATCATCCTAGTGTCTATAACTTTGAGCCCCCACATCACACCCTCAATCATCAATCCTGTCATCAAATTAGTCTTGATCAACAACTCACTACTTTGAATGGCATTCTAGAAAGTATAGCTCAACTCCGATCTGACTTGCATCCGGAAAAGCAACCTTTGCTTGATGTGGACGAAACCTTGAAATCCACCGACACCTTTTTAAGCCAATTTAGTCGTTTTCCCTTCTTTTCTACACCAAAATGTTTAATTACAGCGTGGGATAGAATTGTTGAAATTGAACATACTCGGGGAGATGAACAACAAAAGTTGATGCATGAGCTTCTTAAAGATGTGGAGGTTATCAAGGAAGAGTTAGCCGACTACGTCACTCCCAACTGGACTCGTCCCATCTATTATGATGATGACGACGACGATGATGTCTACACTTTCAACCAATCTTCTGAATTTGCTACTCCTACTCTCGATGTTCCTATTGCGTCTAAGGATCTAGATTCGTTGAATGAGCTTAGTGATGTTGGTCTCAACAAATTATTGGATGATGAGGTTTGTGACTTACCTGCTATGGAGCCTGAGGACGACGTTGCTCTTAAGCAAGAGATCGATCCTATTGATGATGATTCTTCTCTCCGCTATAAGAATTTCACTTTTGAAATTTCTCAATCTCCACCGGGAGATGCGGGCGATGACGATTTATTCTCTCCGGCTTACGACAAGTTCACCGATGAACTTGATCTTGTGGATGAGGTGGAAGACATGCTTCTTCGCGATAGATTACGGAAAGTGCACCTTCTTATTGCTCAAATCGAAGAGTTGACTTCTCCTTCTCTTTCCGAGTCTTTGCCTCCATCTATTCCTCCCGTTGAAGATAATGACCCATTGCTGGAAGAAATCGATATCCACTCCATTCCTCCAGGTATTGATGATTATGACACGGAGGGGGACATTATTTTTGATAATTTGCTGCAGGAAGGTACTGTCCCAAGTCCCCCACCCGAGCACCTTTCATCCACTCTGTTAGAAACCATCACGGAGGATGAGTGCTTTGATCCGGGAGGTGACATTGATTATGCTATGATTGATAACAATACGACTTTGCCACTTGCTCAGCATCCATTGTCTTTGGGGGGAGGACCATGTGCTTACTTTACCCACCCCACCTCACGTGGACCTTGATTTCACATACTTCTCGTATGTTGAAAGGACCTTCCTCCCATTCAAGACTTACCCCCCGCCTCTCCTTTGTTGATGTCAACCGGGAACGAGGACAAGGTCTTTGATCCCGGTATTACATTCGAGGCTTCCCCATGGACCATTTAATTCGGGGACGAGTCAGGCTCGTGACTCGGTTAACAAAAACAAGCGCTTTTTGGGAGGCAACCCAATTATCTATCTATCTTTACCATAAGTGTAGGGGGAGCCCTGTTGGTGTTTCTTGCTTTCTTTCTTATCATGTGCAGGGATTAGAGCTTCAAAGACACACTCTTGATGACTTTTAACGAACCGTGATTCCGTGTTCCCTTCTTCTCGGTTCTATCCTAAACTCTTTTCGATTCACTATTTTATATTTCTCAAATATTAAAATAGGAATCTCTTTAGTTGTCTCTTCCTTAGCGAGATTTAAACAAAGTACACAATGTCCTAAGTGTAGGGGAGTTTACTCCCACATGCTTAAACATTGAGGACAATGTGTATATTAAGTGTAGGGGGGACTTCTATCGAAGTTAAGTGGTCTTTTCTTTGTATTTGTCCTCATTTTAACCGAAAAATCAATTTTTCGACATTTTTCAAAAATTTTTGATCTATTTTGGCCTATTAGTTTTTCCCTTTGTATAGTATTTTCTTTCCTTATTAGAATAAATTTTTCATAAAGTGGTTTTAATTTTTAAACGTTGTGAATCTTTGACTCAACCCGAGTTTACTTATCTAAGTTTACTCTAGCTAGTATCCTTAACGTGTTTAAGTCAAGTTTTGCTAGGCTTTTATATAGGGAGCTATAAAACGCGAAAGTCTTAACTCTCACGGGTTAAGAACACGAACTTTTCGCAAGTTCCTATAATTGATCCTAGAGAGTTGTTTATCAAGGGAACTTTAAAATGCGATTTCTAAACTTGAAAAAGTCTAAGAATTTGCAAGATCCTATAGATGACTCGAAAACCCAAAACTTTGATTTAATAGGCTAAGCATCCACGAGTCTCATTATTTGAGATTTTAAACTGTGGAGAACGAGAGATGATAGAGCCAATTATAAGTTCGATATTCTTTCGTGAATTTATGTGAGTTAATTATAAGTCTATTCTCCCATTGCTTGCTAATAAATTTATCTGCAATAAATAAGGTTGTACGATTTGAAAAGTTACTTAGCTTCTAGCCCAAGATCGTTTAAAAGTTGCTCGGTATGGATTAGAGTTTATAGCCAAGGCATAACTTATTGAAGCGGGATGCGAAGATTGGCGAGTCCAAAAAGGTCCCAACAAGGCATGAGGGCTACATTTTGTTGCTAAAGATCCCAAGTGATGTGAAGAATCATTTATCGAAAATCAATATGAAGGATCGAGACACACGACGAAAAGCAAAAACTCCCCAAAAGTCATGGAGAAGTCTATCCGAAAAGGCCCTAACAAGGTATGAGGATAAATAGATCCAAGTCCAAAAAGGAGGCGTATAGTTGTATATCAAAGTCCAAAATAAAGATTGGAGAAAAATGAAGAAGTCGTGGTCCAAGTATGAATCTCTCAAAACTTTAAGTGAAGAAATTCCTATATGAAGAGAAGACCATAATTTCATGAACGTCTCTCAAGGTTTGAAGTATGAAGTCGCTGCCAAATGTCGGTCCAAGAAAGGTCTCAAATCGCGAAGCGAGTTATGCAAAGATATGAACTTTATGAGGTCCCGAGAAGAAGTTTTAAAAGATTTTGTCCTTTAGCTAACTATTGATTAAATCGTTCACTTTATTTTCGGCCTAAATAATTATCGAAATAAGTCAACAATGCATCCTCGTGATCATTCAAGACAACAATAAAATATAAGAGATACACCTAGGAATAAGGGAGTCTAAGTGAATAATTGGCCCACATGAGTTCGTGTTAGTTTGCTAACTTATAATAACAATGATCTCGTTTTTAAGCTTGGTTTGGAGAAAGTGAAAACTTGAGGATGATGATCATTCACAACATTTCCAAAACCCGAAGGTATGTTTTTGATTTCTTACTTTGAATGTTTATAATTTTCTATCTCTTTAATAAAGGCCAACGTGGATTGATTATGATGAAAAATGTAAACATGCTTTGTAACTATTGCATTGCATGAGGACATTGCAATGGTTAAGTGTAGGGGATTTGATAGGTGTGTAAACACCCATCCTTTTTACCACTTAATTACAATAATAACCGTGCCAAAACGTGTATTTTATGTCTTTTATGTCATTTATGTCGGAATTATGCGTGTTTGTGTTTTTGTTGTGATTTAGGACGAAAAGGTGAAAAGTGGAGAAAACACGGGATTTCACGGGCTTTTATCGAAGAAAAAGACGAAAGACGACGTCAAGAAGTCAAGAGTGTAAAAAGAACGGAAGTCCAAGACCAATTCTGAAGATTTATCGAAGAAAAAGTCAAAAGACGGAAGTTTACTAAAAGCCGAAGAACTCAAGTCTTATTTATGAAGAAATGTCGAGACGAGTTCAAAGAAATCCCGAGACAAAGTCATTAAGTCCAAGATTAACTAAAGATTAAGAAGAGAAGGACTTAAGTGTGCAATTAAGGAAAAGAAGAAAGAGGGAGGAAGCTTCCTATGCTCCTCCATAATCTCCCTATATATAGATTAGACTACATTTCATTTCAAGTTGTTGGTGGCATGACAAACCACTCTTCCACCATTTTCATTTCCCTGCATTTTAATTTCTTGCACCTTAATCTTCATGTAATGCACCTTTAAATTCCTTTTAATTCCAAGTAAGTTTACCTTTGATTGTTGTTAATCTTCATCTTTTATTGTTAATCTCCTTCTACCTTTCTTGTTTGATTTGTTCTTCATCTTCATTGTTCATGTTCTTGAGTTTTTATGGTTTTGATCAAGTGGGTTTTGATTGATTTGGCTTTGTTTGTTAGTCTTGATGATTTGTTTTGATTGATTATTGTTAGTTGATCATTTGTGGTTGTTTTGTTTTAATTTTTTGGTTAATCTTGATTAGTATTGGTTAAATTCGTCCTTGTTTTCATCTTACTGTTCTTCATTTTGTTCTTACTGTTCTTGCCCAGATATTCTGGATCAACTGCTTTCTAGGCTGTTCATGCGGAATATTTAGTTATTCCGGATCAAAGTCCCTTTATTCGGAATAGTTGTCTATTCGGAATATCTCAAATATTCCGGATCAAAGTTGTTTATTCGGAATATCTCAAATATTCCGGATCAAAGTTGTTTATTTGGAATATCTCAAATATTCCGAATCGAGCTCCTTCATCCGGAATGTTGGTTATTCCGGATCAAGGACTTTATTCCGAACGAACCAATTTATCTTTTTATTCCGGATCAAGCTTTATTCCGGATGAGCTGTTTATTCCGGATAAGCAATTATTCCGGATGAACACGTTTATTCCGGATGAAGGTTTTATTCCGAATGAGTTTTTCAGTTTTTATTTTTAAGCTTTATTTTTCCCGCCTTTTTCTTTATTTACACTTTTACTTGCTTTCCTTTTAGTTTAAGTTTAAGTTTGAGTTATTTACCTTTATTGCTTTTAATTTCTCGTCATTTATTTCCCGTCAAGTTTTTATCTTTCAGCATATCTTCTTTTACCGTCTTTACTTTATTTTTATCGTTTCAAGTTTTTATTTTTCGTTAGTTTTAGACAACGACAACCCTTTCATTTGATTCACCAAGAACAACTGAGTCGCACAATTAACCAGAGATCAATTCGAAGAGATACCGAGAAAACGAACTTTCAACTAGCAAAAATCTTTTTATTAAGATGGTCGATCATTCTACGATTTTAGAATGTGGAGTAGCCGAGGACGTCTTCGTCAAAGTTGGAAAGTTTTACTATCCCATGGACTTTATCGTTGTAGACATTCGCATCGATCGAAAAGTTCCTCTCATGTTGGGTCGTTCATTTTTGGATACATCGAGAGCACTTATTGATGTTCATGCTCGAAAAATCACCCTTCGTTTCAATGAAGAAGAACTTGTCATCAATGCAACACAAAACTCCAAGCTTTCTCACGTCTATTCTATTGCAACTTTAAACCATGGTGATTCAACCAATGTCGTTTGCCAAGAATTTTCACCAAGAGTTTTAGGAAATGTCACCAAAAACGATTTACCATTTCCTCCACCGGTGGAGGCTATGAGTGTTAAACCTACAAGAAAGAAACCGTCAATACTTGAATCGAAAAATCTTTCACCTCAACATTCATTTTTGAAAAGTGTTGATAAGTTGCCGGTTTCTACGGAGGATTTCGGATGACGAATATGTTGACCCCGATGGGAAGGTTTTCTTTGTCGATAAACGTTTTGAGAACTTACCACCTCCAAAACGGTTTTCAAATGTGAGAATTTTTAGTGCGTCTAACATCATTTTAGAAACACCTAATTTTTTTGCCATAATAGATACGAGTTTTCATAAGGAGAGTTTAAAAGATAAAAAAGGAAAAGATTTTAAAGTTGATTTAAAAGATTTTTCTACAAATCTAACTCCGTCATCACCACGTGTTTTGAGTGCTACAAGCTCGTCTACTCCTTTTGACGATGCTTTGTGTGGTTCTAGTATGGGGGAAGCCCCTTATGTTCCCTTATCCTTGTCCACCGAGGACGAGATCTTCGATCCTGGAATTTCATGTAAAGGGAAATCTCGGTCTTCCACCGATGCAATAAATGGAAACTATATCTATTTTCTTGGTGCGAGTCTACCTCGAGTAGCTCAAAAGTTTGTCTTACCAATTGTCCCACCCTTCTACTTCTTATCTATTTTCTTCAAACTCTTTGAGTTTATGGCACGTGTTGAAGTGGCGTTGATTTGTTTATCCAATGAAAACATGGACACCATCTTCGACCCCGGTATTTTGCATCATCAAAGGACTTAGTCCTTAATACCGGTTGCTTTTTGGGCCTTGTTTATCATGTAAACCCTATCAAAAATTGACCATACCAATTTTTCCCTAAATGTTCACATTTAGAGGGGATTGAGTCGAGCTCATGACTCGGTAATCAAAAACGAGGTGCCTCATGGGGGAGATCCCATGCTTATCTATTGTATATATTATCGCTTTCTAATAGTTTAACGAGAGGGGATTTGTGCCCTTCCAACTCGTTGTCTCGTGGTTGTTTGTGAATGTGTTATCTAGATCATCATCATCACCAAGATTGAAGACTCTCGTGTTCGTTTACGTGAGCCTCGATCGTTTGCTTGAAGAGTTTTTCACGAATCCATGACATATCCTTTATTGTTCTAACAATTATCTTTTAAGCATAATTCATAAACAGCTTTAGATATATTGTTGATCACCCTTTCCATGCTAGATCCTAAGCATTCGACTCTTCGTCTCTAGTATGGGGGAGCTCCACCTTTAGACTCGAAACATTGAGGACAATGTTTAATTTTAGTATGAGGGGTGAATAGGTACTTGCTTTGCTATGCCCTCACATATTCCAACTTTCAACATTTTGTTTTATTTTGTTGCTAATAAGGCTAACAATGGCCCACTTTTAAAATTTTTCTTAGTTTTCATAATTGTTTTAAGACACGAATGTATATTTTTTGATGGGTAGAATAAGAGCTAATTTTTAACTTGATGGGCATTTGGAGCCCTTTACATTCCTTAACCCGCTCGAATCAAGTTTTGCTAGACTTTTATATAGGGAACTTTAAAACGTGAAAGTCTTAGCTCATTCGGGTTAAGAACAAGAACTATTCGCAAGTTCCTATAATTGATCCTAGAAAGTCACTTATAAAGGGAACTATAAAATGCATTCTCTAAACTTGAAAAAGTCCAAGAAAGTGCAAGATCATATAGGTGGCTTGAAAACCTAAAACTCCGATTTGATATAGTCATAATGAAAGCTAATCCAAATTTGGCTTAATTTTGACTTGCATGACTAAGTATTCACGAGTCTCTTTAATTAGAGGTCTTTAAATAGTGAAGAACTAGAAATGATAGAGTTAGACAAGTGATCATGCTAAACGTAGAACATGAAAATGTTCTTTCAAAAACTCATATGTTTTTAATAGTGGCTTTTTCTCCCATAAGATCAATGCATTAGGAATAAACAAAATTGCAATAAGTAAGGTCGTACGATTTGAAAGGTTACTTAGCTTCTAGCACAATATTGTTTAAAAGTTGCTCCGGGTTGAATAGAGTTCATAGCCAAGACATAACTTATTGAAGCGGGTTGCGAAGACTGGTGAAGATCCAAAAAGGCCCTAACAAGGCATGAGGAGCTCTATTTTGTTGCTAAAGATTCAAGATGATGTGAAGTATCATTATTCCTAAATCAATATGAAGGATCGAGACACACGACGAAAAACAATTGCTCCCTTAAAGATCATGGAGAACGTCTATCCAAAAAGACCCTAACAAGGTATGAGGATAAATATATCCATGTCCGAAAAGGAGGCGGATCTTTGTATATCAAAACCCAAAATAAAGATTGAAGAAAATGATGAAGTCGTGGTCCAAGAATGAAGAATCTGTCAAAAACATCAAGTGAAGAAATTCCAAAATATGAAGAGAAGGCCATAATTTCAAGAACGTCTTCCCAAGATTTGAAGTATGAAGTACATGCCAAATATCGGTCCGAGAAAGGTCTCAAATCGTTAAACGAGTTATGTCAATATATGAACTTAAGGAGATACACGAGAAGCCGTTTTAAAAGATTTTGTCCTTCGACTACCTATCGGTTAAATAGTGCTACTTTATTTTGGATTAATAAATACTCAAATAAGTCAAATATGAATCACTTGTGATCCATGACAAATAGTTAAAAATTCTAGAAACCTTTTCTTTATAATAACTAGGATTGCGGGGAGAAAAATTATTACACAATTTGAACGTATGAGTAGTGTTAGCATTGTGACTTTTACCAACAATGATCTCGTTTTTACACTTAGCATGGAATGTATGACAATCAAGGATGACGAATTTTACTCTATGAGACATTCACTTGTTTTCATTCATTGACCCTAAAAGTCACATACGTGATGAAAATCGTACATTATGTCTTTAAACATCTTCGTAGTATTGTTGCAAGCTTTTACTTTTCAGTAAAGGTTAATAAAATTGAATTTTGGAGATGATTAAATACTTTATTCTAGCATTGCGTGAGGGCACGGCAATGGTTTAGTATTGGGGAGTGATGAGATGGCATTTATACATGATCTCATCGTTCTTTTCGGGATTTAAATGCATAAGATGTCATCAAAATACAATATATATACTTGTGTTTGTTTACTTGTATATGTTAGGTATGGATATCGTGAAAAAGACAAAAGATCACAAGAAACAAGGAAAAACGAACACGAGAAACGAAGCCGCACAATGAACCGGGCCCTAGTTTTTGATTTATCAAAGAAAAACCCTGAAGATGTACAAGATTGAGCCCTTATTTATGAAGAAATGACACTTAATACCCTTGTATATTCATAATTACATGTTTCATCCCTTAAGTTTGTCAAAATTACAAAAAGGTCCTTCATCTTTGAAGATTTGGCAAGATTAGCCTTTCAACAAATCCAAAATGTCAAGAATGGTCCTCCATAAAGTCCAAAATCCAATGAAGCCCTTGAAGTTCAATAATATTACATTTCTAGTCCTTTAAAAATTGTTTAAATATCAAAGGGACTGAAATTGTAATTAACCTAAAGTTATAAAACCCCTAAATCGTCTTTCCAAAAGTTTTTGTGGCCAAAACATGAATTCTGAAACTTCATTAACAAAGGAACTCGTTTATTAAGGCTGAAATTCTTTTTATACCACTTTTGCCAAAGAATGAGGACCAATATTGCCATTCTGAAAGTTTAAAAAGCCATAACACGCACCAAACACTTAACCTCCACTAAACTCGGATCAAACGTAGCACTGTTTACGTATGAACCCAGAAATAACTTTTTACCAGCAAAGGGGTTTTTAAAATTACCTTGGCCTAAACATAATTCACCTTCCCACGTTTCAATCCCATGCTTAAACTCACACACTCATTCACCCAATGGCCCCCACCATTCAACCCGTTACCCAATCACATGACAACTTCCTCTCCAGGGAATCTGACGTGGCCTAATCAACGTCCCATACCCTTTACTTGGCCCCAAAGCATAAATGAACAATCATGATCATTTTGGACAGCTCACATCAACAAATTCGTCTAAAAGACTCAAAGGCAATTCTGAGATTTCATAGCTTAGGGTTTTGCATTTTTCTACCTTGTAATTGCCTATATAAAGACTCCTCAACATGTGAGAGAGCATTTGTTTCAGATTTTAGCTAATGCTTTGTAATTCCTTTTTATAAAATAAAAAGTTTGGTTTTCTGAAATTTTGTATTCTCTTTTGTGTTTTATGAAAGTTTGGTGTTTGATTAGCTAAAGTCTGAGTTCCATTAATCTGCTTGATTGATTTTGAGGAAAGGCTTTAAGGAATAAAACTCTTGTTTTCAAAAATTAAGTCATATTCTATTTTTGGTTAACCCTTGTGTTTGTTTTTCTTAGCAGCTATTGGAAGCTGGTGCTTGTTCTTGCTAGCACCTTAGCTCAAACAATCCAAGGCTTGGATGTGAGTCTTGAAGGTTTGCATCTCTATTCCCTTTTATTTTTCTGAATTTGCATGATTTTTGGGCGAATTTGGATGTTAGTCTGTGAATCTGCGTTATTGTGGTTGATTTGTGTTTTCTGAGGTTGGATTGTTGTTATAGGGTTGATTAGATCTTGGTTTGTGGGTTAAATCACACAAATCCTTTGTAAACTTGAGAAATCGGTTGACAAAGGGGTGTTTGGGTTAACTAGTATACCAGGATTTGATGCAACTTCTGTGGTTGTATTGTGTTGCTTTGTGTTGGTTATTGTTTCATAGGTGCTACTTGTTCATTATCTGCATATTTTGTGGTTTGAATCACTTAAATCCATCAAAGGACCATAAAATCTGATTTACTTGGTAAAATTGGCTAAAATTTTGGGGACACCTAGATCTAAGGGTATACTAGGGTTAACAAGTGCTAAGTTTTAGATAACATAACCATGGAAAGGGATTTAAGGGGTTAAAACTGGATTGGCGGTCATTTAGATCAGCAAAAGGATTTTGGAAAGTGCCTTTGTTCATCAGTCAACTGCTATTGCTTGAATCTGCTTCTAATCTTTGATCCAGTGTTTGAAACAAGTTTTATTGTTCTTATTGGACTTTATTATAGCTTGTCTATGCATATGGTTTAATTTGGTTGTTTATTCATGCTAAAACTGCTTTTTAATTCATAACTGCTTATTTGCATATCTGTGAGGTATCTGGTGACTGTTTGCCTATTCTGTGCTTATTGGCTGAACTAATTCGTGATTTCTTGCTTAATATTAACTCCTTACTACTCACTGGTTGTAAAGATGCCTTTGTTTTCCATTGAATCCAGCTGTATCTCTCTAAATTTGCAAGTCAAATAGTCAAAGCAGTGGGAACTCCTTTCCCCTACTGCTAGACACTGCTAGTGTTATTTTCAGGATAGCTTATCAAGAAGCTGTTCTAGCTTATTTAAACCTGCAAAAACTTTAATTTTATAATAGGTGTTCCTTATTTGACCCATTTGTTCATACTGGAGCATTTGAGGGCTTGACATTGAGCTTTGACTAGAAAACCAACTACTTTGACTTTTACATAAGTGCTTTTTTTGCTTATTCAGCTTATTTGGCTTGGCTTATTGAACTTTTCTATGTTGATGTGTCTTAATTAAGTCATTTAGAGTCTTTTGCAACTTATTTCAAGGTCTGAGGTGGTCTAGAACTCCAAGTCGACTATTTTGTCTTTTAGTGAAATTTTACTTTGCTTATTTCTGACTTATTGGTTGAGCTTATTTGAAATTTCTTTTCACAAATATCTTAGGTATCTCAAAAGAAGGTTGTGTGTCAAATCTGAGCTTATGGCATTGGCTTATAGCTTAATGGGCCAAAAAGCCCATTAAGAATAAGTTGTTGTACCATTAAGTTGTGATAAGCTCACTTTCAGCTTTTGGGCCTTCAGACTTTTGTGTTTAGAATTAAATTTTAAGTCAGACTAGTGATTTTCAGCTTATTTGGTTAAGTTTCATCTTATTAGGCCAAGAAGCCCCTTTACCTTGACTGTTTTTTATTTTAGCCCATTTGGGGGCCCAATAGGGGTATTCTGGTAATTTCACTTTCGTTTTATGATTATTTAGGGTAAAATAAACTAGTTTGCAAGTTTTTAGAATTTTTTATAATTTTTAGATTTTTTAAATTATTTTATTATTATTTTATTATTAAATTTCATTTTTCACATTTTTGCAAGTTTTACATTTTTCTTAGGTCAAAAACATTAAAATGGGATTTTTAAAACTCTTAAATTAATTTTAGCATCATTTTCTTAATTTCTAATTTTTTTTAATATTTTAATAGTTTTTAATCATTTAAAAATAGTTTTCTTTAATTTAAAAATTCTTAAAAATAGTTTTTAGTCTTTTTAAGTCATTTTAGAGTTTTACAAAGTGACAAATCTTTATTTGGGCTTTTTAATAATTAATTTGATTTTTAGGGCTTTAATTAGCATTTAAAAGTTAATATTTCATTAATTAAAAGGTTTGAAAAAGTTTTGATCATTTGTAAACTCTTAGTTTGTTTTTATTGAATTTTGGTAATTTTTTGGGAATTTTAGAATTTATTTTTATTTTGGCACTTTTTACGATTTTTAATTTAGTCATCGTATCAACAATTTTCACGTATCCGTCATTAGGGTTCTTATAGACCCAAAGCCAGGCATAACACATCATCTCATTCCACTATACTCCATTGTTGTTAGGGTTCTTATTGAATAAAGGATTTAACAAATCCTTGATCATTGTTACTAGTATAAGGGTAAGCTTAGTTGGTTCATATCATTGCTGTTGTAGCAAGGATCTCAGAATATTGCTTGTGATTGTAATAAGTTTTGAACAAAGCTTATATCCTTTTGGAGAAATCATTGATTAATACTTTTTGGTATAATTCTCATTTCCTCTATGCTATTTCTTTACTTTGATTTCCATATTGTTGAAATGAACTTATTTACTGTTATTTTGGAGTAGTGTGTTGTGCACTTGGTTGTTTTTACAGCCTTATGATTAGATACGTATTTTAGGTTTGCTAGGGAGAAGTTCGGCGCACAATTAGATTTGTGTGGCGCACTTTCTCCCTAGGTTCTTGATTATAAGTATGATTTAGATGCTCTTGTATTTTATGCTATTAAGTAAGATCATTGTTATATGTTGGATTTGTTCATGACCATGACTAGTACTGATGCAAATGGATGAATTTCATGTCATCTAGTAAATAAATATTGTTATTCACTTTTGTCGCGATTAGTGGAATAAAACATATAACAAACTCTTGCTTAGTTTCATCTAATATTTTAGTTATCGAAATCAAACATACACCATTCTTAATGCTTTTGATATGACATAATCTTTAGTCGGATTTTTGTTATATTAAATAGATGTTGCGTGTGCGACTAGTAATCGACATGTTGTCTTACATTGTTTATGTGCTTGTAATCACGATTGCTATCTATCTTTCATATGTTTGTGACCTTAACCAAACGCACCTTTAAAACCATTTGACAAGTATATCTTTAGAACTTGTGACACTCTAGAGGTATTTGTTTTATAATTCTTTAGCATCAATCCCATGGAACGAACTGGACATTACCATTAAGCTATGCTATACATGATAGAGTATACTCGCCCGTGTTTATGTTTCTATTCATTTGTCTGTGGTAATATCTTGAAAATTTTAAGACTTGTAAAACGAACATCATCCCTCCAACATTTGATCCATGAAGGGCAAGGGAAAGTGGTCTTTACGAGTAGCGTCATTTAACTTACGATAGTCAATACACACCCTCCAACCGGTCACAACACGAGTGGGAATTAACTCGTTGTTTTCATTGGGCACAATCGTCATTCCTCCTTTCTTAGGGACAAAATAGATTGGGCTCACCCAAGGGCTATCGGATATAGGGTAAATCATTCCCGCGTCAAGCAGTTTTAAGACTTCCTTTTTGATGACATCGTGAATTTTAGGATTTACCCTTCTTTAACATTGAATTGCGGGCTTGTAGTCCTCCTCTATTAAAATCTTGTGTGTACAAAAATTTGGGTCGATACCCTTAATGTCGGAAAGTTTCCACACAATCGCCCTTTTGTGAGCTTTCAATATTTTCAAAAGTGCGGTTTTTCATCACTAGGAAGATCTTTGCAATAATAACCGGAAACTTGTCAACACCTTCCAAGAATGCGTGTTCGAGGTGAAGTGGAAGATCTTTCAATTCAAGGATTGGTGGATCCTCGATTGACTATTTTGGTTCAACACTCATAATTTCCATCGGCGAAAAATATGGTGGAATGAGAGTATCCTCACTAATCGTTACCTCATCTTCATTGTCGATTTCATTAAAAATAAAATCACCTCCATGGAATGAAGTGAGATTTGGTGTAGAAATAGCAAGAATTGGATCCATAATAGTGGGATTTCCACTACTCGAACTATCGAAAAAACCTAACACTTCTTGTGCAAACTCATCGCAAACCACATCAACTAAGTCAACGTGGTTGATGGAAGCGATTTCATAAACATAAGAAGGTGTAGAGTTTTGAGTAGCGTTTATAACAAGTTCCTCCTCGTTGAATCGCAAAGTGATTTTTCTAGCATGCACAACAATGATCGATTTCGAGGTATCTAAACATGGACGCCCTAAAATTAGAGGAACTTGAGGATCCATGGGAATGTCTACAATGATAATATCCACCGGATAGTAGAACTTCCCAACTTTTAGAAAAACGTCTTCGGCCATTCCACATGCAAGGATTGTGGAATGATCGGCCATTTCAATGGACATTTTTTTAAGGAGTAAGATCCGGAAGTGATAGCGATTTCCACATGGAATAAGGCATCAAATTAATGCTCGCGCCAAGATCGGCCAAGGCGAGGCATCCTTCCATCTCTTGGATGTCACATGGAATAAGAAATTTCCCAGGGTCTCCAACTTTTTCTAGTATTCGGTTAAGAAAAGCCGAAGAACATATAGATAGCTTAAAAAGCTTCTCCTCATCGTTCATCATACTTTGAAAAGTGGAGGCGAAACGAGGAATATATAACAACGCGTCGGCTAAACTTATGTCGAAATAGACCTTACTAAACATTTTAATGAAAAACTCGAGTTGTTGATTGTTACGATCATGCAATTTCTCCTTATTTTGTCTCGATTGGTAGAGTAAAGGTGGTGTCGGTTGAGGCGTAGGAAATTGCCTTGGAATCTTGGGTTCCATTATTGGTATAGGCTCGACCGTAGGTGTGGATTGAGTGATACTTTGTGGGATTGAAATATGCTCCTTTTCTACCATCACCTCGGGTTCTTTCTCTATTTCCTTCTCCTTAGAAGTACTTGGACGAGAAATGGGCTCTTTGAAAGTTTTACCACTTCGTGTAGTAATAACTTTCATTTCTCCCTTCGGGTTTGCAACGGTATCACTTGGAAGACCACCCGAAGAAGAGGGTTGATACAAGGCTTTTGACACCCTGTATAAAAATTAAAGTTCGTTGTGTTGGTCTAATCGAATTGATCTAGGTTCTCTATGTGTGACTCTATTGTTCTTCGGTGAAACAAAAGTGTGTCGTTGTAGTATATTAAAAGTGCAAAAATAATTAATTTGAAAGGCGTTAAAATAAAATGGCGTTAAAATTAAATCTAATACTAGTTAAATGAAAGGGTTGCAATATTTAAAAACGTGACCGAAAGTAAATTAATTTAATGACTTAAAATTAAAGCGTGACGGAAATTAAACTTGACAAAGTATTAAAATGTAACTTGAAAAATAAACAAAGCAAAATTAAAATCCAAATCCCATAACCATCGGAATCCACTATCGGAATGCTGTCACCACACCATCGGAATCCAGATCGGAATGTTCTATCGGAATAAAAGGTGCAACCTATAGGAATATAACCTATCAGAATAAGGTCCAGATCGGAATGATGTTCAGATCGCAATATCCAGATCGGAATGAACTATCGGAATACAAAGGTGCAATCTGTCGGAATGTAACCTATCGGAATGTATCCCAGATCGGAATGTTGCTGGGGAAAATTGGGCAGCACTTCGACTAAGTAAACCACAAGAGCCGTCGGAATGTGCGATTGCAATGTGCGATCGCAACCCCAGATCGAAATGAGGGTGATGTTACTCCTATCGCAATCCCGAATCAGAATGCAGTCCTTTGTCCCAACACTATCACTATCGGAATGTGGAGAAGCAAGCCGTCGTAATGTGTGATTACCTTACTTTCCGATGGAGTACCAAATTCGTAATAAGCTCAAATCTTAATAAGCTAATTCTAATAAGCAGTAACAAGGAACTTGAATAGAATAGAAACAAAACAAGAAAATAAGCTAAAAAATTAAATACTTTCAAAACTTAAAAGAAATAAAACGAAACTTAGTGAAATGGATTTTAAAAAGTAAAACTTTTAAGAAAACTTTCAAAACAATTAAGCTAAATACCAAATAAGCACATAAGATTGTCAAACTTATGGCTATTTCGTATGGAAGCTAAAAGGAAAAAGAAAAGACAAGACTTTTAATCAAACAAGCAATGGATTAAGCAAAACCTTGCTTAATCCGAAATTCAAACCGAATCAAAAGAAGAAGAGTAGAATGAGATTGGTAAAAATAAACTTGATCAAATGATAAATAAAGCTTAAAGACACGAATTTAAAGAACGTAAATTAAAACACTTACTTGGAAATTAAAATGATAATTAAAGTGCAAAACATATATTAAAATGACAAGTAATTAAATGACAAGATAAGAAAATGGTGGAAGACTAATTGTCACCTTAGCCAACCAAAACAAATGATAACACTAATGGACTATATATAGGGGAGATTAGGGAGGAGCTTAGGAAGCTTCCTCCCTCCTTCCTTTCTCCTTAATTGCATGCTTAGGTACCTCCTCTTCTTTTAATCTTTTGTTAATTGCACACTTAGTCCTTAAGCCTTTGAATCTTCTTTAATCTTGGACTTTAATGACTTATGGCTCGGGATTTCTTTAAACTCGTCTTTATATTCTTCAATAAATAAGACTCGAGTTCTTCAGCTTTTGGTAAACTTCCGTCTTTCGACTTTTTCTTCGATAAATCTTCAGAATTGGTCTTGGACTTCCGTTCTTTTTCCACTCTTGACTTCTCGACTTTATATTTCTTCTTTTTCTTTAATATTAGCCCGTGAATGCCGTGTTTACTCCACTTTTCACAATTTCGTCCTAAATCACAACAAAAACACAAACCACGCATAATTCCGACATAAAAGACATAAAATACACGTTTTGGCTCGGTTATTATTGTAATTAAGTGGTAAAAAGGATGGGTGTTTACACACCTATCAAATCCCCTACACTTGACCATTGCAATGTCCTCATGAAATGCATTAGTTACAAAGCATGTTTACACTTTTCATCATAATCAATCCATAGTGGCCTTTATTAAAGAGATAGAAAACTATAAACATTAAAGTAAAGAAATCAAAAGCATACCTTGGGTTTTGGAAATGTCATGAATAATCATCATCCTCAAGTCTTCACTTTCTCCAAACCAAGCTTAAAAACGAGATCATTGTTATTATAAGTTTGTAGACAAACACGAACTCATGTGGGCCAATTACTCACTTAGACTCCCTTATTCCTAGTTGTTTCTCTTATATTTTATTGTTGTCATGAATGATCACGAGGATGCATTGGTGACTTATTTCGATAATTTATTAAGCCGAAAATAAAGTGAACGATTTAATCAATAGTTAGCTAAAGGACAAAATCTTTTAAAACTGCTTCTCGGGACTTCACAAAGTTCATATCTTGGTATAACTTGTTTCGCGATTTGAAACCTTTCTCGGACCGATATTTGGCAGCGATTTCATACTTCACACCTTGAGAGACGTTCATGAAATAATGGTCTTCTCTTCATATAGGAATTTCTTCACTTGAAGTTTTGAGAGATTCATACTTGGACCACGACTTCTTCATTTTTCTCCAATCTTTATTTGGGATTTTTGATATACAACGATCCGCCTCCTTTTTAGACTTGGCTACATTTATCCTCATACCTTATTATGGTCTTTTTGGATAGACTTCTCCATGACTTTTTGGGAGTATTTTTCTTTTCGTCGTGTGTCTCGATCCTTCATATTGATTTTTGATAAATGATTCTTCACATCACTTGAGATCTTTAGCAATAAAACATAGCCCTCATGTCTTGTTAGGACCTTTTTGGACTTGCCAATCTTCGCATCCCGCTTCAATAAGTTATGCCTTGTCTATGAACTCTAATCCATATCGAGCAACTTTTAAACGATCTTGGGCTAGAAGCTAAGTAACTTTTCAAATCGTTCAACCTTATTTATTGCAATTAAATTTATTAACAAGCGATGGGGGAATAGGCTCATAATTAACTCACATAAATTCCTGAAAGAATACTGAACTTATAATTGGCTCTATCATCTCTCGTTCTCCACAGTTTAAAATCTCAAGTAATGAGACTCGTAGATGCTTAGCCTATTAAATCAAAGTTTTGGGTTTTCGAGTCGCCTATAGGATCTTGCAAACTCTTAGACTTTTTCAAGTTTAGAAATTGCATTTTAAAGTTCCCTTAATAAACGACTCTCTAGGATCAATTATAGGAACTTGCGAAAAGTTCTTGTTCTTAACCCGTGAGAGTTAAGACTTTCGCGTTTTATAGCTCCCTATATAAAAGCCAAACAAAACTTGACTTAAACACGTTAAGGATACTAGCTAGAGCAAACTTAGATAAGTAAACTCGGGTTGAGTCAAAAGATTCACACAGTTTGAAAATTAAAACCACTTTATTAAACATTTATTCTAGCAAAGAAAGAAAATAACTATACAAAGGTAAAAACTAATAGGCCAAAATAGATCAAAAATTTTGAAAAATGTCAAAAAATTGATTTTCCGGTTAAAATAAGGACAAATACAAGGAAAAGGCCACTTAACTTCGATAGAAGTCCCCCCTACACTTAACATAAACATTTTCCTCAATGTTTAAGCATGTGGAAGTAAACTCCCCTACACTTAGGACATCGTGCACGTTGTTTAAATCTCGCTAAGGAAGAGGCAACTAAAGAGATTCCTATTTTAATATTGAGAAAATATAAAATAGTGAATTGAAAAGAGTTTAGGATAGAACCGGGAAGAAGTGGAACACGGAATCACGGGTCGTCAAGAATCATCATGAGTGTGTATTTGAAGCTCGAATCCCTGGCTAAGTAGAAGAGAGGAGAGAGAAAACACCAAAGGGTCTCCCCTACACTTATAATAAAAGCAAAGGAAAAAGGATAGATACTTGGGTTGCCTCCCAAGAAGCGCTTGATTTTTGTTTACCGAGTCGTGAGCCTGACTCGACCTTGATTATCAACGGAAGAAGCATGAAACATATCCACCAGGATGGAAGACATAGTTTTCGTCCATCAAATACCACAAGCTTAAGGCGAACAAGGCAAGCCAAAGAAGAGTAGGCAAGGTTCCCTTAAGCAGCGATGGAGCACGGTGGAAGCAAGTATGGTGAGGTGCAAGCATGTCTTCAATATTTCCAAAGATTTTTCCTTTTATTGCATCAGGTGGATACTGAGATGGCTTAAAGATTGGAATACCGGGGTCGAACACCTTTTCCTTTAAGGGAAAATAGAACTCAGGCTCAGCAGAATGTGAAAAAGATCCGCGAAGAAGCACAACCTCGTCCTCATAAGTGGGACAAAGAGGTGTTAAATCATACGTGCTGCAGATATTGGTGTCGACCGGTTTCTTCTCCTTTGAAAGAAGGTTCTTCAAATCCAAAGTAGGATCAAGACGATAATCTTCAAAATCATAAGGAGGAGCATCACTCTCATGAGGGAAGTAAGTGTTGAGAAATTCAGATAAGTCTTCCTCAAATGAGTAATCGTCCAAAGTAGGATCGAGTGATGGCGGAGGATCTTCATCTTGTGATGAATCGCTCGAAAGAGTATCAGCCTCATCGTGTTGATCCCAAACTTATATCGATTAGCTTTGTGTATACGAGATTAGATCAAGTATAACACGTAGAGAAACCTTTGTTATATGCTTTGTGAATCTAAGTGTTATGCGGAATTTAACACTTAAACAAGAACACAAGATGTAAACAAAACTTTCACTTTGATTATGAATGTCGAACTTGCTTACAATGAAAGATGTTTATGAATGAAAACTTATGAAAACTTAATATTGAACATTAACCTAAAGGCCTTCTTTTATAGACTAAGAAGCCTTGTACAATAAGCTACGTATCAACTATTCTAGGTAAAGATAAACATAGAAAATACATTGTCGTTTCTATCCTTACTAGAAGTATTCTAGAATATAATAAACATAATAAACGTGTAGCTTATATCTTTCATCAGTGCTTGTCTTCAATCTGTCAACACTTGACTTTAACTTGTCAACGCTTGAGCTGTCAGCGCTTGCTTTGTTCCTGTCAACGCTTGTTTTGTTCTTGTCAGCGCTCAAGTGATCTGGCCTTAATTTATTCCCAACAATCCTCCCCTAAACTTGATATCCACTCTTATGATCAAGTTTCTGAATAAGCATTAAGAACTTGGAGGAGTCTGACAAACCTTCTCATATTGGTAATGAATAAATCTGATCAAATTCTTTGCCACGTCACTTGAATAATCTATCTCCAGCTGAGTGTCCTTCATCTTTTCCAAAACATCCTTGGATATGAAATACTGAGCATCCACAAGTAGATACTCAACAAACTTTGTAGAACTCAAATGGTATACACCAGCAGCTGAATATAACCTCCATTGAAGACCACTGAGGTCATCTTCAAGATCCTTCCATATTTTAGGATCTTCCTCATTTGTCCCACACATCCTTTTGAATGTGGTCCAAAGTTTTATTCCATTAGCTGAAGTTGGTGCTTCAGCCTCATACTTGGTCTCTAGTAACCTCCAAAGGTCCACCAAGTCTTCTCTATCACAACTTGAAAATAAAGATATGAGAGTGGTAAAAGTGTGTACCTCCTTGCCAAATCTTCCAATCTTCCAGAATCCACATTCATCCTCATCATAACTCACAATTGGATTCCTGGAATCTAATGGTAACACCTGCACCATATCTGAAGCTTCTAATGGGGAGAGCTTGAGGCTCTTTCTAATAACTGCTTCACTTGGATATAGTGGATTCATATCTTTTGGAAACTCAAGTTTAAATCCCTTCTTCAATGGCCTGGGAACTATCATAGCTTTCTTGATTTCCATTTCTTCTGCAAGTTGCTCCTTTCTTTCATCTGAAAGAAGTCTGAGAGTGTTTGCTTCCTGCACTCTCACCCAAATAGGATAAGCCCTATGTTCCAACTCATCAAATGTCAAAGCCTTCAACTTCTGATGTGTCCATCCAACTCCATGACATCTGAGCAACATAAAGTAGAGCTCTCTTCTATCCCTTTTCATTTCTGAGAGAATATTGCTTGCCTTGTGCTTCAAAATCACCTTACAATCCTTCTGAACTCTAAGAAGAAGCTCCAAACCCCATATTTGATCTGAAATGGTCAAGTCTGGATTATCCATGCAGCTTTCTTCCCAAGAATTGTACATTTGAACCACCTCTGGCATGTCAAAGTCAACCTGCAATTTTAAGTCTCTCAACTTTTCCCTAGCAAGCTCATCACCATACTCAAGCCTTTCAGGTTCTATAATCATCACACTTGAGTCTGAGCTAGCTTCATCACTTTCTTCTTCAGAAGTCACAACAAATGGTGACTTTTCTTTTTCACCTTGTTCCATCAATTGTTCAGCCAGTCTTCTATCAAATTCAACCTGGGCTACATCCTTTGGAACAATTTCTTCTACCAATTTACCCTTACCCTTATCTGATGGTGCAATGGTTGGTAAGGTAGATGGTAATACCTGAGTAGAAACTTCCTTGATGATAGATGATGACTGTAATACATCACCTTCATATGCAGGTCTGTCAACGCCCAAATTTCCTCTATCAGCGCCTAAAATACTTCTATCAGCGTCCAATTTTGTCTTGTCAACGCTCAAATATTTTCCCTCAGCGCCTTGTGTAACCTCTCTCAACATAGCTGTAAATGATAAATTTAGATTGGTTGGAGAGATTAAGGACGTATCAAAACCTGTTTGTTCCTTCAAAGTTGTAAGGACTTCAGCAACATCCACTGATTGACCATCTTGACTGCCCTTATCACTCAGATTTCTTTGATCTTCCTCCCCTTTGGAAGACTCCTCCATACCCCTCCTAGCATAATCACCTTCTAAAACAACAATCCTCTCCCTCAATTGCTTGAGTTCAAGGCCTTGTAAGCTGACAATTTGTACTAAGTCTGCATTTTGCTTTTGCAAGCTAATGCAGACTGCCGTCAATTCCAAAAGAGTCATTGGTTCCAGTCTGCCCTCTTCTAAAATGGGGATTTGACCTCCCAAGTCAGGTTCATTGGGCAAGGATGAGGACTTAATGATGGTGGGACTGTCTTGGCCAGCATCTAAGCCAGAACCAATAGTCCCAGCCTCATCCAGGTCACCAGCCACACTTGTGGTGGTGGTTCTCTCTGCTTCATGGCTAGGACCACCAGAGGAGAACACTCCAGTAGTCCTTTGGCGTTTCATCAACCTATATTCAGGTGGTGTGGAAGATGGTGTGGAAGAATGTGTAGATGTGGGTTGGTTAAGGGGTGTTTGGGATTGTGAAGGTTGTGTGTCAGCGTTGGAAATAGGCACATCAACGCCAACATTTGATGTGTCAGCGTCAAAGGATTCTTGGTCAATTTTCATTTGTTCAGGTGAGGGTAAAGGTTCAAGAATAGGTTCAAGTTGTGGTTGAGGGTCAATTTGAGGTTGGGGGTCTGGTTGGGGTTGTGCTGCTGCAATAACAGCAAGCATGGCTTGGGTTAAAGGTAAATCTCTATGGGGTGGTGAATTCATCTTTGTAAAAATAGCTTTCTTTTGTTCAGGGATCTTATAAAAATCATTGTGATCCCTTGAACAATAACCTTGATCATCAAAAATCATTTGCAGAAAACAGGGATAAGCTAAAGTCATTTTTGTCCCCTTGTTTTTACACATCCCTTCAAAAATCATTTTAGAATAGTTATATTCTTGCCCTGTTGCAATGCACACAATAGCACTATCAATGGATCTATTGATCTCATTGTGTGCAGTACATTTGGGACTCAAACATTGAAGGAGGATGTGGATGAGGTACTTCCAGGCTGGGGGAAATTCCTGCTTATGATACTTATTAAGAGTACCTTCATCAGGAAAAGGATATCCCAAAGCCCTAAGCCCTTGTTCTATTTCATTTATGGGAAGGATGGCTACACCATCAGCATCATCAAGATGAAAGGCCTGGCGTACCAAGGCCTCAATAACCACCCAAGACCTCCCATGAACAATAGAAGTCAATGTTGTCACTCCATTAACTGTTGAGGAACTGACAGTGTTCCAAAACTACTTAATGTGTGTGACTGGAATGAGTGGTGCATGAGAAAGAGCATACCTTAATGGGGATGCGTTCAAATACGCCACCATTTGTGTGTATTGAGGAAACAAATCATTATCAGCAACAAGATAAGCAATCATGTTGTGTTGAGCCTTTAACCCCAATTCCAATTCTGCTGAGTTAAACTTTGGTGCCATTGATGAAAGCTGTTAATTTTAGATGTAGAAGATGAAGTTGATAAGAGAAAAGTGTTAGACAAGAATTATAGATACCCAGTTTAAAATAGGAGCCAAATTTATAGGAGATAAAGAATGCATGTGATTGGCCCAAAAATAGGCAAAGATTTTCAAAAACTAATCATGAAAATATTGAAAAAGTTATAAGTTATCTCATGCATTTAATGAAAGTAACAACTCCTAAAATTACGACTTGAAAATATGTCAAAAAGTAACAACTGGTAGGTCCCATTGAGTGTCAACGGTAAAAAATAACCTATCAACGCCCAACGGCTATAATCTTGTCAACGTTCGCCTAAAGCCATGTCAGCGTCCAATTTGGTCACAACAACGCTTGGAAAAATCTTGTCAGCGTCCAAAAATAAAATTGTTTTAAAAAGTGAAAAATGACCCTAACAAGTAATTTATCCTAGAGAAGATAACCAAAAGCTGATAATTATTATAGGGCGGTAAGCACTGTCCAGTTATGCACACTTGCATAAGCAAGATAGACATAACAGTCCTCTAGTGTCCCTTGCTAACCAAAATTCTTAACAACAAAGTTACCTTATAAAATCCTTGTTACTCCCAGGTAAATCCCATAGCAAAATCATTCCCAAGTCTCCCAACAGACCACAACCAATTCTAGGCCAAAAATGTCTTGGCAGCATGCAAAGTTGATATATTATGCATGCTACAGTGCCTCATGGTTTAGTAAAACTAACCCATACTCACCTGTGGACACAATCTAGAATTGTGATAAGAGTATCATATGGATACCCAAACATCCTAAAGGTTCCTAAAACCTCCCCTTAAACGTTGATACAAAAAGTTTGCTAAAATCATGCATGAACATAAAAAAATTTATGTCAAGATAGGAATGAAACATTCCAACCATCATCCATAAATAAAAACTTGTCCAAATGCTTCTCCATTGATCCATAAGCAACTCTGTATCCAATGGTATACTGCTAACACCATCTGCACATTTAGATTGAAAACCACAAAACTAGCATTGTTGCTGACAACGCCCTGATAACACACAACAGCGTTGAAGGAAGCTTTGTCAGCGTTAGACAATTATATTGCTGACAACGTTGCAAAAACACTTATCAGTGTTCAAACAACCTTTGTCAGTGTTAGAAAAATATAGTGGAAAATCTAAATCATCAATAAGACCAATAATAATAATGCATCATCCTGTACATACTTTTACAAAAAGAATCCAAAACACATATTAAGTGAGATTAACCATTCCAATACTTGTTACCAAGTATTGAAATCTTCCAGTATCAAAAGGTTTAGTTAATAAATCTGACACATTTTCCTCAGTGTCAACCCTATCTGGTTGTATTAAACCTTTCTCAAAGCAGTCTCTTATAAAATGGTGTCTAATTTCTATGTGTTTAGTTTTAGAATGATGTACAGGATTCTTAATGATGCATAAAGTACTATTATTGTCAACAAATATCTTAGTATGCATAAAATTATACCCATAGTCCAACAGCTGGTTCTGAATCCACAGCACTTGACCACAACATGCTGCTGCAGCCACATATTCTGCTTCAGTTGTAGAATTAGCCACCACTGTCTGTTTCTTGCATTGCCAAGATATTAACCTGCTCCCAAGAAATTGACATCCACCAGTTGTGGATTTCCTATCAAACTTATCACCTCCATAATCACTGTCTGAATATGCAATCAGCTCTAATGGTGAATCCTTTGGGTACCACAAACCAAGACTAGGATAGCATCTTAGGTACCTAAAGATCCTCTTCACAGCATAAAGGTGACATTCTTTGGGAGTCACTTGATGTCATGCACAAGCACACACAGCAAACATGATATCAGGTCTGGAAGCAGTAAGATACATCAAAGATCCAATCATGGATCTATAATGCCTGACATCAACATCCTTTCCATCTCCAATCTTTCCCCAAGGGTGTTCTCTATCCATAGGAGTAGTAGCCCTCTTTTCATGTGGAGAAAAGCCAAACTTCTTCAAGATTTCTGCAACATATTTGTCCTGGGAGATGAAGATACCATCTTCTTTCTGCTGAACTTGTAAACCAAGAAAGAAGTTCATCTCCCCCATAGCACTCATCTTGAATTTGTCTGTCATAAGCTTGGAGAAATCCGCACTCATCTTTGGATCAGTAGACCCAAAAATAATATCATCAACATAGACCTGCACAAGCAACACATCTTTGCCTTTCTTCTTTGTAAATAGTGTCTGATCTATGGTGCCCCTCTTGAATCCATTGTCCACCAAATAGGTAGACAGAGTACCATACCATGCTCTAGGGGCTTGATGAAGGCCATACATAGCCTTTTTGACTCTATACACTTTATCTGGATGTTCTGGATCTTCAAAACCAGGGGGTTGCATGACATATACTTCTTCAACAATGGTGCCATACAAAAAAGCACTCTTGACATCCATTTGATAGACTTTGAAGCCCATGTAGGAAGCATAGGCTAGAAAAATCCTAATAGCTTCAATCCTTGTAACTGGTGCAAAGACCTCCTCATAGTCTATCCCTTCCTCTTGTGTATAACCTTGAGCCACTAGCCTTGCCTTGTTTCTGACCACAATTCCTCTTTCATCTCTTTTGTTCCTTAGAACCCATCTTGTCCTTATAGGTCTGACATATCTAGGACAATCAACCAGCTCCCAAACATCCTGAATTGCAAATTGATGAAGCTCATCCTGCATTGCTTCCACCCAACTTGGTTCTTTGAGAGCATCAAATATCTTCTTGGGTTTTTCTTGTGACAGAAAACATGCAAACAAACATGCTTGCACAAGAGGGGTATCAACCTTCTTGTGTATATTGGCAATAAACCCACCAAGACGTTGGTGAGATCTTCTGGTCTGAACTGGAGTCATAATATCACCAATGATCTGAGATGTGGGGTGATTCTTCATTGTGGAAGGGAGAACTCCTCCTTCAAAAAGTCTGGTGTCCTCAACTTCACGCTCCATGTTGCCAATATCTTCTTCATCAGACTCTCTTTGATCAACAGGAATCTCTTCATAAACATTGGAAGGTCCTCCTTGTTCAAAAGTGGAAGAGAAAAGATGTACAAAGGTGTTGTCAACGCCTGAACCTTGTTTGTCAGCGCTTGGGCTAACAACGCTTGAACTGTTGTTGTCAACGTCTGAGCCATCAACGTCTGAGTTGGTCTTGTCAGCGCTGGATTTGCCTTTGTCAGCGCCTGAAGAACCATGCATGTTTGTATCTGGTGGTATTTGGAGACCACCATTATCTTGTCCAGCAGCAGCAGCAGCAGCAAAAGCATCTGTCCAAATGGGAATTGTGACATATTCAAATGTAGGAGATGCCTTTTCTGCTTGTGATCCAACCCTCTCATTAACCTGTGTACCTGAAACATCAACAACTTGTTCTTCCACAACATTTGAAGATTCCTTCACAATGTCTGGATTAGTGACAGGCATATAATTTAAAGTTCTAGATAAGGGTTCCAAATCAAACAACCAATTAGGACCACTCTCAGGATCACTAGGTTTATTCTCTAAGAACCTAACATGTACTCTTTCAACAATACGTTTGTCCTCTTTAAGATAGACCCTATAACCCTTGCTCTACACTGAATACCCCATGAAGTAACCTTCATCACCTTTTGCACTAAATTTCCCTAAGGCATCACTAGTGTCCAAAACTACTACATGACAACCAAAAGGTCTGAGAAAACCAATATTAGGTTTTCTTCCCCAGAGTAACTCATAAGGTGTTTTGTTCTGAATTTTGTTAACCAATGCTCTATTTTGCACATAGCATGTTGTATTAACAGCTTCAGCCCAAAAGGCTATAGGAAAGTGAGCATCAGCCAACATTGTTCTAGCTGCTTCAATTAGGGTTCTATTCTTCCTTTCAGCAACCCCATTTTGTTGTGGGGTTCTAGCAATACTGAATTGCCTAGTAATTCCTTTCCTGGCACAAAAATCATCTAGCTTCTTGTTCCTAAATTCTCCACCATTATCACTCCTAAGCATTTTAACCTCATTGCCAGATCTTTTCTCAATTTGAGTGATAAAATCAATAAGAACATCAGCTGTGTCACTCTTCATAGCTAGAAAGAATGTCCAAGTAAACCTAGAAAAGTCATCTGTGACAACAAAACAATATGACTTGCCATTCAAACTTTCTATATTTGTTGGACCAAAGAGGTCCATGTGAAGCATATGAAGAGGTCTGGAACTAGTATGCACCTGCTTGGACTTGAATGAGACCTTGTGTTGCTTGCCTTTAAGACATGCAACACAAGAGTGGTCATTGTGGAAGGCCTTCTCAGGCAAACCATCAACTAAACCAAGCCTCACAAGTCTATTTATATTTTTAAAATTTATGTGCCCTAGTCTCCTGTGCCACAAATTACTTTCATCTACTGAGGCCTTAGCATAAAAACAAGACATATTTGCATTCACTTTAATCCCATTTAAATTCACATTATATATGTCCTTATGCCTAGGTGTTCTATACTCAATATATTTCTCATCAGGGATCTTAAAATCCTTTCTTAACACCAAACACTCAGTATCAGTGAAAAGAACCTTATTTTTGTTATCACAAACTTGTGATACACTAAACAGATTATAATCCAGTTCTTTTACCAGGAAGACGTTCTCAAAACGCAGATTGTTGGTGAGAAGGGTTCCTTTGCCTGTAATGGTGCCGTAGCCCCCTCCAAAGTATACCTTATCACCATTTTTAATAGGAGTGAAGTTCGTCAGATAGTCTTCCTTTCCTGTCATGTGCCTTGAGCATCCACTATCCCAATATCCATAATCATTGATCTGTCTCTGAATGCCCTGCACATAAAGAAAACAAATTAGTTTTCTTTGGGAACCCAAGTCTCAGAAGACTTGGATACATCTGGTTGTTCAATAAGAACAGACTTAGTTCTCACAACAACCCCATTCTCATCCTTTTTAGGATGAAAAACCCAGTTAACCCCAATTGGTTTTGTAATGACCTTTGAAATGTAATTAAATCTATTGCAAGTCATTGAAATTCCATTATCATTAGGGTTTTGATCTTTCTTGGGTCTCCATGTTAAGCTTGAAGAAGCTTTAGACCTCTTACCTTGTGGCTGCAAATATTTAGGTCTGGTCACGTTTCTGTCAGCGTTGGATTTTGTCCTGTCAACGCTGAAATTACCCTTGTCAGCGTTGAACCTAGGGTTTGCTACAGGAACCCATTGTCTATTTGACCATGTGTTTGTCTTTTGAAAAGGTCTTTGTCCATGAGTGTTAGACCTTCTAGAAAAGAATGGGGCATGTCTAATCACTTGTGGACTTTGCTGCACACAAGGTTTGGGTCTGACAACGTTTGACTTCCTAACAACGTTGACTTTCTTCCTATCAGCGCTGAAATTGTTTCTATCAGCGCTGGCTTTTGGAGCGTTGACACACTTGTATGTCAAATGTGAAAAGCTGCCACAAGTATAACAGGCTTTCTTAGACACACTCTTAGGTCTAGAAGAGAAGAAACCTGTTCCATGATTGTTAACTTGGCTCTTGGGTGACCTATTATTCCTATACATCTCTGCATATTTAATGGTAGGTCTTCTAACAGTGTTTGAGCCTAGGTCAACAGCTTTACCAGTAACTGGATGAGTAACCTTAATGGGTGGTGATTCATTGGGACTTTCACATAGCAAGCCTCCCTTAACAAATAAAGTAGGGTTAGCTTTCTTCCACTCATTTAGGTCAGTCAGTTTTTGTTGATACTCTTCCACTAGAGTGACAACTCTTGGTGGAGGAATGAATTCCTCTTCTTGGCATTCTGGTATACCAGTCCAAGATAAATCCTTTCTAAGGACACCATAGAAGTCACCAGCTGATGGTGGAACCAGAGAGTAATCATTCATCCCAATCCCAGTCATGTCCTTAGGATCCCTTTGTTTAGCTACACAGTCTCCTAGGGTTTGGGTGTCTCTATCAAATCTTTGAATCTTGAGGTCAACATTATCTTTATTCTTAATGGCCTCATCTAACTTAGCCTGTAGGTCTCTATTGACCTTTGTCATGATATTTCTAATATCCATACTACCCTCTAGCTCATGTTTTAAGATATTTATCTTATCTTTTAAATCAAATTCCATTTTCTTGTATTCAGAAACGGTTTTCTCAGTTTCAGTATGAGCTAGTTGGTAATTGGATAATTTACACCTTTCAGTGCTCATATCATCTTTTAGTTTTAACACCTCTTTGTTAAGTCTATCAGTGTTTAACCTACAACCTTTGCTACAAAAAGCATCATCATATACCTCATTATCAGATGAAGAGGAGGAGTGTGCCATGAGAGCATATTCAACATGCTCTTCTTCAATATCAGCAACCAAAGCTTTGTCCTCTTCAGCATTCTTAGCCAGATAGCTCCAATCCCATCCTGTACCATCAATTCCTTGAACTGCAACCATGGCTTTGGAATCCTGAGCTTTAACAATCTGACTTGAGGGTTTACCAGCATCAGATCTTCTAGGAGATCTGCATTCCCTCATGAAGTGTCCCATACGATGACAGTTGTAGCATTCAACTTTAGATTTATCAAATCCAGCTGTGTCTTTAGCATTGAAGGTCATCTTCTTCTTGAACCTTCTATTCCACCTATTTTCTCTTATACTAGCAAGAGCCATGTTCCACTTGATGTCCATCTCTTCCAAGTGCTCATCACTTATCTGCTCAAGGTCCTCATATGTAATCACTGAACCATTGGGCAAAGAAGCAATGTAAGCACACACAGTATCCAAATCCAAACCAGCAGTTTTAACTCTTGGGGAGTCATTCATGAATGTGTCAGCGTCTGAAAAGGAGACGTTGACAGGACTTGTTCCAGCGCTGACAAATGATGATCCAGTAACTGGATGCATAAAAGAGTCCTTCTGATTGAATTGACCTTCACTATGAGAGAAGAAGGCCATGTTGCTAGTGCTAGGTTTGCTTCCATGTGCTGAAAGAGTTTCATCTTCCAACAGTCTTAGTTTGTTGTAGATGTCATCAAACGAGGAGCTCTTGTAAGTATTATTGCCAAGCATAGATCTTGCCTCAATCTTCCATGCCTCACCAAGACTTTTCAGAAAGGTAGCATTGGTGTCAACATCACCAACTTGTGTCCCCATGAAGGACAACTTGCTTGTGATGTCAAGCAATCTGCTTCTCACACTACTCAGCTTCTCATTGGGCCGAGCTTTGAAGACAGCATAATCATGCAGAAGTTGCTTTTTCTTTTCTTCCTTAGTGTCTGCATTGCCACCATATGCAACTTCAAGTGCTTCCCAGAGATCCTTAGCAGATTCATAGCCTCTATATTTGTGCTGGTTTTCTTGTCCCAAAGAGACTTTTAGAATATTTAGGGCTTTAATGTCAACCCTTTTCTTTGCAATATCTTCAGCACCTACAGCTCTACCATCTCCAGGTTTTTCTCTCTTATCTTCATCAGGACATCCTTCAACAGCTGACCTTTGAGTAATGGCATCCTGAATCTTTTAAGCCTTATTGAATGAGTTTCCATATTCAATAATCTCCCAGAGTGTGTAATCATAGATCCCCAGATATTGTTCAAAGTTGAACTTCCATAAGTCAAAGTTGGTTGCATCAAGCATGGGAATCCTGATGTTTGGTAAGGGTGAATTGGAGGTGGTTATTGCTTCAGACATGATGTTGTTAAGGTTTTTGTGTTTTTAGGGTTTCTGAGAAAATTTATGGTTTTGGTGTTCGTGTCTGGTTCTGGTGTTCTTCAAAGATCAAAAGTTCCTCAACAAGCTCTGATACCACTTGTTGATCCCAAACTTAGATCGATTAGCTTTGTGTATACGAGATTAGATCAAGTATAACACGTAGAGAAACCTTTGTTATATGCTTTGTGAATCTAAGTGTTATGCGGAATTTAACACTTAAACAAGAACACAAGATGTAAACAAAACTTTCACTTTGATTATGAATGTCGAACTTGCTTACAATGAAAGATGTTTATGAATGAAAACTTATGAAAACTTAATATTGAACATTAACCTAAAGGCCTTCTTTTATAGACTAAGAAGCCTTGTACAATAAGCTACGTATCAACTATTCTAGGTAAAGATAAACATAGAAAATACATTGTCGTTTCTATCCTTACTAGAAGTATTCTAGAATATAATAAACATAATAAACGTGTAGCTTATATCTTTCATCAGTGCTTGTCTTCAATCTGTCAACGCTTGACTTTAACTTGTCAACGCTTGAGCTGTCAGCGCTTGCTTTGTTCATGTCAACGCTTGTTTTGTTCTTGTCAGCGCTCAAGTGATCTGGCCTTAATTTATTCCCAACACATCGAAATTTTCATACGTGGGCAGGTCGGGATACTCGGAGGTAAGGTCATCATAATCATCCGAATTTGAGCTAGACTCATCATCATAAGCATCAAAGACCGGTGGAGAATCATAAATGGGAGAAGCGTCCAAATTGGAGAGAGAATCATCCACATCCTCTTGAAAAAGTGGATTATCAATGCAAGAGTCGAATAGAGGATTGTTGTGAATAACAAAGTCATCAAGCACATTAATCATATTCACTGATTCTTTTCCAAAGGTTTTGCTTGTAAGCTTTCCCATTTTAAAGACTTGTGCATCATCCCCGACTCTTAAGATTAACTCGCCTTCGGCAACATCAACTAGAGCTCGTCCGGTTCTCAAGAATGGCCGACCAAGTATTAAAGGAATACGAGGGTCCATTTCATAATCAACAACGACAAAATCGACCGGGAAAGTAAATGTGCCAACTTTTATGAACACGTCTTCGGCTATACCAACGGGGTAAGCGAGAGTGCGGTTTGCAAGTTCAAGAGTCATCTTTGTTGGAGTGAGGTCGGGTAATGATAGTGTTTTCCAAACACTCAAAGGCATAAGATCAATATTGGCCCCGAGATCAGCAAGGGCAGTAAATTCTTCAGTTTTGTTGAACACGCAAGGCAACACAAAACGACTGGGATCTCCAAGATTTTCAGGAAGTTCTTTAAGAATAACTGCAGAGCAGTTTTCATTTAAGCGTGTGTTGGCGAGTTCAATCAGCTTCTCCTTCTTGTTACGCAATTCCTTGAATGCTTTGACAAATTTGGGCATGTGGACAAGTGCCTCAAGAAAGCTAATGTTGAAGTTCATCTGAGAGATCATCTTCACATAGCGTGACACTTCAGAGTCCTCCTTAGTTAGCAGTTTGGTCTTGCCTAAACGAGAAGGATAAGGGATATTGGGTTTGGGTGGTGAAGGTGCAGGTGTAGCAGGTAAAGGTTGAGATGTTGAAGGGTCCTTCCTAGAGACATCGTCATGACGAGGCGGAGACGGTAATGGTGCACTAATACTAGGTGTAGGAGGAGTGGGGATAAATGGTGGTGGAGGAGTAATACAAGGCTTTTACCTAATTAAAAAGATTCTTTGTCGAATGTCTCTTCGAATTGAAAAACTTGTGTTCTCTATGTGACTCAGTTTTATTTTGGTGAAACAAATATTTTTGGTTGGTTTTTAATTTAAATGTGCAAAGACTTAAAAGTAAATGTCGTTGAAAGTAAAGTGGCGTTAAAGTAAAGTGCGTGAAATTAAATCTAAGTCTAATTTAAAAGAAAGGTGCGATATTTAAAAACGTGACGGAAAGTAAATTTAATTAAATGACTAAAAATAAAAGTGTGACGAAATTAAAATTAGACAAGTATTAAAAACATAAACTAAAAATGAAACAAGACGAAACAAGAAAAATACCCCAATCGGAATATATTCCGATCAGGCTCACCTCAGATCGGAATGATGGCCGGCCCCAAATCGGAATGCTGTCACTCACCTAATCGGAATAACCAACACCTTCAGATCGGAATGTTTACCTTACCTTGATCGGAATATGGATGGAACTGGTCGGAATGTTTATCGGAATCAATGATCGGAATAACTGTCACCTTACCCCCTATCGGAATAACGACTAACACCTCGATCGGAATGTGAATAATCAGACCTGATCGGAATAAGGACTAAATACCAATCGGAATATTGTCACCTTATCCAATCGGAATGTAGAACTTACCTTTGATCGGAATGATCAAAACCTTGCTGATCGGAATACCAAGAAACACCCCCAAATCGGAAAGTTAAAACCCTTTTCCGATTTGTACCAATCGGAATCCGGCAGAAAGTACGCAAATTAAGCACAACAAATAAGCTAAGATTCTAATAAGCACTATACGAAAAACTAAGATAAAACCGTGTAAAAATAAGTTACTAAACTGAAAGTTAACAACTTTTAAGACACGAAAAAGATAAACTTTAAGAAAAACAACTTTTTATAAAAAAAATAACTTTTGTAAAAACTATATAAACTTGAAAATAAATCAAATAAGCTATGAAAATAAGAGATTCAAAACAATCAAAAGCATAAAAATGAAATCTTTAAACAACTTAACAAGATAAAAACGTGTAAATCAAAGATTAAAGAAAAGTAGAAGAAGATTAACAAGATAAAGTAAAGGTGCAAGTAATTAAAAGAGACACTTACTTGGAAATTAAAGGTATTAAAGGTGCAAGACAAGTAATTAAATGTGCAAGTAATTAAATGTGCATAAAATAAAGGTGGAAGAACTAGTTTGTCAATCTAGCCAACAAAATGAAAAGTGATTAGATAATGACTATATATAGGGGATTAGGGAGGAGGTTAGAGGAAGCTTCCTCCTCTCCTTCCTTTCTTCCTTAATTGCATGCTTAGGTCCCTCCTCTTCTTTAATCTTTTTGTTAATTGTGCCATTAGTCCTTAAGCCTTCAAATCTTCTTTAATCTTGGACTTTAACGACTTTTGGCTCGGGATTTCTTTGGACTCGTCTTTTAATTCTTCAATAAATAAGACTTGAGTTCCTCGGCTTTAAGTGAACTTCCGTCTTTTGACTCTTTCTTCGATAAATCTTCAGAATTGGTCTTGGACTTCCGTTCTTTTTGCACTCTTGACTTCTTGACTTCGTCTTTTATCCCTTTCTTCAATAAAAGTCCGTAATTGCCCGTGAATTCCCGTGTTTTCTCCACTTTTCACCTTTTCGTCCTAAATCACAACAAAAACACAAACCACGCATAATTCCGACATAAAAGACATAAAATACACGTTTTGGTCCGGTTATTATTGTAATTAAGTGGTAGAAAAGATGTGTGTTTTCACACATATCAAATCCCCTACACTTGACCATTGCAATGTCCTCATGCAATGCATTAATTACAAAGCACGTTTACATTTTTCATCATAATTAATCCATGTTGGCCTTTATTAAAGAAATAGAAAATTACAAAAATTCAAAGCAAAGAAATTAAAAACATACCTTGGGTTTTGAAAATGTCATGAATAATCATCATCCTTAACTTTTCACTTTCTCCAAACCAAGCTTAAAAACGAGATCATTGTTATTATAAGTTAGTATACCAACACGAACTCATGTGGGCCAATTATTCACTTAGACTCCCTTATTCCTAGGGGTATCTCTTATATTTTATTATTGTCTTGAATGATCACGAGGATGCATTGTTTGACTTATTTCGATAGTTATTTAGTCTGAAAATAAAGTGAACGATTTAATCAATAGTTAGCTAAAGGACCAAATCTTTTAAAACTGCTTCTCGGGACCTCATAAAGTTCATATCTTGGCATAACTCGCTTCGCGATTTGAGACCTTTCTCGGACCGATATTTGGCAGCGACTTCATACTTCAAATCTTGAGAGACGTTCATGAAATAATGGTCTTCTCTTCATAATGTAATTTCTTCACTTTGAAGTTTTGAGAGATTCATACTTGGACCACGACTTCTTCATTTTTCTCCAATCTTTATTTTGGACTTTGATATACAACGATCCGCCTCCTTTTATGACTTGGATCTATTTATCCTCATACCTTGTTAGGGTCTTTTCGGATACACTTCTCCATGACTTTTTAGGAGTTTTGCTTTACGTCGTGTGTCTCGATCCTTCATATTGATTTTCGATAAATGATTCTTCACATCACTTTCGATCTTTAGCAACAAAACATAGCCCTCATGCCTTGTTAGGGCCTTTTCGGACTCGCCAATCTTCGCGTCCCGCTTCAATAAGTTATGCCTTGGCTATGAACTCTAATCCATACCGAGCAACTTTTAAACGATCTGGGGCTAGAAGCTAAGTAACTTTTCAAATCGTACAACCTTATTTATTAGCAGATAAATTTATTAGCAAGTGATGGGATAATAGGCTTATAATTAACTCACATAAATTCACAAAAGAATACAAAACTTATAATTGACTCTATCATCTCTCGTTCTCCACAGTTTAAAATCTCAAGTGATGAGACTCGTGGATACTTAGCCTATTAAATCAAAATTTTGGGTTTTCGAGTCGCCTATAGGATCTTGCAAATTCTTTGACTTTTTCAAGCTTAGAAATCGCATTTTAAAGTTCCCTTGATAAACGACTTTCTAGGATCAATTATAGGAACTTGCGAAAGGTTCTTGTTCTTAACCCGTAAGAGTTAAGACTTTCGCATTTTATAGCTCCCTATATAAAAGCCTAGCAAAACTTGAATTAAACACGTTAAGGATACTAGCTAGAGTAAACTCGGATTGAGTCAAAAGATTCACAACGTTTGAAAATTAAAACCACTTATTAAACATTTATTCTAGCAAAGGAAGAACATAACTATACAAAGGGAAAAACTAATAGGCCAAAATAGATCAAAAATTTTGAAAAATGTCGAAAAATTGATTTTCCGGTTAAAATGAGGACAAATAGAAGGAAAAGACCACTTAACTTCGATAGAAGTCCCCCCTACACTTAAGATAAACATTGTCCTCAATGTTTAAGCGTGTGGGAGTAAACTCCCCTACACTTAGGACATTGTGCACGTTGTTTAAATCTTGCTCAGGAAACGACAACTAAAGAGATTCCTATTTTAATATTGAGAAAATATAAAATAGTGAATCGAAAAGAGTTTAGGATAGAACCGGGAAAAGTAGAACATGGAATCACGGGTCGTCAAGAATCATCAAGAGTGGATCATTGAAGCTCGAATCCCTGATTAAGAAGTGAGGAGAGGAAAACAAACCAAAGGGTCCCCAATTATGGTAAAAAAAGCAAAAAGATAGATGCATGGGTTGCCTCCCAAGAAGCGCTTGGTTTTTGTTTACCGAGTCGTTAGCCTGACTCGACCTTGATCATCAACGGAAGGAGCATAAGACATATCCACCAGGATCAAAGACATAGTTTTCATCGAGCAAATAGCATAGGCTTAAGGCGAACAAGGCAAGCCAAAGAAGAGTAGGCAAGGTTCCCTTAAGCAGCAATGGAGCACGGTGGAAGCAAGGTTGAAGTGGTGCAAGCAGATTTCCATATGTTCCAAAGATATTTCCTTTTATTTCATCAGGTGGATACTGAGATGGCTGCAGAATTTCAATACCAGGGTCGAACACCTTTTCCTTTAGGGGAAAATAGCACTCAGGCGCAACCGAGTGTGAAGAAGATCCGCAAAGAAGCACAACCTCGTCCTCAGAAGGGGGACAAAGAGGTGTTAAATCATATGTGCAACGGATTTCGGTGTCGACCGGTTTCTTCTCCTTTGACAAAATTTTCTTCAAATCCAAAGTAGGATCAAGATGATAATCTTCAAAGTCCAAAGGAGGAGCATCACTCTCATGAGGGAAGTAAGTGTTAAGAAATTCAGAAAAATCTTCCTCAAATGAATAATCGTCCAAAGTAGGATCGAGTGATGGCGGAGGATCTTCATCATGTGAAGAATCGCTCGAGAGAGTATCAGCCTCATCAAAATCATCGAAAGTGGGCATCTCGGGATACTCAGAAGTACAATCAAAATCATCCGAATCTGAGCTAGAATCATCATCATCATAAGCATCAAAGACCGGTGACGAATCATAAATGGGAGAAGCTTCCAAAGTAGGGGGAGAATCATCCACATCATCATGAAAAAGTGGATTATCGATGCAAGAGTCGAATAGAGGATTGTCGTAGACGGTAAAGTCATCGAGCACATTAATCATATTCACTGATTCTCGGCCTCCAAAAGTTATACTAGTAAGCTTCCCCATTTTGAAAACTTGTGCATCATCCCCGACTCTTAAGATTAACTCACCTTTGGCGACATCCACTAAAGCTCGTCCGGTTCTCAAGAATGGCCGACCAAGTATTAAAGGAATACGAGGGTCCATTTCATAATCAACTACGACAAAATCGACCGGGAAAGTAAATGCGCCAACTTTGATGAACACGTCTTCGGCTATACCAACGGGGTAAGCGAGAGTGCGATTTGCAAGTTCAAGAGTCATCTTTGTTGGAGTGAGGTCGGGCAATGATAGTGTTTTCCAAACACTCAAAGGCATCAAATTAATACTAGCCCCGAGATCAGCAAGGGCAGTAAATTCTTCAGTTTTGTTGAACATGCAAGGCAACACAAAACGACCGGGATCTCCAAGTTTTTCCGGAAGTTCTCTAAGAAGGATTGCAGAGCAGTTTTCATTTAATCGTGTGTTGGCGAGTTCAGTCAGCTTCTCCTTCTTGTTAAGCAATTCCCTAAACGCTTTAACAAATTTGGGCATGTGGACGAGTGCTTCAAGAAAGCTAATGTTAAAGTTCATTTGAGAAATCATCTTCACATAGCGTGACACTTCAGAGTCCTCCTTGGTTAGAATTTTGGACTTGCCTAAACGAGAGGGATAAGGGATATTGGGTTTGGGTGGTGAAGGTGCAGGTGTAGGTAAAGGTTGAGATGTTGAAGGGTCATTTGTGGAAACTTCATCACGTCGAGGCGAAGACGGTAATGGTGCACTAATACTAGGTGTAGGAGGAGTAGGGATACATGGTGGTGGAGGAGGTGTAGATGATGGTGGTGGGATTGGTGGTCCTTCGATGGTGACTCCACTACGGGTAGTAATAGCACTCACATTTGCTCGCGGATTAGGGACGGTGTTTGAAGGTAGAGAACTTGAAGTAGAAGGTTGAGCAGGGGGCAAGAAACTAGCAAGCATATTCTTCAAATCATTGGTTTGATTGCTGAAGGAGGATTGAATATCATTTCGAAGCTCGGATCTTATCTCATTTCCTTGCTTTGTGATATCTCCTTTAAGATTGATAATTTGGCTCTGCAGATTCTTGATTTGCTCACCTTGGGTTCTCATGATGGCCTCAACATCCGGATTACTGGTTGGGTTTTGTTGGGTGGGTGGGTGATAAGGATTAGAAGCTCTTGGTGGGATTTGGTTGCTCCTAGTGTAGTTGTTGGTGGGGGTTTGGTTTTGAGGAGAAAAACCGGGTGAAAGGTAGTTGTTGGATCGGTAGCTCAGCAGATTTCTATCCCCTTGTTGTCTATCTTGGTAATTTTCCGGTGAATAATTACCATAAGCTGCATACACATTCTCCAGATTTCCTTGTGTCGAAGGACAATCGGTGTATGAGTGAGGACCGCCACATGTTTCACACGGATTAGCAACCGCTTTAACTTGTTGTTGTTGTTGATTTGAAGCGAGAAGCGTAATACTTTTGCTCATTTCAGTCATCATGCGGGTGAGTTCGGTCATCTCAGGGTTTGCTGTGGTAGAAGAAACATTGACTCTCGGGTTATTCCTAGAAGAAGCAGAGGAATCCCAGTTTTTGTGGTGAGTAGTCATGTTCTCCATAAGCTCTCTACACTCCTCGGGTCTCCTTTTCATGAATGTGCCACCGGCGGCTGCATTAATCGTATCACGATCTCGAAAAGTCAAACCGTTGTAGAAAGTATCAATTAGGGTCACAGGGAGCATGTTGTGGTTTGGACAACGATCAATCAAGACATTATATCGCTCCCAGGCATCAAAAAGAGATTCATCAGGGTCTTGCATGAAACCGCTGATCTGATTGCGAAGGCTCGTGACCATGGATGGTGGAAAGTAGCGCGACAAAAAGCGTTGAGTCATATCATCCCAAGTGTGAATAGAATTCTTCGGGAGACGATCAAACCATTTCTCGGCATGATGTAATAGAGTGTGTGGAAAGAGTTGTAGGCGAAGTTCATCCATAGTGGCCCCAGCCAACTTCATGCTTTGGGTGATTGTAATGAACTTGTCGAGGTGTTTGTTGGCATCATCATCAGGCAATCCACGGAATGGGTTTGTTTGCACTTGCTGAATCATGTGGTGCTTCAACGAAAACTCAGGAGCGTTGATTTGCATCGGCGCAATCGGTCCTCCTCGTCCAAACATGGTTGGTTGACAAAGTTCCTCCATGGTCCGAAGATCGGGCTGTGGAAGAGCATTGTTGTTATTATTATTATTCAGGTTCGGTGGAATGTTGTTGTTGTTAACACCTGCCATATCTAAATCTTCTTGAGACTCGGGCTCTTGATAATTAGAAGATCTAGTACGCATACACCTGAAAATGCAAAATAAAAAGAAACCAAACACAAAGACAATATATATACACAAGAAAGATAAAATCTTTTTGGATTTTTGAAATTTTTAATTTTTATGGTTTTTTATCAAATTTTAATTTTTTTATGATTTTTTGAATTTTTTATGCAAGAAAAATAACGTTCACAAGTGAACGGATCCCAAAAAAACAACGTGTCTCTCACAGAAAACTGTTGATCTTTACGAAAAGAGCCGGCAGCGGCGCCATTTAATACAAGGCTTTTACCTAATTAAAAAGATTCTTTGTCGAATGTCTCTTCGAATTGAAAAACTTGTGTTCTCTATGTGACTCAGTTTTATTTTGGTGAAACAAATATTTTTGGTTGGTTTTTAATTTAAATGTGCAAAGACTTAAAAGTAAATGTCGTTGAAAGTGAAGTGGCGTTAAAGTAAAGTGCGTGAAATTAAATCTAAGTCTAATTTAAAAGAAAGGTGCGATATTTAAAAACGTGATGGAAAGTAAATTTAATTAAATGACTAAAAATAAAAGTGTGACGAAATTAAAATTAGACAAGTATTAAAAACATAAACTAAAAATGAAACAAGACGAAACAAGAAAAATACCCCAATCGGAATATATTCCGATCAGGCTCACCTCAGATCGGAATGATGGTCGGCCCCAAATCGGAATGCTGTCACTCACCCAATCGGAATAACCAACACCTTCAGATCGGAATGTTTACCTTACCTTGATCGGAATATGGATGGAACTGGTCGGAATGTTTATCAGAATCAATGATCGGAATAACTGTCACCTTACCCCCTATCGGAATACCGACTAACACCTCGATCGGAATGTGAATAATCAGACCTGATCGGAATAAGGACTAAATACCAATCGGAATATTGTCACCTTATCCAATCGGAATGTAGAACTTACCTTTGATCGGAATGATCAAAACCTTGCTGATCGGAATACCAAGAAACACCCCCAAATCGGAAAGTTAAAACCCTTTTCCGATTTGTACCAATCGGAATCCGGCAGAAAGTACGCAAATTAAGCACAACAAATAAGCTAAGATTCTAATAAGCACTATACGAAAAACTAAGATAAAACCGTGTAAAAATAAGTTACTAAACTGAAAGTTAACAACTTTTAAGACACGAAAAAGATAAACTTTAAGAAAAACAACTTTTTATTAAAAAAATAACTTTTGTAAAAACTATATAAACTTGAAAATAAATCAAATAAGCTATGAAAATAAGAGATTCAAAACAATCAAAAGCATAAAAATGAAATCTTTAAACAACTTAACAAGATAAAAACGTGTAAATCAAAGATTAAAGAAAAGTAGAAGAAGATTAACAAGATAAAGTAAAGGTGCAAGTAATTAAAAGAGACACTTACTTGGAAATTAAAGGTATTAAAGGTGCAAGACAAGTAATTAAATGTGCAAGTAATTAAATGTGCATAAAATAAAGGTGGAAGAACTAGTTTGTCAATCTAGCCAACAAAATGAAAAGTGATTAGCTAATGACTATATATAGGGGATTAGGGAGGAGGTTAGAGGAAGCTTCCTCCTCTCCTTCCTTTCTTCCTTAATTGCATGCTTAGGTCCCTCCTCTTCTTTAATCTTTTTGTTAATTGCGCCATTAGTCCTTAAGCCTTCAAATCTTCTTTAATCTTGGACTTTAACGACTTTTGGCTCGGGATTTCTTTGGACTCGTCTTTTAATTCTTCAATAAATAAGACTTGAGTTCCTCGGCTTTAAGTGAACTTCCGTCTTTTGACTCTTTCTTCGATAAATCTTCAGAATTGGTCTTGGACTTCCGTTCTTTTTGCACTCTTGACTTCTTGACTTCGTCTTTTATCCCTTTCTTCAATAAAAGTCCGTAATTGCCCGTGAATTCCCGTGTTTTCTCCACTTTTCACCTTTTCGTCCTAAATCACAACAAAAACACAAACCACGCATAATTCCGACATAAAAGACATAAAATACACGTTTTGGTCCGGTTATTATTGTAATTAAGTGGTAGAAAAGATGTGTGTTTTCACACATATCAAGGAGGTGTAAATGATGGGGGTGGGATTGGTGGATCGACAATGGTAATTCCACTACGAGTAGTAATAGCACTCACATTTGCTCGCGGATTTGTGACGGTGTTCGAAGGTAGAGAACTCGAAGAAGAAGGTTGAGCGGCGGGCAAGAAACTAGCCAGCATATTCTTCAAATCATTTGTTTGATTGCTGAAGGAGGATTGAATATTATCTCGAAGCTCGGATCTAATCTCATTTCCTTGCTTTGTGATATCTCCTTTAAGATTGATAATTTGGCTCTGCAGATTCTTGATTTGCTCACCTTGGGTTCTCATGATGGCTTCAACATCGGGATTAATGGGTGGGGTTTGTTGGGCGGGTGGGTGATAAGGATTAGAAGCTCTTGGTGGGATTTGGTTGCTTCTATTGTAGTTGTTGGCGGGGTTTTGGTTTTGAGGAGAAAAACTGGGTGAAAGGTAGTTGTTGGACCGGTAGCTCAGCAAATTTCTATCCCCTTGAGGTCGAGCTTGGTAATTTTCCGGTGAATAATTACCATAAGCTACATACACATTTTCCGGATTTCCTTGAGTCGAAGGACAATCGGTGTATGAGTGTGGACCGCCACATGTTTCACAAGGAGTCACAACAGCTTTAACTTGTTGTTGGTTTGAAGCCAAGAGTTGCATACTTCTGCTCATTTCGGTCAACACGCGTGTGAGTTCGGTCATATCAGGGTTTGCTGAGGTGGAAGAAACATTGACTCTCGGGTTGTTCCTGGAAGAAGCAGAGGAATCCCAGTTTTTGTGGTGAGTAGTCATGTTCTCAATTAGCTCTCTACACTCCTCGGGTCTCCTTTTCATGAATGTGCCACCGGCGGCTGCATTAATCGTATCACGATCTCGAAAAGTCAAACCGTTGTAGAAAGTATCTATTAAGGTGACTGTAAGCATGTTGTGGTTTGGACAACGATCGATCAAGAAAGTATATCTTTCCCAAGCATCAAAAACAGATTCATCGGGATCTTGCATGAAACCACTGATTTGATTGCGAAGGCTCGTGACCATGGATGGTGGAAAGTAGCACGACAAAAAGCGTTGAGTCATGTCATCCCAAGTGTGAATAGAATTCTTTGGGAGACGATCAAACCATTTCTCGGCATGATGCGATAAAGTATGTGGGAAGAGTTGTAGGGGAAGAACATCCATTGTGGCACCAGGCAACTTCATGCTTTGGGTGATTGTAATGAACTTGTCGAGGTGTTTGTTGGCATCATCATCAGGCAATCCATGGAATGGGTTTATTTGCACTTGCTGAATCATGTGGTGCTTCAACGAAAACTCAGGAGCGTTGATTTGCATCGGCGCAATCGGTCCTTCTCGTCCAAACATGGTAGGTTGACAAAGCTCCTCCATGGTCCGAAGATCGGGATATGGAAGAACATTGTTGTTATTGTTGAGGTGCGGTGGAATATTGTTGTTGACACCTGACATACTTAAATCTTCTTGAGTCTCGGGCTCTTGATAATTAGAAGATCTAGTACGCATACACCTGAAAATGCAAAAAAAAAGAAACCAAACACAAAGACAATATATATACACAATAAAGATAAAATCTTTTTGAATTTTTGAAATTTTTAATTTTTATGGATTTTTAACAATTTTTAATTTTTTATGGGTTTTTGAATTTTTTAAGGCAAGAAAAGTAACGCTCACAAGTGAACAGATCCCAAAAAGCAACGCGTCTTTCACAGAAAACCGTTAATCTTTACGAAAAGAGCCGGCAGCGGCGCCATTTGATACAAGGCTTTTGACACCCTGTATAAAAATTAAAGTTCGTTGTGTTGGTCTAATCGAATTGATCTAGGTTCTCTATGTGTGACTCTATTGTTCTTCGGTGAAACAAAAGTGTGTCGTTGTAGTATATTAAAAGTGCAAAAACAATTAATTTGAAAGGCGTTAAAATAAAATGGCGTTAAAATTAAATCTAATACTAGTTAAATGAAAGGGTTGCAATATTTAAAAACGTGACGGAAAGTAAATTAATTTAATGACTTAAAATTAAAGCGTGACGGAAATTAAACTTGACAAAGTATTAAAATGTAACTTGAAAATTAAACAAAGCAAAATTAAAATCCAAATCCCATAACCATCGGAATCCACTATCGGAATACTGTCACCACACCATCGGAATCCAGATCGGAATGTTCTATCGGAATAAAAGGTGCAACCTATCGGAATGTAACCTATCGGAATGTAACCTATCAGAATAAGGTCCAGATCAGAATGATGTTCAGATCGCAATATCCAGATCGGAATGAACTATCGGAATACAAAGGTGCAATCTGTCGGAATGTAACCTATCGGAATGTATCCCAGATCGGAATGTTGCTGGGGAAAATTGGGCAGCACTTCGACTAAGTAAACCTCAAGAGCCGTCGGAATGTGCGATCGCAATGTGCGATCGCAACCCCAGATCGGAATAAGGGTGATGTTACTCCTATCGCAATCCTGGATCGGAATGCAGTCCTTTGTCCCAACACTGTCACTATCGGAATGTGGAGAAGCAAGCCGTCGCAATGTGTGATTACCTTACTTTCCGATGGAGTACCAAATTCGTAATAAGCTCAAATCTTAATAAGCTAATTCTAATAAGCAGTAACAAGGAACTTGAATAGAATAGAAACAAAACAAGAAAATAAGCTAAAAAATTAAATACTTTCAAAACTTAAAAGAAATAAAACGAAACTTAGTGAAATGGATTTTAAAAAGTAAAACTTTTAAGAAAACTTTCAAAACAATTAAGCTAAATACCAAATAAGCACATAAGATTGTCAAACTTATGGCTATTTCGTATGGAAGCTAAAAGGAAAAAGAAAAGACAAGACTTTTAATCAAACAAGCAATTGATTAAGCAAAACCTTGCTTAATTCGAAATTCAAACCGAATCAAAAGAAGAAGAGTAGAATGAAATTGGTAAAAATAAACTTGATCAAATGATAAAGAAAGATTAAAGACACGAATTTAAAGAACGCAAATTAAAACACTTACTTGGAAATTAAAAGGATAATTAAAGTGCAAAACATGTATTAAAATGACAAGTAATTAAATGACAAGATAAGAAAATGGTGGAAGACTAATTGTCACCTTAGCTAACCAAAACAAATGATAACACTAATGGACTATATATAGGGGAGATTAGGGAGGAGCTTAGGAAGCTTCCTCCCTCCTTCCTTTCTCCTTAATTGCATGCTTAGGTCCCTCCTCTTATTTTAATCTTTTGTTAATTGCACACTTAGTCCTTAAGCCTTTGAATCTTCTTTAATCTTGGACTTTAATGACTTATGGCTCGGGATTTCTTTAAACTCGTCTTTATATTCTTCAATAAATAAGACTCGAGTTCTTCGGCTTTTGGTAAACTTCCGTCTTTCGACTTTTTCTTCGATAAATCTTCAGAATTGGTCTTGGACATCCGTTCTTTTTCCACTCTTGACTTCTCGACTTCATATTTTGTCTTTTTCTTCAATATTAGCCCGTGAATGCCGTGTTTACTCCACTTTTCACAATTTCGTCCTAAATCACAACAAAAACACAAACCACGCATAATTCCGACATAAAAGACATAAAATACACGTTTTGGCTCGGTTATTATTGTAATTAAGTGGTAAAAAGGATGGGTGTTTACACACCTATCAAGGGTTTACACATTATAGCCTCAAACATGCTTGCCATTCTATCCTCAAATTTTGATTGCCTTTTACCCACCTTAAGTATCTCTTGCTTGATTTCATGTTGGCCTTGTTCTATATTTTGTTGATTTTGTTGTAGCCTTTGCACATTACTTTCCGTTTTATTTGTATGAGTCTTAAGTTCATTAGCAAGCTCGTTTTTTAACTCATTTTTCAAATCATTTTTAATCCCGGATCTTAGGCTAATTATCTCCCTTTGCATGTTATCAAATTTAGCGTCATTTGCTGTTGCATAATCAATAAACTCATGTGGAAGATCTTTTACATTTTGCAAACGTTTATTATTGTTTTGAAAATCAAGATTTCGATTTTTGTTTTGCAATTTCCCATTGTTCCCACCATTGTTGTTGTAATTACCCTTGTTAAAATTTCTTTGATTCCCTTGGTAACCAACTTGATTGTTGTTGTTTTGATAGTTATTGGCATTTTGATTTTGTGGAGCTTGATTTAGGCAGGAACCTTGGTCGTTTTGGTTATAAGTTCCCGTTGCTACATAAGAACTCGAAGTGTTACCATCCGGGGCAATGCACTCGGTAAAATCATGAGTTCCACCACAAGATATACAACTCTTGTCTACCGCTTTAACCGATGCGGAATTCAAAGCATCTTTTGCTTTCCAATGAGTCATAAGCGATGAAAATCTATCGAAAAACCTATTTTACTCATTTGCTTCATCTTGCAAGGCACTCATATTACGAGACGACGACGATGAACCCATAGTGGCAACACTCGGTGTTTTACGAGGGTTATAAACCTTAGACCTATTCTTAGTTATCGTTAAAGCCTCATCGGTCGTTTTGCTCAAAAAATTACCAACCGCTGCGGCATTCAAGTAATCTCGTTCATGATCATTAAGCCCATTATAAAAATTACCAATTTGATGCAATTTGGAAAAATCATAGTGTGGACATTCATGTAACATTTCTTTAAATCTTTCCCAAGCCATTGAAAAACTCTCATTAGGTTTTTGAGTAAATCTTGAAATCTCATTTGTTAAATGTGTGGTCTTGGATAGTGGGAAAAATTGGTTCACAAATTTGGACACGAGATCGTTCCACGTCAATATAGAATTTGGTGGTTCTTTCTCGAGCCAAATTTTGGCGGGTCCATCCAAAGAGTAAGGAAATAACATCATCTTAATGGCATCTTGAGGTACATCCTTAAACTTGCTAGTGGCGGTGAGACGGTTAAAATGCCGAATGTGATAATGAGAGTTGTCTTTTTCATGTCCGCGAAACTTGTTGGCTTGGAGCATAGACATTAAACCCGTTTTTATCTCAAAATTCTCCGCAAGGATGGCGGGAATCACAATGGCTTCTCCAAAACCCTCGGTTGGTGCTTGAAGCAACTCACTCATAGTACGATTAGCCATGAAATCTTCTTGTACTACAATGGGTTCGACAAATGGATATTCTTCAATAGAAGGAGTTGATGTTCTTTCCTTTCGGTTTCGACGTTTACGTGCACGTTTTGCTTGAGATCGAGTTAGCATAAACGTAACGTAGAACGTGGGGGTGAGCAAGTAAGATTCTTTTAGGGTTTTTGTTGATTTTCAATTTTTTTGTGTTTTTTATTGTTTTTAATTTTTTTGGATTTTCTTGTGTATTCGTAGACAACAATCTAAAAAATCTCTCCTCGAATAAAACCTTATGATTAGAGAAGCCTCAAGGAATGAAAAACAATCACGTGAAGTGAAAGCCTTCGATGAGTTTAAAACGTTGGTGGAACACAAAACGTTTAAGAGGGTTCAATATTTCAATACCAAGAAAATATATATGATACGTAGATAATACTTTGGTTGGCAAACCCTTAATTAGCCCTCACCTTCTAGGTCATGAAATACAATCGCATTATACCCACCTGATAGTTTCCACTTATCGAGTTTAAGCTTCTTAAAAGTATTTATCTATTTTGCCTTTTTTGTGTTTGAATTTGATACACTCACTAACAACCGGAACACTTGCTAATGAGGTGCGATTTCTCGCGTAGTTGGAGATAATTGTATTTATTGTGATACCTATACAATATAGTAATAATATTCACAAAGAAAACGAAAACCGATAATACGTATGATTAGAGTGCTAATCACACAAATACTATTTATAGTTATATTAAAAACAAAATTGTCCAAATTTAAACGCAACACGCCTCCCCGGCAGTGACACCAAAATGCTTATGGTAAAAATACGCTTTTAGAAAAAAGACGTATAAATGGTAAGTATTAAGTGAATGATTTAGGAAAATCGAACACTAATGACCCACGTAGGTTCGTTCACCAAGGAGGACTAATGTGTGTGTTAAATTTGTAAGTTTTGGATTAATATTGAGAGAAAGGGGGAAAGAAGATGACAGATTATGAAAAAAATTTACACTAAGACGAACAACGCGTATTCACGCAAATCTAGGCAAAAATAAAACTTACTCTAAAAATTCCCAAAAAATTACAAAAAAATCCTAAAACTATGACTAAAGTTGGAAAATGATTAAAACTTTTAGAAACTTTTTAAATTAATAAATAATTAATTTTTAAATGCTAATTAAATCCCTAAAAATTAAATTAATAAAAAGCCTAAACAAAGATTTTTCACTTTGTAAGCCTCAAAAATATTTTAATTAAGCTAAATCTATTTTTCCAATATTATAAACCTATTAAATTTATTTAAAAACCGTAAAAACATATTTTAATTAATAAAATAATAAATAAAAATTATAAAATTCTAAAAAATTCTAAAAACTTGCAAACTACTGTATTTTTACTTAACTAAACCAGAAATGAACTTGAAATTACCTAAATACCCCTATTGGGCCCTCAAATGGGTCAAAACTCAAAACAGTCCACTTAAATGGGCTTTTTACCCCAATAAGCAAAAAGTCAACCAAATAAGCTCAAAAAGCACAGTCTGACTTAAAATTTGATTTTAAACATAAAACTATAAAGGCCCAAAAGTTGAGAGTGAGTTTATCACAGCTTGTCAGTCAATAAGCTTAATCTTAATGGGCCAATAAACCTATTAAGTGTGGAAACCTTGGTTTCCGGATCTTTGAAGCTACTAGGAATGATCATTGTTCATATGTTAACATAATCAAAGCTGAATTAGAACAACAACCATTAACAAGGTGTTTAGGCACAAAACATGGATTAAAACACAATTGGATTGCCCATTATATTAATAACGAACAACCACTAGGTGTGTGTACATTGAATCCCACACCTAGTCGACACACGCTTTTAGGTTTACATTGTGAATGAAAGTATATGAAAAACCTAAGACCCTTGGTTCCTTTTATAGTATAAGGATTAGGGTTTACAAGAGATAAAATCAAATAAACAAGTAAATCTTCTCTTTAGATAAACATATACAGAATAAATCCTGCATATATATCCAAATAGAATCTTCCATAAGCTTCTTGTCTACGTTTTGTCAATGCTTGTTTTGTTCATGACAATGCTTAGATTGTACATGACAATGCTTGATTCCATCAACGCCTAATTTGTTCTTATCAACGCCTGGAATACTCTTATCAACGCTTAGACAAATAACTTCATGTTTTCTTCGTTTTTGAGTTTCTGCCACATCAACTTTTTGACCCAACAATCTTCCCCTGGTTGATGGTGCAAAACTCTATGTGTATCTCTTGTAAGTTGTACATGATCTTCAAATTGCTTCCCCTAAAGTGTAGCATGTATATCTTCCCCTTTTTGTCACATCAACAGGAAAGTAAACAATGTATGCAATGTGGAAGATTCTCCAAATGTAGCTCTTTGTAATGATCTTGAAGAACAATTAATATAATATTTTTGATGTAGAAGTAGAATAACCCAACCTTGTGTTCCATGTCTTGTACTATCCACGTGATGAAGAACTTATACCTAAAGCAAATTATAAGTAGACCTCGATCCCTTGTAATTTTCTCATCCTTTGTGAGACACTGAGCACGATAATGTAACTCCTTCAAGTGTTATGACAAGCCTTCATCACCAACCATGTAAAGCACGAACAAGTTACCTTTAAAGTCAATGACTGGGAGTCCACGACTTTAAGATATGATAGAACACAAACTTGCGAAAATCTTCTTCAATCATCAAACTTACCATAAGAATTCTTCCCCTTAAGTCAACACCTCTTCATGAAGATTTTAATGGAATCACATCTTCATACCATATGTAAAAGTACTTGGATGGATAACTCTTTCACAAGGCTATCCCGATTACATAGTTTAAAATATCCATCAAATTCCCATAAAAAGTTGCTAACTCGCTTTAAAATCATTAATCCCTTTCAAAAATATCCGAGCCATAAATATCAACATGATATTCTATATTAAAATGGAGATTCCATGTACCTTCGTGTGTATAATCCTCCTTTTTGTGTGCTTAAAACGTACTAATTTTCTCACCAGCAGCTATTCTTTTGTTACCCGAGAACCTTCTTTGTCCAATATCCTTTCTATGTGTAGTGTCACATATCGGACAACACCTATCAACGCTTGAGCAAGCGTTTCTCGGACAACTCATGTCAACGCTATTTCTGTCAGCGTTCGACTTATTCTTGTCAGCGTCAAAATAACCAACGTCAGCGTCTAAAACACAACTCGCTCCAAAATTTATATGACTATCTTTGCTCCAAAATTAACACGTCTTTAGCTTCATGTCCAAAACAAGAAATTGATATATTCCTGTGTGAATATCCCTTGCATGTATAAAAATAATATCAAACTGATCACATCACATTCCAAATTTGTAGGAGTTGTTACCAATCACACGTCTTTTCCAACTCATACACAAGCCACGAAAACAAAGGAAGCAAATCCCATAATATTAGCATCATATTCAAATCTTACGTCTGACTTTTTGCTTTACTTGTTCGAATAACCAAACCCACGTGACTGTTGTTTGAACATGAATTGTAAATATCACATGATCTATTCTGACGTGCTTGGACTTTTGTATTCATGTGATGTCACAAGGAAGCATGAAAATAGTACCTTAACTTGCTTGGTCCAACAAACGAGGCAGCAACCATCATGTCAATTTTTTTAATTGCACAAAAACGAATATGTGTTGCTGCAACAGAGCTTCACGTCTTTTTCACTTATATTACTGATGGGACCACGAACATGTAGCAAGCATCCTTTTTTATATTGTGGACCATCCTTATCAACGTCAATTTAATAAACAGCAACGTTGACCAAAAGATTTTCCTCTTTGCTACTCCATACCGTGATATCTCCAAAATCACATTCTGCTCCTTTAAACCATGACGTGAAACCTCACATCTACTTTTTACTTCATTGGGACCACCATGGACAACAAACAGTAGGCATCTTTGTCTACAATGAAAACAACTTGCTGTTGTCCATCACGTGGAGACCTTGTGTCTTCATTCTTGTCTTTCAACGATCACATTGGGACCACAGAAACATCACAACGAAACCCTTTATTGCTCGATTGACATAGCAATAATCATTAACTTTTAATCATCACCAAATCAGGACTAGTACTATCAAGAAGATCTTGATCTCTGCCACACGACCATGACTTGAGATCTATCACCATGCTTGCCTTTAACCAGCAAGTCAAATCTATCGACTTTATAATTGAAATCCTTGTACCTTCTTTACAGCCAACTTCGACTTCAAATAACTTCCTAATGAAAGCTCAGATCGAAGATCCGTTCGGTGAGATCCTAGACACAAGTGCCAAGAATCTACAGTTCAAAAATCACGAAGATCTAACGGTTAATGAAGGAGAAAACGTGTTTTGAACATGGCTGTCCACAGAAAACTGCATACACTCCCTGCTGACTTTGACGCTTAATAAATTTTGCCTGGGAATAAAACTCGACAATCCCTCCGGTGGATGTCTTGATATATGTGTATAGAACACACACAAGAAATTTCGTGACGATCCAACGGTTCAATCAAAAGTTATGACCTTCTGAATACTGCTGCACACACAAAAACGTCCAGAAAAACCCTAGACGGATTTTTCTTCTTTTCACCATACACGAACACCTTGTTGGTCCTAGCATAACGAGCCACGAGGCTCTGATACCAATTGTGGAAACCTTGGTTTCCGGATCTTTGAAGCTACTAGGAATGATCATTGTTCATATGATTAACATAATCAAAGCGGAATTAGAACAACAACCATTAACAAGGTGTTTAGGCACAAAACATGGATTAAAACACAATTGGATTGCCCATTATATTAATAACGAACAACCACTAGGTGTGTGTACATTGAATCCCACACCTAGTCGACACACGCTTTTAGGTTTACATTGTGAATGAAAGTATATGAAAAACCTAAGACCCTTGGTTCCTTTTATAGTATAAGGATTAGGGTTTACAAGAGATAAAATCAAATAAACAAGTAAATCTTCTATTTAGATAAACATATACAGAATAAATCCTGCATATATATCCAAATAGAATCTTCCATAAGCTTCTTGTCTACGTTTTGTCAATGCTTGTTTTGTTCATGACAATGCTTAGATTGTACATGACAATGCTTGATTCCATCAACGCCTAATTTGTTCTTATCAACGCCTGGAATACTCTTATCAACGCTTAGACAAATAACTTCATGTTTTCTTCGTTTTTGAGTTTCTGCCACATCAACTTTTTGACCCAACATTAAGCTATAAGCTAATGCCATAAGCTGAAATTCAACACACAACCTTCTCTTGGGATTATGAAGACAACTGTAAAAAGAAAATTTGAAAAGCTAACAGAATTAGCCAGAAACAAGCAAAGTACTTTTTCACTACAAGACAAAATAGTTAGGTTTGAGTTCTAGACCACCTTAGGACTTCATTCTTTTTGCAAAAGCTTCTAAATGGCTTAACTAAGAATAATCAACAATAAAATTTCCAAAAAGCTAAGTCAAATAAGATGTAGAAGGCAATATGCTAGCTGAATAAGCACAATAAGTTGATTTTCTAGTAAAAGCTTAACCAAAAGAGCTGCAAACTTCCAATCTTGATATTAAGCTGAGAAAAATGACACCTATTACTAAATTAAATTTGTTGCACACACCAATAAGCTAAACAAATTCAATAAGCTTGTAGACCAAAGTCAACAAAAGACAAACTTTGTTTTCTTGGACTCATGGCTTTTTAAGCTGTTTAAGGCAGTGAAATAGATTTAATGGAGGAAGCTTTTGAGTTCAAAAGCCAATGAACAAGCCTCACCAGTTGGTGAGCATGCTTATTTTTGGACAGAAAGTTCAATAAACCAAGTGAGCTTATGAGCTTGTGAGATAAGCTTAAAACACTTAAAGCACAACAAGTAGGCACCAAAGAACTAGTTTAAAGCAAAGAATCACACAATTCAATTCAACAAAGGCAAATCACAAGGTATGCATATTGCTGATATACTTGACCAAAAAGGTGAGATTCAATAAGCCACAACTTTTTCTATAAGCCACCAAATTGCAAAACCAGATGATGCAGAGAAGAACACCCACAAGAAGTATAAGCAAACCAATTTTTAGACTTTAAAACCAACAAACAAACAAATTAGACCTTCTGATGTGTTTGACCTTGTTTTAAGTGGAAAAATGGTTAGCATGCATAATCTTAATTATCTGTTTATACAACTTACCAAAGATCAAATAACACCTAAAATGAGCAAAGAAATGGTATAAGCACAAGAGAACCATAGGCCAATGCCCTTAAGCCCTTTTAACAGTCTATTCCAATCAACACTTAAACTGTAACACCCCACTTTGATAAGTGGACCGTTATGCGTAATTATGGCGTGTCATCAAAGCATGCAAGGTAATATGTAGTAAAACATACATGACCATAGGGAAAACCGTAATCAAACATCGGTTCCCAAACATAAGACTAAAACATGAATAAAGTAAATGAAATGAATGAAAGACTACACAAGCATAAGTCTATGAAGGCAAAAGGAGAAGAAGTCTATGGCAGCTTCCATCCTATGCACGTCATCCAAAGGCTCGAGTCTGTCCTTGGGTACCTGCCGTTTTGGGACATGGAAGGAAAGTAACGCCTAAGCATAACGCTCAGTGTACGGATATATGACATAGTATGAATGGCTGAAACATAAATAAGACTAATAGCAGAGGAATGTATAAGTCCTGGAAACCTAGTTGTCTGTCATGTTAACTGGTTTTAGTTCTGAAAACATAGCTTATGTTACTTATGAAAATCTGTATTAGTTAATGTACCAAAAGCCAATATAGGTCATGAGGTAAACAATATGCATGAATACTTGGAGGGGTGACCTCGTCATACAAATTAGAGGGGATGCCTTTAATTAACTAGTAAGTGGGTAGGAGGGATCAGCTCCTTGTGAAGGATGCAAGGCACACACCACATTCACCATGAAATCCTGACTGAATGGATGCACCCATAGGACCCACATGATAATATAATAATATAATGGCCAAATAACTAAAAAGGGACGCCACGAGTTATCAGTCCATCGTGGTGAAGTCATAACACTAGTGCCTCTAGTGTTATGGTTATGGTACCTCCATAACTAGGTGAAACTGGTCATGCATGTATATGGCTAAGGTAACTAATAAAACATAAGTATTTAATCTCTAACTACTGGGAAAACAGTTGGCTGCATACGGAAATCCTAATGAGGAAGAGACTGTCCTTACTGAACGACGGAAAATCCGTACCTTATGTCCAGTGACCAAAGAAGAGGAACGGAAGAGAGTCCTACTCCGATCTCATTAATGCTACATAAATAGTATACTTGTATAAGTATTCTGATTACTGAGTACGTAACTGGTTTTATATCATGTCTTAGCTTGTATTATATGTTCATGTCTTGTTTTACTAATTTTAACGTTATATTGTGTTTATCATGTGTTTTAAGTCTTCTGGTTAAGTATTAACTGATATTCTTGTATTATTATACTTGTTGTGTAACAATAAGTGACATTCTAAAAATAGTAGGTTTCATAAAATAGAAAGTTTCCAAAAATAGATTTACTGCTTAAAATAGATTAGTTTCAAAAAAGATAGAAAGTTTCTAAAAATAGTAACTTTCCTGAAATAGAAAGTTCCCATAATAAGAAATAAACTGGATTAATAAGCTAATAAGATAAGCTTAAATTTTATTGATTAAATATACTAAATCATGTGATTAATAGTATAGTTTATTAATTATAACATGTTAATTAAATAAACTATATGTTATACGATTTAATTAAATATAATCATGATTTAACTAAATTAAAGTGTATATAATACTTAGGTTAAAACATGTATTAATATTTATATTAATATAACCCTAAGTCATGAAAATTAATTAATTATATGTCATGTTTTAATAATTAATTAATTACTATACTCTAAATTAAATGATAAATACTTAGGTTAATTGATGTGATGTGGAAACGTCGGTGTATTTTAATTAGATACGTTACGGAGAAAATTTAGGAAATTACCCTTAGGAAAAGGTAATAATCCATAAATAAGCCAAAGACGAATTCAATTAAACACGTGAGCGATCCAAGTTCGTTGTACACAAGGATCTTATGAATTTGAGACGTTTGTTTTAATTTGGACAATTGATTCGAATTTGGGTTTCGGTTTTTAATTTAAAGATAATTCTACCAAATTTTAAATCCTAAGTGCATGAATCGTTTCCCAAATTAAATCTAAAAGACAATTTTGTTAAAACTATTTAAAATTAAACTATTTAAATTAATCTATTTAATTAAAAACACTTTTACACTATTTAAATTCTAATTAAACAATTTTAAAAACTATTTAAAATTTTAAACTAATTTAATCCATTTAAAAAATTTCTTTTACTTTTAATTAACAAAATCTATTTAAAACTATTTTTATTTAAAACAAAATTAATTAAAACTTATTTATTTAAAAATCTAATTTTAATAACAAATTAAATTTCTAAAAATAATAAAATATCTTTTTATTTGTTTTATTTATTTATATTTTTTTAAAAACTTTATAGAATTAATTTTAAAACTAATGATTAAAATTTATTAAATGAAAACTATGATTAAAATAGAGATTTAAAGCTGACAGCTCTAACTCTAACAAGCTATATTAATTTTCCAGACTAGATTTAAATACAAACAGGTGGCTAGACAAGATGGTTAACGCATTAGGCATGTGACCAGGAGGTCACGAGTTCGAGTCCAGTGATGGAAAATTTTTTGTTAATATTATTTTTGACAATAGAAATTGAATACTAAAGTCACAGGAGTGACTTTATGCAATATTATTTTAGAACTGATTTGGATTCAAACGAACCACCCAGACCAAGTGGATCTGCTGGTCAATTTATTCAGCATATACACACTAATATCAGCAAAACAATTAAGCACATCCACAGATATGATCAAAAACAGCAATATGAATGAGAGACTAACAGTCAAATATCAAAACCGAATTAATCAAGTATTCAGTACAATCATGGATCCAAATTAAGCATTTAGATAATATAAACCAATCCAAATAATCATGTTCAGTTAAACAGACCAAATGAAGCTGATCTATGTCAAAACTAAATATGTTGACTCACTAGATAGTCTTATAGGCATGATACTACAATCTTACAGATACCAAACTATTGATAAAAGCAAAAAAATTCCAAATACAGTCTACTTTATCAAACCAAATCTAAAAAAGCATACTAGAAATAAGGCAACCTAGATAAACAAACTAAAACCTCTCAGCTGATTTTTTCAGTCAAATGAAACTCATTCTCACATCATAGAACATGTCTAAACAGATTACCTAAGCAATATCAAATATTTGTCATCAAACAGTATGCAAACTAGCAGATTCAATAATTTTCTAACAAATCATTGATTAATTCGCATCAATCAATTTAACACTAATAAACCAAACTAACAGTCTAAATCACTCAAATAAGCATTCAATCATTTAAACTACTTTAACAATTTAATCTAAAAGCATAAATAACATACAAATAAAATGTAATTAACCTTCTATGAAGATCCTTTGTAGAATAAGAATGCGTTGAGCATCCTTTGAACACAGTCGACACACCAAATAGAACCATCAAACACCATCGAACCTAACATCAACTACTGATTCTCGAACCTCAACTACTCGAACCACCATGATATTTGAGCCAGTAATTTATTCGAACCATAAACAACTCACCTCGAACTGGTTTCCAGTAGGGAAAGTTTTTCCCCAAATTTACTCTTATTATTTAATTAAAGCTATTAATTAGCTTAATCGAATAACTTTCATATTATAACAATAGATTTATAAAGGAAAAATTGCAATTAAATTTTAATAGTAAGTAAATCAAGATAATATTCAACTCCAAATAAAATTTTTATTAATAACTGTAATCTGATTACAATACTATGAAAAGAAAAATACAATTAATTCCTAAATCTATTTTTGCATAAATACAGTAAAGTAAAAAAATAGGATAATAAAAAATACATGATTGGGGGTTTTTATAGGCAAACCCCTAGCCTGCTGAGGAGTTTTTTGAGGCTGAATCTTCAATCTTGGCCTTCTATTCTTCACTCTCTATCTTCTCTTTGATCTAACGGCTGAGAATCATCCTCTTGCACAAGGATTGCCAACGTGGCATGATTGTGTGCTAGTTGTGCTTTCTCAAAGCTGACTTGGCAAGATTTAATTCGGTGGATGATGAAATATGTGGTGTATCCACCAATCACAGCTAGCTATGACAAGAAGGATATGCCACGTGGATCTGTTTGGTCCATCATCTATCTCCAAAAAAGTAGTGAATTAATTTCCAACGCGTGAGTTTTAATTACTAGCAGATATAAAAGCCCTAAATATGAGATTGGGTTTGTGGGGGTGAAAAGGGGATGACTGGTTTATTTACTTGAGAGAGAAAGAAGGTCACTTTGTATGTATCGAAAGTGTGTGGTGTGTGTGTGTTGACCAAAAGTGAAGATAAGATATAACTTTATATATCTTTTTAACCGTCCATAACCCTAATAGGCTTTTTACTTATTTTCCATCCGTCTAATATTGTGTATAAGTTTTTTTCCACACTTGGGCTTTTGTATTGGGCTTTGTCCAATAATGAATAATACATGCTCCTCAAATGGGATTTTGGGCCCATCAACCAAAAGTGATACCCACTAGGCCCAAATCACTTTCATAAAGTTAAATCCTCTAAAAACGAACTCATTTTTGGCTTCTCGATCTTTTCTTCAATTCTCGTGTCGTTTTTTCCGGTTTTCGTGATCTCGAGTACCTAAACACATGAAACAACAGAAACACATATATAATGCAATATTCATTCATTTTATGCATTTATTGATTGTTATTTGATACAAATGATATGAGTAATTGTGCTCATATCAAACTCCCCCTTGCTAAGCAATTGTCGTGTCCTCACGCAATGATAAAATTAAACTACTAACTACACTTTTATTTTACTTTTGATATTTTATTTTGCAAAGACATAATGTAATGCTTTCATTATTTGAAAAATAACTTTTAGGATCATAAACTCAAATAGATTCATCGTCCTCGACTTTTCACTTTTCCAAGCCAAGTTTAAAAACAAGATCATTGTCAATCATAAGTCCCAATGTTAAGACAACTCATACAAGTAATTTGTGTTAAACTCAATCTCCTTTTATTCCTAATTGTATCTCTAGATTTTAAATAATTGTCATTCACCCAAAGGCTCATTTGACTTATTTGATAATTATTAGTCCAAAAATGAAGGCAAAAACGGTGCAAACTCAACACTCAAAAGCTAACCTCGACTTCAAAAACCGTTGTCACTAAAGAAAGCCCACATCAAGGATAACTTAACACGATTTCAGGGATAAATCCCTGGATCCAAAATTTGGCTAATAGGTCTACTTAATGCAACAATAAATCCTCCAAAGTCAATTTTGACCTTATTAATAGAGTTAGCAACATTTACGTCATATTACCTTGAGGCTCTTTAAGATGTAAAAGTGCTCCTTATATATAATCTACACACGAAGGCTCCTTGGACATAAACAATGGAATTGACATTCTCCATCCCACCTTATGGCTCATGATGACGAAGTAGTTTTTATTAAACACGTCCCCATGTCATACACCCTAAGGCTATAATGACAAGGTTAGTGCTACATGACTCCCAACCGAAGGCTCATAGAGAACATGTTTTTATTTATTCTTCTTTATTAATATGATATTCAAAGTAAGCCAAATTTCCGCAATCCCATGATCAAAAGTCCATTACGCTGAAACCCTTAATGTGTTCTCACTTTAATTACAAGGGAAGAAAAAGAATGAGTTACGAATTAAGATATTAAGCCTAAACCGCTAAAAACTTCATTTATTAAGCAATTAATTATTCAAGCGTGGAAAATAAATACGAGGAGATTAAATCAAACACAAAAATACTTACACAAGGAAGAATTATCCTTAAAAACTTATGATTAAACTTTATCATCTCTTGTTCTCCATATTGTAAAATTTCAAAAATATGAAATTAATGGATACTTAGCCTATTAAATCAATGTTTTGGGTTTTTAAGTCATCTATAGGATCTTGCATCTTCTTAGACTTTTTCAAGTTTTAGAATTTGCTTTTTAAAGTTCCCTTGATAAACGACTTACTAGGATCAATTATAGGAACTTGCGAAAAGTTCTCGTTCTTAAACCCGTATGAGTTAAGACTTTCTTGTTTTAAAGTTCACTATATACAAGTCTAGTAAAACTTGATTTAAACACGTTAAGGAAAAGCTAAGGTAAAAACCGAGTCAAGTCAAAAACTATTTTTATTTTCACCAACGGAAAGCCTAAATTTGTGTCAAAAGCACTAATTTTCTTTATTAATAAACATAAAATAACACTAAAAATTTAAATTTTTTATGAAAAACGATTACGTTTAGACACGACAAAAGCAATAGCAAGCGATTATATCGATTGACTCCCCCATGTAAAAACCAAACATTGTCCTCAATGTTTCCTAGCTCAAGAGTAACACCCCCTTGCTAAAACACAAAGAGTCTAATGCAAAAGTCCTAACATGGTAAGAGCACGCAAATCTATAAGCCAATTATTAAGTATGCTTCAAGATAAAACGTTAGTCGATAAAAATCAAAGGATAGAGAGTGTGCCCCTTTTGACAATCAAAGTATGGAAGCTCGAGTGGACTGACAAAAACCGAACACGGGAGTATTTAATGATTAGGGTCATACCTAAGATTCACAACACAACAAAACACGAGCACGAGCTTGAAAAATCAAGCCTTATTAGTGTTAGAAAATAGATAGAAGATAGAATGTATGGGACTCCCCCACAAGGCACCTCGTTTTTGTTAACCGCGTCATGAGCTCGACTCGATCCCCGCATTCATTGGTCCTTAGGGAAAATGGTGAAAACCGGCATATTGGAATAAAATCCATAATAAATCACGATGTCAGGGTCAAAGATCACATCCTTGTTGTCGGATGACAAACGAAAGGATGAAACTCTAACATAAATCTCCAAAAAGAGATGGTAGTCACAAATCATGAAATGGGTATAGTATGCTCCCCGAGGTAAACTCGCACCAAGATAATCGAAAAGTCTTTCAATTATTGCATCGGTAAAAGGCCGAGATTTCCCTAAATCAATGATTCCGAGGACGGATACCTCGTCCTCGGGAGAGAAAGGAATGGACAACACGGTGTCTTCCCCCCATGCTAATCCAAAATCATATAAAGCACATGGTAATGGTGGAATAAAAGTCTCAACCATAGTGATATCAACTTGCATGACTTTGTTGACCTTGTCACTCTTAGGAATGTGAACAAAGGGGTCATGGTACTCAAAACGAGTCGCATGAAAAACCCTCACATTAAGATCAAAGCAAGTGGGAAGGATATTTGGAGTAAAACTAATTTCTCCCTCCGGTTCAACATTATCATCATCATAAATCGGGTGATCAAACCAAGTATTTTCAACTCCATCATTAGAAACATTCTCAAGATAGAAAGTGTCTTCCTTTGGTTCATTAGACTTTTCCTCAAATTCCAAAGGAATGTCTATTGAAAGTAACTCATCAAACTCCTTAACGAAGAGCTCATCATCACAAAGGTTGTGAGATGAAGGATGTATGATGCTCTCAAAATCCTCTTTAAACAATGGATTATTGTTCATTGAAGCTTCAAAGAGAGGATTCGAGTAAGTCACATAAGCGTTAATCTTGTCATCACAAGAAATAACCGACAAAGTATCAAGTGTGTCATACTCGGATACAAGATCATCATTCTCATTAGAAGGAAGTTCATCGAAGAACTCCACGAGAATGGTAGGTAAATCATGAAGATTACGCTCGATATTTAGATAAAAAACGTCTTCACTTCCCCGTGGAAGTGGATCAATAAGGGAAACAAGTTCACCGACGAACTCATCCAACGAATAGTCACTAACCTCACTCGGTGTGAAGTTAGGAATCAAAGGGTCCATTTTTAAAGATTGTTCAGTTAAAGCAATATATCCCTCGGGATCGAAATTCTCACTATCAAACTCACTAGGATCGAATGGTGCACTAAGGTAATCATCAATATACTTATCGATCTTTGAACGAACATTATCCTCAAAGAGAAAAGAATTAAACATTATAGAGGATTAAGAAGATTATTTTTGATATTTTTCATAAATCAATCAAAGATTGATAGAAACAAGGAGTAAGGATAATTACTATGGAAGTAATCTACCCTTGGTCGACTTTGAAACGTAGGTGAAAACCTAACCGTCTCGAGGTTCAATAAGTAAACTACAAAAATAAGATTTAATACTACTTGAGTCGGCAAACCAATAATCGGTCGCCCCTCTCAATATACGCACAAGCAAGCGGGGAAACGAGGTGGCACAAAGCACTTAAAAAACTTTTTCCTTAGACGGCCTTTTATAGCTCGTCGCCTCATACCCACCTTAAAGTTTGTGTAAATCGAGTTCAAACTTTTTATTAGTATTTATCTATTTTGCCTTTATTTTTGTTTTGGATTCGAATACAATAGCTAGGTGATGAAATCCCAACTAAGGTCTTATTTGGAAGTAGGTAAATTTATTGTTCAACATAATACAATATAGTAATCACAAAAAAACACGAAAAACGATACATACTATAATAATAGAAAAATAACAAAACTTTCCGAGAACGGAAATGGTCTTCAAATCAACGATCAACAAATCTCCACGAACGAATCGTACACAAAATCCCCGGCAGCGGCGCCAAAACTTTTGATGTGATGTGGAAACGTCGGTGTACTTTAATTAGATACGTTATAGAGCAAATTTAGGAAATTACTCTTAGGAAAAGGTAAGCCAAAGACGAATTCAATTAAACACGTGAGCGATCCAAGTTCGTTGTACACAAGGATCTTATGAATTTGAGACGTTTGTTTTAATTTGGACAATTTATTCGAATTGGGTTTCGGTTTTTAATCTAAAGATAATTCTATCAAATTTTAAATCCTAAGTGCATGAATCCTTTCCCAAATTAAATCTAAAAGACAATTTTATTAAAACTATTTAAAATTAAACTACTTAAAATTAATCCATTAAATTAAAAACACTTTTACACTATTTAAATTCTAATTAAACAATTTTAAAAACTATTTAAATTTTAAACTAATATAATCCATTTAAAATTATACTTTTACTTTTAATTAACAAAATCTATTTAAAACTATTTTTATTTAAAAATAAATTAATTAAAACATATTTATTTAAAAATAATTTTAATAACAATTTAAATTTCTAAATATAATAAAATATATTTTTATTTGTTTTATTTATTTATATTTTTTTTTCAAACTTTATAAAATTAATTTAAAACTAATGATTAAAATTTATTAAATGAAAACTTTGATTAATATAGAGATTAAAAGCTGACAGCTCTAAATCGGACAAGCTATATTAATTTTTCAAACTATATTTAAACACAAACAGGTGGCTAGACAAGATGGTTAAGCATTAGGCATGTGACTAGGAGGTCACGAGTTCGAGTCCAGTGATAGACAAATTTTTGTGAATATTATTTTTGACAATAGAAATTGAATACCAAAGTCACAGGAGTGACTTTATGTGATATTATTTTAGAACTAATTTGGATTCAAGAGAACCACCGAGACCAAGAGGATCTGCTGGTCAAGTTTATTCAGCATATACACACTATTATCAGCAAAACAATTAAGCACATCCACATATATGATCAAAAACAGCAATATGAATGAGAGACTAACAGTCAAATATCAAAACCAAATTAATCAAGTATTTAGTACAATCATGGATCCAAATTAAGAATTTAGATAATATAAGGCAATCCAAATAATCCTATTTAGTTAAACAGAAAAAATGAAGCTGATCTATGCCAAAACCAAATATGCTAACTCACTAGATAGTTTTATAGGCATGATACTACAATCATACAGATACCAAACTATTGTTAAAAGTAGAAAAATTCCAAATAGAGTCTACTTCATCAAACCAAATCTAAAAGAGCATACTAGAAATAAGGAAACCTAGATAAACAGACTAAAACCTCTCAACTGATTTTATCAGTCAAATGAAACTCATTCTCACATCATAGAACATGTCTAAACAGACTACCTAAGCAACATCAAATATTTGTCATCAAACAGTATGAAACTAGCAGATTCAATAATTTCCTAACTAATCATAGATTAATTTGAATCAATCAATTTAACACTAATAAACCAAACTTACAGTCTAAATCACTGAAATAAGCATTCAATCATTTAAACAACTTTAACAATTTAATCTAAAAATATAAATAACATAAAAATAAAATGTAATTAACCTTCTATGAAGATCCTTTGTAGAAGAAGAATGCGTTGAGCATGCTTTGAACACAGTCGACACACCGAATAAAACCATCAAACACCATCGAACCTAACACCAACTACTGATTCTCGAACCTCAACTACTCGAACCACCATGATATTTGAGCCAGTAATTCATTCGAACCATAAACAACTCACCTCGAAGCGGTTTATTAATAAAACTTTCCAGTAGGGAAAGTTTTTCCCCAAATTCACTTTAATTATTTAATTAAATCTATTAATTAGCTTAATCAAATAACTTTCATATTATAAAAATATAGATTTATAAAGGAAAAATTGCAATTAAAGTTTAACAGTAAGTAAATCAAGATAATATTCAACTCCAAATAAATTTTTTATTAATAACTGAAATCTGATTACAATACTATGAAAAGAAAAATACAATTAATTCCTAAATCTCTTTTTGCATAATAATAGTAAAGTAAAAAAATGGGATAACAAAAATTACATAATTGGGGGTTTTTATAGGCAAACCCTAGCCTGCTGAGGAGTTTGTTGTGGCTGAATCTTCAATCTTGGCCTTCTATTCTTCACTCTCTATCTTCTCTTTGATCTAATGGATGATAATCATCCTCTTGCACACGGATCGCCAACGTGGTATGATTGTGTGCTAGTTGTGCTTTCTCAAAGCTGACTTCACAAGATTTAATTGGGTGGATGATGGAATATGAGGTGTATCCACCAATCACAGCTAGCTATGACGAGAAGGATATGCCACGTAGATCTGTTTGGTCCATCATCTATCTCCGAAAAAGTAGTGAATTAATTTCCAGCACGTGGGTTTTAATTGCTAGCAGATATAAAAGCCCCAAATATGAGCTAGGGTTTGTGGGGTTAAAAGGGGATGACTGTTTTATTTACTTGAGAGAGAAAGAAGGTAACTTTGGATGTATCGAAAGTGTGTGGTGTGTGTTGACCAAAAGTGAAGATACGATATAACTTTATATATCTTTTTAACCGTCCATAACCCTAATAGGATTTTTACTTATTTTCCATCCGTCTAATATTGTGTATAAGTTTTTTTCCACACTTGGGCTTTTGTATTGGGCCTTGTCCAATAATGAATAATACATGCTCCTCAAATGGGATTTTGGGCCCATTAACCAAAAGTGAGACCCACTAGGCCCAAATCACTTTCATAAAGTTAAATCCTCTAAATACGAACTCATTTTTGGCTTCTCGATCTTTTCTTTAATTCTCGTGTCGTTTTTGCCGGTTTTCGTGATCTCGGGTACCTACACACATGAAGCAACAAAAACACATATACAATGCAATATTCATTCATTTTATGCATTTATTGATTGTTATTTGATACAAATGATATGAGTAATTGTGCTCATATCATTAATACATGTATTATTTGTCAAAATAAATATAACCTAAGTCCATGCTTTAAATTAAATTAATTACTTGCCATGATTTAAATTAATTTAATTTTCTTGTTAAATAATATACTTGCAAGAAAATGTAACTTGTAAAAAAAATAGATTTTAACTTGTATAAAAATGTGACTTGTAGAAAAAGTTCCCGTGACCAAACCCGTGTTATACTTTAAGTCGAGCCTACCGAGACGTTAATCTCGGTCGCACTAAACAACAAGCCCAAACCAACTGACTACCACAGCCGATTGTTGTGGTTTCCAGCCGGTGGCCAAGAAGCCAAGGCTGCGGCCACTGCCCCTGAACAGCCAACGCAGCCCCTGGTCTAGCCAGGGATACCGCTGCTGCTGGCCTGGTTCCCGCTGGTTGCCTAGTGATCCCCCTGTTGTGCGTCTGGTTCACACCGAGAGCTCTAGGCTCTCGGTTCCCACTGAGCTTGACCCGTTTCCCCCTGTTTGGGGCATGAGACTCGCGACTGACCAACCAAAACCCCCCGCTGCCCCAGTATGGGTGGCGGCTGTTGGTGGAACAAGACCACCGAGACCCAAATGGTCTCGGTTTGCACGTACAGCCGAGACAAACGCCATCCCCACCCTCGATTCCAGCATGTTATACTCAATTATTTTCACGTGATCATATGTTTAATAAATAAATTCGTGACAAAAGAAACGGAATAAAAGATTTATATATAGGTGATAGTAGTAAATACGTCTTTTAGGAAAAAGAACGTAATTATGGTAAGTATTAAGTGTCGGTTTAGGAAAACCAAGCACTAATGACCAAATGAACTTCAAGTTTGTTTCCCACAGAGGCAAGTGTGTTGTTTAAGAAATGATTAAGTGTTTGAGATTATGATTATCAAGAAAAGAAAATAGAAAAGGATGACGTTTACGATAAAATTAAACTAAGACGAAAAGTCGTGCACGTAAAACCGTAAAATATGATGAAATTTAAAAAATAACCTAAAAATTCCTAGAAAATTGCAATAAATCCTAAAAAAATGTAAGAGTTAAAAAAAATCAAAAATCACTCAAACCTTTTATTTAATTAAATAATAAATTTTTAATGCTAATTAAAGCCCAAAGAACCAATTTAATTAACAAAAAGCCCAAAATGATATTTTTTAACTTGTAAACCTCTAAAATGACTTAACTAGATTAAAAAATATTTTTGAAAATTTTTAAAATTAATTAAAACTATTTAAAAATTATTAAAAACTATAAAATCTTAAAATAATTCTAAAAGCTAATTAAATGACACTAAAATTAATCTAAAAATTTTAAAATTCCTAACTTAATGTATTTAAACTAGGAAAAATGAAAAACTTGCAAAATCCAAAATTTAATTTTTAATAATAAAATAATAATAAAATATTAATAGAAATCCAAAATTTATAAAAAATTCTAAAAAGTTGCAAACTAGTTTATTTTAACCTAATAAACACAGAAATAAACTTGAAATTACCAAAATACCCCTAATGGGCCTCCAAATGGGCTGAAATGAAAAACAGTCCACTAAATTAGGTTTTTTGGCCCAATAAGCAATAAGTTGTAAAAAAGCCCAAAATCTCCTATCTAACTCAAAATTTGATTTTAAGAACAAAAGTTCAAAGTACCAAAAGCTAAAAGTGAGCTTATCACAGTTTAATTGTCAACAGCTTATTCTTAATGGGCTTTTTGGCCCATTAAGCCATAAGCTAATGCCATAAGCTCTAATTTAACACACAAGCTTATTTTGAGGTACTAAAGACATATGTGAAAAGAAATTTTGAAAAAGCCCAAGAAATAAGCCTGAAATAAGCAAAAGCTCTCTACAGAAAACGACAAAATAGTCGTTTTTGAATTCTAGGCCACCTCAATTGCTGATTCAACTTGAAAAAGGTTTTAAATGAATTAATTAAGAAAAAAAAAAGTTTTTAAATAAGCACAATGAATAAGCTGGAATAAGCAAATAAGCACATATGAAAAAGTCAAGTCAATTGGTTTTCTAGTCAAACCTAAAAGTCAAACCCTAATATGCTCTAAATTAGTTCAATGGGTCAAATAAGGAAGATTGATTACAAAAAATAAGTTGTTGCAAGTCTGGATAAGCTAAAATGGCTTATGAATAAGCTAATTAAGAATTAACACTAGTAGTGGCTACTTCTTTGACTTTTTGTCTTATGTGAATTTTTGTTGGATTCAAGGCACAAAAAGGCACCCTTATAACCAGTGGGTTATAAGGTGTCAATCACAATCACAAAAACACAAATCCTAACAGCCAATTGATACAGTTAATTCAATCTTAGACCAGATATCACACGGACATGAACATAAGCAATTTTCAAACAAATAAGTAGTTTTAGCAAGAATAAGCCAGCCAAATTGAACCAAATGCACACAACAACTATAATAAATTCAAATGAACATAAATCAATTGGTTTCAAGCACTGGTTCAAGGTTTAGAACAAGATTCAAGACAATAAAAGTTGTTGATGAACAAAAATCAAGAACACAAATGAGGTTGCTGATGTACTTGACCACAGATCCAATTTCAAACACTCAAATCTCTTTAACAGGTTATACAAACTTGATTTAAACACTTGTTAGCCCTAAGCATGCATACAATCTATGTGTTTCCAAAATCTTAGGTCAAAAATTGCAAAATCAAGTGAGATATAGCACAATCTTAGATTTGATGTTTTAAAGAGCAAAGTTGACAATTATCAGAACACAAGCACTTGTATACAGATATCAACTCAAACATACAATAAACTCCTACTCAAACTAGCATACAAAGCAAACACTTGTAACATGCAGTAATCCCAAACACCCCTTTCACTTTTTAAATCCAAATTTAACAAAGCAAATGTGTGATTATTTTTACCCAAGCCTAATCTAGCATAATAACAACAATATCATGCAGAATCAAGCAAATTCAAGCCACAAGAACAACTCTTATAACAGCAGAACTCCAAATCACAAAATATCACTTTTTCAATTGATTTTTGGGAAAAGAGACTCAAACCTCATGAATGTACATCCACACTCATGAATTTTTGAGCTGATGTGTCTAGCTAAACAAGACACAAGCTTCCAATAACACCTGCTAAGACTCAACAAGGTTGAAGGCACAATTTATATAAAACAGAAAAATGAAAAATGAAAGCTTGATTAATGCAACCTTGTTCCCACTCCTTGATTATCCCCAAACCACAAGCTCACAACACCTTTATAATCTTCTTATCAGGGTGCTATGATCACTTGCATTCCAAAAATTCCAAGGGCTTGAACCAAGAACTTAGCAAAATATCAAGTTTTGGAAAATTATGCAATTTCTTGCACAATCTTTGAAAACAGGTTTTGATACTTCAAAATCATAAACAATAAACAATAACAAGCAAAGATTAAGGTTGGCACTTAGATTTCTTCAAATATTCAAACACATTTTCATTAAACTTGAAAAAGGATTTACAGAATTTTGAACAAGGAAAAACCAAGAGCAAATGTAAATGTTGCAGGTCATATGCCTTATATAGGCTACAAGAATACTAGAATAATGGAGGAAAACTATAAACCCTAGTTGGCGAAGTCCCTATAATGCCCTTGAAGATTCAGATCTTTTTGCTTTTGAATTGGTTCTTGGAGCTGAAACATGTGACTCCTTTTTGTTGCTTTGTGATCCTAAGGTGCCCAAGTAGCTTAGGAATGTAGCATGTGTTGTGGCCGTTGATCTTGTGGGTAATTCTTGTCTTCTTCTCAACTTTGTAGCAGGGGAGTCACAAGGTAGCAAATGTGGTGATGTGGCAAGTGATATAAAGGTTGGGTTTTGTTTAAGAGACCATTAATCATAAAACTGGAGATGATTAGGGCTTAATTCGAAGTAATTAACAAAATCCCAAATGTGTTCTTAAGATGAACAGTGGAGGTTTTGATTCAGATTAAGGTTTGAATTGTTGTTAACCGCCTTAATCTAACTTAACTAATTAAGTTAGTTATAACTTAGCTGAGTGGGATGTGACATGGCGAAATGGTGAGTGGTGATTGGTGGGATGGAGTTAGTAGGGTACGTGTCCACCTCCCACTGGTCTCTGTATCTATTGTGTCTTGGCAAATATTACCCCTTGTCTTTTATTCTTTCTTCGTTTCAGCTTAAACATAGCAAATCTGATTTTCCTTTGTAAATGAAGTTTCATTTTTCATACTTTTGCCCAAAAGTTTCCAAAAGTATTTTTATAATTTGATGATTCTTGAAGGATTGTTTTGGCATTTTCTTCATTCTTCAAGGTGTTGACTTGTATTGTTTACTTCTTGGAGGACTAATAATGACAAGTCTCCAAATTTTAGGACCATTCATGCCAATTCTTTAAAGTGGAGGGTCCTTTTTGTAAATTTGACAAACTTTAAGGACTAAACTTGTAATTATGAATAAAAAAGGGTTTAAAGTGTCAATTCTTCAATATTGGAGGACCCTTCTTGTACAATCTTCAATTCCTCAAGGGTTATTCTTGGAAAATCAACACTAGGGCTTGGTTCATTGTGCGGCTTCGTTTCCTATTTTCGCTTTTTCTTGTTTCTTGTGATCTTTTTCCATTTTCTCAATATCCGTACCTAAAATACACATGTAACAAACACAAGCATATATTTGGCATATTTCATGATATTTAATGCATTTTAAGCCCATTTTGGACGATGAGGCTATGTATAAAAAGCAGTCTCATCACTCCCCCATACTAAACCATTGCCGTGCCCTCACGCAATGCTAGAATAAAGTATCGTAGCACCTCCAAAATTCATTTTTATTGAATGATAAACTAGCTACACTACTACTATTACTACTACTTGCCTTTTAGACATAATGTATGATTTTCATCGCAAAATGTGACGTTTAGGTTCATAGAACAAGAATATGTGAATGCTTCGTTAGAAATAATTTCGTCGTCCTTTATTTTCACCCCAATTCCATGCTAAGTATGCAACGAGATCATTGTCATTATAAGTTAGTAATGCTAACACTACTCATATACCCTAAGCACGTACTTATACTCCCGTTTTCCTAAGTGGTATCTCTTATATTTTATTTTTTGTTGAATGTTCACGAGGATACATTTTTGACTTACGCGATGATAGAGATTTAGGTCTAAAAATAGAGTCATAACGGTGTAATCAAGCCCATCGAATTAATAACCCCCCCTAATAGACAACGATGTCAAAAAATTAAGTCAACAAGAAGGATCGATAAACACAGTTTTATAACGGTTTTGAACATGAGACTTATTACCAAGACTTTTATACGCCTCCTAACGGATGGGCCTTATTATCATAGGTTTACCTCCATTTTTTATTCAACTTCGCCATGAAGCTTTTATTATGACTTCGTTCTTGCCTTGCCTTTTATTATCCTCCTCATCGGTAGTTTTATTATGGCCAAATACGTATATCCTCACGCTAAAAGCGAATTTTGGATATTTAAAGCTTCAAAGATTAAGGCATAATTCACTTTCAATGTCGCATAGATTTTTCGGCCTTGTGAGCTTCAAATTGTTTGCTTGATTTTGGTGAGCACTTGAAATCTTATTAGTAGGTGAAGCTTTCGATTATTTAGGTTGCCAATACTTCAAAACCATGACGCTGGCGATACCTTAATGTTTTCCCAATTTAATTACATGGAAGCTACTAGAAAAGACTAGAAACTAGCAATCAAGACTAAACCGCTAAGCCAATACTTATTATGCAAAATATATACAAGCGAAGGGAGAATAAGGAAACAACGAGAACACATGAGTTTTTGAAAGAATACGAGTACTCTACGTTTAGCATAGTAACTTATAATTAACTCTATCATTTCTCGTCCTCATTTAACAGACTTAGCCTAATGTAAAGTTAAGGAATTGAAGCTAAGTGCTCAACACGCACGGTCGAGTAAAAAATTAATCATATTATCGCCATCGGAAAATCTACATTCGTGTCTTTAAACACTTATAAAACATGAGAAGTTTTTTAATATTTGGCCATTTTTAGCCTTAGTTTGCAACTTATTTTGCAACAAAACGATAAACAAAAAGATAAAGTTTGGAAAGCGTGAAGGTTTGGCAAGGCAAGTATCTATTCACCCCCATACTAAAGTTAAACATTGTCCTTAATGTTTCGAGTCTAAGGGTAGGATACCCCCATACTAGAGATGTAGTCGAATGCTTAATCTAGCATGGAAAGGGTGTAACCGTTAAATTAATAGCCGTTTATGAAGTGTGCTAAAAACCTAAGGTTAGAACATAAAAGGATATATCTTGTGTGGATATCGAGAAATTCTTCAAAGCAAACGATCGAGTGCTCCCATAAAACGAACACGAGAGGCTCCAATCGTGAAGTTCATGATCATCTAAAAACCACAATGCACAAACAACCACGGAACAAAGTTTGGAAGGGCACAAATCCCCTCACGTTACTACATTAGAAAGCGATAATATGTACATGGGATAAGCATGGGACTCCCCCACGAGGCACCTCGTTTTTTATTACCGAGTCATGATCTCGACTCGATCCCCTCAATACTAATTATCATTAGGACATGTGACTTGGTCGAGGTAGTTCAAAGAGTGAACTTCCCCACCAAAGTAGTGCTTCAACCTATGTCCATTCACCTTGAAATTGGGGCCATCATTTTGAGCTAGCTCGATGGTCCCATAAGGAAAAACTTGGGTAACGGTGAATGGACCGGACCAACGGGATTTCAACTTGCCGGAAAAGATTTTCAAATGAGAGTTAAAAAGCAACATTTGATCTCCAATGTTAAAAAACCGGTTTTTAATTTTTGAGTCATGAAACTTTTTAGTTTTTTCTTGGTAAATCAATGAATTTTCATAAGCAATATCTCTCAATTCATCCAATTCATTTAATTGCATTTTCCGGTGTTTTCCCGCGGTCTCAATATCATCATTATAATGCTTAAGGGCCCAATAAGCTTTGTGTTCTAGTTCAATTGGCAAATGAAAATTCTTCCCATACACAAGCTTATAAGGAGTGCACCCGATAGGTGTGTTATGAGCGGTCTGAAAGGCCCATAAAGCATCATCCAACTTATCCGACCAAGATTGTCGGTTTTCTCCAATCGATCTCTCCAAGATCTTTCGCGATAATAACCGGAAACTTAGCGTCTCCTTCCAAGAATACGTATTCAAGATGAGGAGGTAAATCTTTCAACTCGAGGATTGGTGGTTCCTTAATTGAATATTTGGGCTCGATACTCATAACCTCCTCAGGTGGAGTAAATGGGAAATCGTTAAGAAAATCCTTGATAATCGAGAAGTCCTCATCATTGTCGAGGTCTTCGTTACAAGTACGTGGAACATCAAATTCTTCCAAAGTAAAACCACCACCTTCAAATGGAGTGAAGGATGGTGTCGAATTATCAAGAATAGGATCAAGCATAGTGGGATTGCCACTATTTTCATCGTCACCAAAACCTAAAACTTCTTGTGAAAATTCTTCGCAAACAACGTCGATCATATCAACGAGGTTTATGTGACACCACCAAATCAGGTTTGCAGCGGAATAGTAATTGGGTGTCACGTTGCGGATCACATAACAAATGGCATACAAAGCATTGATCATAATTATATGATTTTGAAATACAATTGATACAAATATTGTTTTAGTACAATCAGTTGAAATGTTGAATATCAGTTGTTACAAATATCCCTGTGAAAACAGATCCCCCAATAATATGATGCTCCTAAATGATGCTCAGTCCATGCTCAAATAATCCAGCTTAATTTCCTGAGAAAAACATGCTTAAAACAGTCAACATAAAGTTGGTGAATTCATAGAGTTTTGTAAAATCATAGTTCCTTTGATATAAAAATCAAGTTCAGTATCTCAAAGTATCCCGTATAGTATTTCATAAGGTTTGATAAAAATCAAGTTCAGAAATATCAAAATGTTCCATATTGTACTGCACAAGGTGTGATAAAAATCTAGTTCAGAGATCTCAGTAAGTCCATGTATTAATGTACCAATTAATGTAAAGTCAAGTTTAGAACCACAAACGTCACAAAACTAGTATCGCACAAAGCCAAATACTATAAGATAATTTCATTTCCTATTGCCCGAATCTGACACTTGACATAGTTGAGCCCTCAACAAATGAGAGCGCTTCGCCCTTTCTAAACAGGCACCCATCAATAGTAAATGCTGACATGGTAAACACCTGTTGTCCCGGCCAAGGCACAGTGAGCATGACTCACCCAGGTGGGGATGGTCAGTCCCAAATAGATCTATTTATAACATTCAGGTAATCCAACGATTTTAACAGTTTCAGTTCAGGGGTCATGAGGAATTCTACAATAGGCAAATCTAATTAAAGGTAAAGTTCAGTTTACGTCCTATAAAATATGTTACTTGTTTTGTCTCACAGTATCAATCAACAGTTTATATAAGTATAAGGCCACGATCTCAAGATGTTACAATCATATTATCAACACAATATATATTTCTTTAGTAGCATGTCTCCCCCTCGCGGGTTAGTAAAAACATTAATAGTATTGAAAGGCGAGGCTATGAACTCACTTCAATAATGGAGAAGTAGTAATAAATCACTGAGTATGCTGGCACTGTATGATCACGAAGCAGTAGAATTACCTAAGTAATTTATGTGTGTTTCAGTAAATGCACAAATAAAATGCACAGGTGAATGTAGTTGATGAAAATGCATGATCACAGATTTAATAAGTTGTTATCGTTTTAAGAGTTAAACTTATAGTAAGTTATCGTAAAATGTACACCTTTAATTTAATAAAGTGTATTTACCTTGGTTGAATGGTAATAGTTTAAATGAATTAAATAAAATGATTTTTATTTAATTAAGACTTATAAATATAATGTTTCATAAAAGTCTTACAAGTTTACGTTATCGTAATAATAATATATGTTGTATATAATCCCCTAGTATGTGCTTGAGTTTATTAAATAAATCGATGGTTTTAATAATTGTGAAAGTTTTAGTGTTTAATAACGATATAGTCGTTCAATGGGGATATATTTAGGAATACTAAATATTTTGTTGTCGGGCCAGTTTATTTATTTGGGTCTTTTAATGGGTCAAATATCCTAAATATATTATATTTTTATTATAAAAATATTAATTAAATAAATTAAATATTTATTATAAAAATGTTTTTACAATGTGAAACATGTTTCTTTTAAGGAAACTAGACATGTTGGTGTCGAGGAAACATGAGACAAGAATGTCGAATGTTGGGGAACAAGAGACATCTTATAGAAAAGGAAAATTTCATGCTACGTACTTCATTGTTTCTATTAAATTTCTCCAACAGTGGCTAGGTTGAACTAACAGTGGGAACCATAAGGAAAACAGTGGCAAGAGCTATATGGTACATTGTTTTCGAAAGTAAATAGCGAGTTCCCAAGTGATTCGCGGTATAAACTAAAGGCATCTTTAGAAAGCTAGTCGGGTCGTCTAGAGACCCGTATGTTTAGTTTCATAAATAGAGATCGTTTGATAGGGTAAAATCATGTTCGAAGTTGGTGTCGCGAACCTATGTTAAAGAAAAGTGTTTGTCGAGTCATTTTCGATCTAGCCTACGGTTTTCGTTAAAGACTTTTGGTTTGAACTAAAAGTAGGCTCGTGTAGACGACATTGCCGTCTACAACCTTCATTCTTTACCCGACTTGGGACGAGGTTGTTTATAGGGTCAAAACTGGGTCGTAAAAGGTTGCGATAAAACACTCATTTAACTTATATATATTTCGACCAAAATAAGCTATGTTCGGCATGTTTCGGTAAGTGATTCCTAGTTCGTCTATTTTAAGTGATTCGAGTTACTATGGATTCTTAGCTAGCTCGTCTATTATTCGACCCTATAAAACTTGTGGGCACTCAATCCTAGGTGGCTTGGTTTAGGTCTCAAAGGTTGAGGTTTAGGCTGATTTTACACTTCATGGCTTGTTTTGAAAGGAAGTATACTTTCTGTTATTACAGACTTATGATTCACGCATGCTATAAAAACCAAACGTACTTTATGTTTTAAGCTAACTCAAGTACGAATACTATGGATTCATATGACGAGAAAAGAAGATCATAGAACAAAAGATTCGTAAACTTACAAATGGTGGGAAGCACTAGCGTATGATTCGGATTCCAGAATTTGTTGGTGTCGTTTGTAAAAACACTAACTCCTTCTTAACTTGAACCCCGATTAAAACTAACGCAAAACCAATCTCGTCTTAGCTCAAACCCACGAGAAAAACCCTGACTTGTGTCTACGAATACTCGATTAGTGAATCGAATTTTGGCGACCTCGAACCCGAAGGGCAACACCGTTTTTGTATGTTGATGATAAGGGTGTCGTTGGTTACTTGTTTTTTATACGCATCTCCTCTTTTGTTGCTACTGTTTGAGTAAACGAGAACAACAAGAAGGGAAATAGGAAGGTTTGCATGTGTTTTGTGTTTACAAGTGTTTAAAACAGGAAGAAATTGTAGAGACTGTTGTAGTGTTCGTCGAACAGCAAGAAGTAAAACCCCATTGGTGTTGTTGTGTGAAGAAGGTATGGTTGTGTGATGAAGATAGGAACACATTGCCATTTGATCTAACCGACTATGTAGAGATCTAGTGAGGGTAAGAAAAAGTTGATGGAGATTTAGTTAGGATAAGGTAGGATTTTCCGAGATTTGCTAGGATTTTATTTTTACTAGGAGGATTTAGTTAAGATTTCTTTGATTTGGTTTGAGATTTGGTTTGAGACGTGTACAACTCTTTGGCCAAAGAAAGAAGGGTTGCACCAAGTATATAGACATGTGGGTAAATATTGGCACTCTTTCAACCTAGTATCATCCGAATGTTTTCATGGGATTCGGTTAGGAGGATATGTTTGGTATAGATATTATTAAAATCTTAGGAGACATCATGTTCATGTCTTAATTAGGAGATCCAAGTACTAGATTGATTTGGTTGGTGTTTTGAAATGTTGGAGGGTTTTCTAGCCGTGATGTATAACATGTGGGTAAAGGATGGCTACAAAATATCTAGTGAAGGTATAAAGAGATAGATGTTGTAGATATTAAGTTAGGAAAAGAAAATATAAGAGTTTGTATACTTATAGAATAAAACGTGGGATAGTATGTTCAAAAAGGAAAAGTATATATTTTAATTGTATCCCTATTATAAGTATATACTAAGTATGAGATATTTTTGTAGCTACTTATTATCATGTGTAGGATAAGAGGGTATTTCATTAGATTTGATTTTATTCTGTTAAAAGGTCTATATGTTCTAAAATATTTTATTGAGCCGGGCTTGTATCGGCTAATTATACTAAAAATTTATGTACAAAAATTATTGTATACAGTTTTAATGTATAATATTTTTTATCGTCGTTATTATTTATAATATAATTAATAATTGTTTATGCACATAAAATGTGTCTAAAAATAATAAAGTAGTTCTATGGTTAAAATGTCAATTTTTTAAATTAATATACATAAATATATAATATTTACTATATTATGTTCTTGTATGTAAAAGTGATCGATAAAAATATTATAGGATGAGTAGTAATAAGAGTAAAACCAGTGACGTGTTAAAAGCCCAAAATTTGGGGTTTTACAGTTTATGGTCGCGAAGGAATAAACATGAGAAATTGTAGAGTTTTGTGTTGCGTTTATAACAAGTTCCTCGTCGTTGAAACGTAAGGTAATCTTTCTAGCATGCACATCAATCAACGCCATTGACGTATCCAAAAACGAACAACCTAAAATAAGAGGAACTTGAGGATCCGTGGGAATATCGACAAGGATAAAGTCTACCAGATAATAGAACTTTCCCACTTTCAGAAAAACGTCTTCGGCCAATCCACATGCGGGAATAGTGGAATGATCGGCCAATTCGATAGACATTAGTGAAGGAGTAAGATTAGGAAGATTGAGCGACTTGAAGATTGCAAGAAGCATCAAGTTAATGCTAGCACCAAGATCGGCCAAGGAATAGCATTCTTCCATATCTTGGATAGCACATGGAATCAAGAATTTATCGGGATCACCGACTTTTTGAGGTACGCGGTTAAGATAAACCGAGGAACAACTAGACAATTGTTTCAATTTCTCCTTGTTGTTTAACATACTCTTAAAGTTAGCGGCAAATCGAGGCATCATGACCAAAGCGTCGACCAAACTTATATTGAAATGCAAATCACGAAACATTTTCATAAAAAGCTCAAATTGGTAATTGTCGCGCTCTTAACGTTTGTAACACCCCCAAATTTATACAACTCAATACAACGGAAGACTTGTTGGTGTTACGGGATAGCACATTACTAACATCATAGACAACGCATAAAAATCGCGTCGTTTAATAATAAAAGCATTTCCATTCATAAATATCAAAATTTACATAGGTCCCAAGTCATAATCATTTCATACAATTTTACAAAAGATTTGAATGGAAATTGTTATTTAAGTGCGGGCCATGAATTCGTGTTATCTTCTCGAGAATTACCTTCAAGTACCTGAGACAAAACATGTTAAAAGAAAAGGGTCAGCGATAACGCCGAGTGAATTCATAGAGTTTAATAAAACCATCAATATATCATCGGTATATAATTATTACCGAAAATCATTTTGTACAAATCATGGTAATAGGCCATAAAATAGCCAAAGTCATTTTATACAAATCCTTATCAAAATTATAATATAGGCTTTCGCCTTTAAAATCATTATACGAACCATTGTCGTTAAAAACATCATACAATACGTTTTATAACGTTGTATAGATTAAATAAAAACCGTTATATGAATATGGTTATATAAAACCAAAACACGAACACAATATCAATAGTATGACCCTGTATTGCTAGTCAGGCAATACATCGTAATTCGGTGCGTATAGCAGTATTTCGTTAATTGGATTATTATAAGACGCATGACATTGTTACCTTACTGAACCAAACAACGGGTAGCTAGCCCGAAACTCAATTTGCCCATCTAAATTAGCGTGTCGTCACAAAGGTCACGCTATGGAAACCTTCTCATACATAAATTCGCTTACCAATCAATGTGGCACGACGGGGATCAACCGTCAAGACGCGAACTGGGGTGATCATCCCCAAATAGTACTATTATATGCATAAGCGTCTACCAAATCCCGGTAGTTCACAATTCATGCTAATGGGACTTTTAGTGACATAACCTAACTTTAATAATCCATTTAATTTCATCTATCTGGTCATTTAATCATTTATCGGGTCATACAATCGGGTCATACAATCATTCGAGTCCAAATCAATAAACAAACAATCGGGACAAATGGTGTCCTATTTTATAAAAACTAACATGTTATCTCCCTCGCGGGTTTATAAAACAGTTCATAAAACATTTAAAAGAGTGCGAGGCTATGAACTCACGTTGATGTCGGAAAGCGGGTTATCGGCAATTCGGACGTACGGTACGTGCTTCAATCACGAAAACCTATATAAATAATAACCGGTCTTAGACGTTTGTCCAATGACTTTATAAAAATAACAATTATGTATACATATGATGATTATATATATATGATGATCAAATGGGTTTACATATTCTCTTTTACTCATTTTAGTGTTTATGTATTGGTAACTTCTTACTAGTTTACTAGTTTTACCTATTTACGTGTTTTAGGTCCAATAAGCCTATTATAAGTTTATTAACTTGTATTAATCCATTTCATACTTTTATTATCAGTATTTATACTTTACATGTTGGGCCCAAGTGGGTTAAGCCCAATAAATAAGTTTATAAGTGTTTTAGTCCATTTTGTTGTATTATTAGTCCAATAACGTTAACTTAGCCCGTTAATGTCCGTATGTTATATAGTTCGGGTTTTATCGGTTTTTACTTGTTATATATGTTTATATATCAGTATATGAGTTTTAAAAAGTTTACATTAGACGGGTCCAACCGTCTAAGTTTTATTTAACAAAAATGTTAATTTTACGGTAATAGCCGAAAAAGTCGTAAAAATCATGTTTATAGTTTTATAACTTATAAAACTTGTCAAACTACCATTTTTATACAATGTCCATTTGTTTATCCTTATACATATTTATATAAATGTATTGTATGAGTTAGTGGGTTTTAATTCACATTTTATACTATTTTTATTTGAGTGCCTATATAATACTATTATACTTTAATTTCCCAAATTCTGATTTTTATTTTCATGTTCACCAAAACTGCCATATCTTGAGTTGGATATGGAGATAGAAGCTCAAATTTTTATGACATAAACTACATGATATGTGCTCCATTTAAATCTACTATAGCTACTGTGAATCAGCCTCTAAGTATATTCTAAAAATCGTCCAAAACAGTGAACTCAGATTTGTACTCTAAACTTGTTTTGATCATATCTCACTCATCCTAATGATTCCATTGCATGGCCAACTCTCACATGTGTACAAGACATATTAATTACTGTATATCCATTAATCTATGCCATTTTTATCAGTTCATCATATGATTCTTTACTGTTTTATACAACCAACAATTTAAACAAGATTTTAGCCTTATTTCTTATAGTTTTTCATCTTTTTAAGCATGTTTATCAACACCAAATCCCCACACAATATTTTTAATCATCATTCATCATCATATACATATACATAAGTAAAAGAAATACAATATTACATAATCAAAAATAACAAGAGGATGAGGAGAACAATCTTTATACCACCATGATGATGTAGGTTGTGATCAAAACATGGATTTTGATGGAGAAACTTGTGAATAACCAAGACCATCTTCAAGACCACCATTCTTCATGAACACCTTGTGGAAAATCAGCGCCAAGAATCCATGGAAACTCCTCCTTGGATGTTATAATCACCACCAATCAATAGGGTTTCAAAAGGGCTTCATCATGTGTGTAAATAACACATGATTTCATGGTTAAACTTGATCAAGATTGGGTGTTTGTGAGTGATATGGGACGGCACACATAGAGAAGAAGAGAGGATTTTTGGTTGTTTTGCATGTGTGAAATGAATAAGTGGTATGTTGCAAGTGGTTTTGAGGTTAAGTGGAGTAGCTTTTAAGCTAAGCTAACACTTGTTAGCTTAGTTGCTACAATGTTGACACATCATGAGATGTGTTGGCTTACTCTTGCCGTCCAAGAGTGGGGGTGGGGCAAGATTTATCTTGTCTCATCCCCATTTAAATACGGGTATTCCTCGATTCTAGTTTCCTCGATTTGCGTGCCCTCGGGTCGTTTTACGAAAAACGTTTTTATAAATTATGAATCAACGGCACAAAACGAATCTAATAAAAATTGTCTTATTAAAAACAGAGTTCGAAAACGTAAATACGTAATCCTAAGCTTTCCGGTTTAGTTTTAAAGGACGTTAAAATAAATCGTAAGTCCTAATCTCTTCTCGTAAATTTGTGAGTTTATGAACCAACACAAATTTAAAACTCCGAAATAATATTCATGGATAAATTTATTTTCTGAAATGTCGGACTGTCACCAAAGACGGTGTATGTAAACGTGAGCACGTAACGTAGAATCTTCCGGTTAAGACGTAGTCGATGCTACTTCAAGACGTAAATCCAAATTTCTTCCCAAAAATAAGTGAGTTCATAATATAACATTAAAATAATATTTTCAATTAAATATTGAGAATAAAATATAACCTATAAATTGACGGATTGTCACAGCATTTACCCCTAAACAGGATCTTTGTCCTCAAAGATCATCTTACCTTACTACTCGCTTCTTATAGAGTTAAAGCCATATGGGTATTTCCTCCACATTCGGTCTTTTCTCACAAGTGTAATTTATTACAATACACGAGTTTCATCAAACATAACTACGGGAATAAGATCAGGCTTAATGTTGACTTACTTTCTCTATCCATGATGTTCACGGGTTTTTGATGAATGCAACTTTTCGCCGATCTAACTTTACCAAGAAGAATTCAGATTTTCACTTGATATATATTTTATCAAGTTCGATATACGAAACATAATTCACGTAGTTCTTGAAGTCCTAGGGTAGATCCAGCTTATATGCCTTTCAAACCAACTTTTACATCATCTCAATGGTCCCATACAACGGGGACTTATATCCCATGATCTTTCAGATCATCAATTCATGTTTCCATGGTTAAAATTTTTGGCATAACTTCGCTACCCATCTGGCACTTCAAGATCTACATTTCATATTCACATAACCTCCTACCCACTACCGGTAGTCAATAATCAGATCCTAATTTCAACAATCATTTCAGGTCTCGCGGGTCGAGTATTTTGTAAGGTTAGGTTCGCCATCATAGGAAACCTTAAACCTAAAAGACATGTCCAACTCACAATGGGTGTATGTCGGGTGTCTTCATCCCAACTCCTACTTACAGATGCTCTAATATAGATCCTAACAAGAGTCGATCTCGATACTAATACGATAATTATCAATGATAAACTCTCCAAAGAAAAACGATTATATGGTTTATTACCATAGGTCAATCATTCAAAAATAGAACAACGCTTATAGTATTTTGTATCGTTACTTTACCTCGTCCCTTCGATTGGGGTGGTACACAGTACTCTCATCAAGATTCGTTCTTAATGACTTCTGAGCAAATCTCAAGAAATTCAATGCAAAGCGAGGATCTTGATAGAGATGATCGATACAGGCACACCATGTTTACACAACTCCTTTAAATATAAAGAGTCAATTTCTTCATTAAGAACCTATCATTAGCAAGAATGATATTATCAGATTTGGTCAGTCTGTCGACGATGACCCAAATCTAATCAAGTTCAAATGATGACCTTTGCAATAGCTAGACATTTAGTAATGTATGAGGCGATCTCAGCCTTCATAACTTGCCATTAGTTCAACTTAATCTGATAATGATACATTTAATCAGAAATGACAGGAATAGAATACTTATACTTACAAGATCTCAATATGAGTACATTTCTAAATCTCCATATTTAGGCAACCACAAACGGCCTTTTATACATTTAATGTCATTGGCTTCTCAATTCTAATGGTTCACATTAGCCGTGAACCCCCTTTTATTATCTATATTATCCTTCTTATAAACATTGGCTATTTTTTTTAAATTGTTGGGCAATTTATTTTGCACAGTTATTATTAAGAAATACATCCTAATTTGTTCTTTATCCTTTTCTACATAACGTATCAGTATTCACATTCATAAAAAATTTCTTTCTTTACATTTTCTAAGTTTTAGTTTCTTCTCAACTATCATTTTTATCCGTTTTACTCAATCCGACGTTTAAAGCGTCAATAATTATTACAACTAATTAAATAATAAATATTCAATTTTTATGAAACGTAAACGTAAAGATTTTAAATTTCTTAGTCCGTCCAATTATATGAAAATGTTCAAAATAATTTTTAATTTAATTAACACGATTTTTGTTGATTTATCAAAAATAATTAGTAGGATTCGTAAATGTTTGTGAAATCTTTGTTTATATTTTGGTCAAAATTTTCTTAGTTGAAAAGCAAAAAGTGTCGTTTCAAATTTCAAGTCATGGTTTAAATGTTTTCCTCAATTCTTCTTAAGATGTCTAGAAGTATACAAAAACATTTACCCCTAAACAAGAGTTTAGTTAAATGTTTTGGTTATAAGGGAATGATCCCTTAAAAATCCTTTGTTAAAACATTTGTTAAAACATATTTCCATTTTCTTTTTGGTAAAACCCAAAGCCTTAATGGTTCCAATTTTTGAAGAGTCAATATATTCATTTTCCTATTAATCATACGGTCAAATAATATAAAGGATTAAGTCTTTAAATCTCATGTTATATATTCAAGGTACAGGTTTTCGTTGTTCTGCCAATTTAGGGCAATCTATAGATAATTACTAACTTCTTCTTATCCTTATAAACAACAAATGGTCCTTAATGATCACGAGCATGAATTTATCAAATTACAGTCTACACACGTGATTCACCAATTTATGAATGCTACATGTGCATCGGTCAATCCAAACGACATCACGTGAAACTCATAATGTTCATTACAAATTCTGGATGTAATGATTGGAATAGATAATCTCCTTCGCGGACGCGAAGTTGAAAATAACCATGCCGAGGATCAAAATTTTAAAATATACGCTAGAACTTTGTAAATGATCGAACAATCTATCATCTTGGGTAGTGGATATAGATTTTAATCGTCAATTTACTTAGATCACGTTAATCAAATAAATATAAGGAATGATAATACCATAGCTCTTCATAATGACGAGCTTGGTAGAATAAAATCTTTCTCCGACAACTCTCTCAGTTGTACGGTAATTCCTTTAATTCAGATGGTGCTGACGTACAGTGCACACGCCACAGGTGCAGCACCGAGAATATAATCAATACCAAATTCAACTTGCCTTAATGGCGAAAGTCTAGGTAATTCATCAACAAATACCTCCTACAGTTTCAGATAACGAAAACATCTTTTAATACATTTTCTTTAAGTTCTTTCTAGATTATAATATCTATGACTAATTCACAACCATTCAAGGTACAATTTCAAGTCTAAATGCAGGATATAGTCACCCATCAAGAATTACTTAGATCACTTTTGATAATCAACATCTTATCATTTAGGGGAATTCTACTCGAGTTCCCATCAATTAAGACAATGTCTTCACGTCAGAATAAATCAATCCATTCTACTGGCACTATTAACTTTTCAGTTATACTGCCGTCGATAAGATGTGAACTTCTCAAAAGACTAATAATAACTCATAATCCTTCACAATTCAAGGATATATGGAGACATAACTAACCTTAAAAGAGTAAGGTCAACGCATAATCTATGCGAGAGAATTTCAAATCAGATACAAACGAAAACATTTAACGAATATGAATATATCCCATGTTTTCATAATTTGAGTACGCATTCGAAAGCTCCTCGGATCGTTACCCATGCCATTCAAATGAAATTAAATCATAAGAAATGATAAGAACGTCAATACATCCAGTCGGGTATCAACACTCGGTAATCAGATACTTTTCCCAAGAATCTCACTACGGGAGAATTGGACAAGAAAGGATTGTCAATTGTCAAATAAGATAATTTCCACAGATGAGTAAATTCGACTCAAAAGAATAAATGGTTCGGGCACATATGTAGGTGTCCCTAACACAATGTCCCAATTTTTCACTTCTTGCAGATCTCATAAAATTTAATCTTTCACAATCTTCAAATAAAATGTAGTGTTTATTCATTAGTTTTATGGTGACTACTAATCAGCCTTGCATGGTCCATTCCAAATTGTATGTAGGCGCGCAACTATATACAATTTAAAGATTAACGATGCAATACTCAGTTCGTCAAAATTTTATCATCATGTTTATAATAAAAACACTTTCATGCTTAATTCTTAAATAAGAATCAAAAATAAATTTACAAAGATTTTCTTTGTTATGAAAACAAATTAGTTTTCCAAGGTATTTCATAATCAACTTCATTTCGATAACGATCACTTATAAATCTCACTTTGAATAATCCTTGTAGTGATGAAAATTCAATTTTCTCAAAGGATACTGTTTTATCTTATAAAAACATTGAGTGATCTGCAAAAGAGTGATGAGGAGTGGTTCACCAAGAACTAACTACAATATGATAGGAAATGAGCTTTAGCCAAGTAATCATGAGGTTCATGACCTCAATGGCGATCAAATAGAATAATCCACAACGTAACTCAATTCAAGATGAGTACTTGTTCAATGGTTGCATCACTAATGCGAACATTAGGATGAAGCAAGAAAAGATAGATAACATCGATACATGTAGAATTTAGCAATCAAAGGTAGTCTTTTTCATTAATCACAAACAAGTCAAAATTGTACCGTAACACATTACGCGTCACTATGTCATACAATTCTCAGAACTCATCCTACCGACTGATATCACAGTTAGGTTAGGGATTTTTAAAAGATACCACAATGAATACTAATCTACAAGAGTCATTAGGTGTTCCACATGTCCCAGAAGATCCATCGGTCTCAATTTAGAAAAAGATTTCTTCAATTTATTTATTGGACACTGGGCATCCTCGTCAGTGGACGATGGCCTAGGAACAACCCTTAACACGAATCAACAATCAATTAAAACCTTATAATTCAATCACAGAACTTAAAGACTTCCTTTTAACAATTTCATATTCCATACAAGTTAAATTTTACTTTATTCAAGTTTCAGTCAACTTATACTCGATTCGATATCCTACCTCATTCTCCAATAGATTCAACCTTATTCTTAAACCTTAATAGGGCAATAAAAGCTCGATATGAACAACACTTAATTTCCAATCCTATAGCTCTTACAACAACAATTATCAAATGAGTCTCTAGTATGAAATGACTCATACATTCAATTAGACTTCTCGGAAAGGTACTAGTGGCATGAGGCTTTTGGGTATTGGTTCCAATGACAGCCTCAAGTGCAACATCCGCCCTTTCGATTTCAAATTTAAGAATTGGGTGACAACGAATCAGATGACACCTTTCCAGGTGGTAACGTTTTGTCAAACTCCACTCTATAAGGAAAGATCGTCAAGACATCGATATCAGTTTTAATCTCGCCATTCCTTCTCAATATCACAATCAACTAATGTCTACATTTCTACGAATATCAACCATTTGTTAGGATCATAAATATCCACAACTTGGTTTAGATCTAGGATAGCTAGAATTCCTACGAGAATAGCTTCGATTAATTTGATAGGGAAGTTAGGGTTTCTTGTGACAATCTACGTCGTATAAATACCTCGTATAAATATCAAAATAATCATCAAACAAACATGTAATAAAATTACATCATATATATATAATCCAAGTTATATATATATTAAAATAACACTTCTCAGTCTGGCCTTGTCGGTAACTCGGGAATTCTTCGGCACCGTTATAGTCAAAAGATTTTTAGACATTTTTAGAAAAATGTTTATAGTTAAAAGATTTTGAAATGTTTTATTCAAAACCTTGGTTTTAAAAATCTTTCTTTCTCTATAACGAGAGCTCTGGTACCAAACTGTAACACCCCCAAATTTATACAACTCAATACAGCGGAAGACTCGTTGGTGTTACGGGATAGCACATTACTCACATCATAGACAACGCATAAAAATCGCGTCGTTTAATAATAAAAGCATTTCCATTCATAAATATCAAAATTTACATAGGTCCCAAGTCATAATCATTTCATACAATTTTACAAAAGATTTGAATGGAAATTGTTATTTAAGTGCGGGCCATGAATTCTTGTTGTCTTCCCGAGAATTACCTTCAATTACCTGAGACAAAACATGTTAAAAGAAAAGGGTCAGCGATTACGCCGAGTGAATTCATAGAGTTTAATAAAACCATCAATATATCATCGGTATATAATTATTACCGTAAATCATTTTGTGCAAATCATGGTAATAGGCCATAAAATAGCCAAAGTCATTTTATACAAATCCTTATCAAAATCATAATATAGCCTTTCGCCTTTAAAATCATTATACGAACCATTGTCGTTAAAAACAACATACAATACGTTTTATAACGTTGTATAGATTAAATAAAAACCGTTATATATATATGGTTATATAAAACTAAAACACGAACATAATATCAATAGTATGACCCTGTATTGCTAGTCAGTCAATACATCGTAATTCGGTGCGTATAGCAGTATTTCGTTAATTGGATTATTATAAGCCGCGTGACATTGTTACCTTGCTAAACCAAACAACGGGTAGCTAGCCCGAAACTCAATTTGCCCATCTAAATTAGCGCGTCGTCACAAAGGTCACGCTATGGAAACCTTCTCATACATAAATTCGCTTACCAATCAATGTGGCACGACGAGGATCAACCGTCAAGGCGCGAACTGGGGTGATCGTCCCCAAATAGTACTATTATATGCATAAGCGTCTACCAAATCCCGGTAGTTCACAATTCATGCTAATGGGACTTTTAGTGACATAACCTAACTTTAATAATCCATTTAATTTCATCTATTGGGTCATTGAATCATTTATCGGGTCATACAATCGGGTCATACAATCATTCGGGACCAAATCAATAAACAAACAATCGAGACAAATGGTGTCCTATTTTATAAAAAATAACATGTTATCTCCCTCGCGGGTTTATAAAACAGTTCATAAAACATTTAAAAGAGTGCGAGGCTATGAACTCACGTTGATGTGGGAAAGCGGGTTATCGGAAATTCGGACGTACGGTACGTGCTTCAATCACGGAAACCTATATAAATAATAATCGGTCTTAGACGTTTGTCCAATGACTTTATAAAAATAACAATTATGTATACATATGATGATTATATATATATATGATGATCAAATGGGTTTACATATTCTCTTTTACTCATTTTAGTGTTTATCTATTGGTAACTTCTTACTAGTTTACTAGTTTTACCTATTTACGTGTTTTAGGTCCAATAAGCCTATTATAAGTTTATTAACTTGTATTAATCCATTTCATACTTGTATTATCAGTATTTATACTTTACATGTTGGGCCCAAGTGGGTTAAGCCCAATAAATAAGTTTATAAGTGTTTTAGTCCAGTTTTTTGTATTATTAGTCCAATAACGTTAACTTAGCCCGTTAATGTCCGTATGTTATATAGTTCGGGTTTTATCGGTTTTTACTTGTTATATATGTTTATATATCAGTATATGAGTTTTAAAAAGTTTACATTAGATGGGTCCACCCGTCTAAGTTTTATTTAACAAAAATGTTAATTTTACGGTAATAGCCGAAAAAGTCGTTAATAAGTGTGAAAACACTTATCCTTTTACCACTTACTTCCAATAATAACAATACCAAAACGTGTGATTTATGTCGTAAAAGTCGGAATTATGCGTGGTTTGTGTTTTTATTGTGTTTTAGGACCAAAATATTAAAAAGGAAGAAAACACGGGCTTTCACGGGCTTTTATCGAAGAAAACGGGAAAAGACGAAGTCAAAAGATCAAGAGTGCAAAAAGAACGGAAGTCCAAGGCCTATTCTGAAGATTTATCGAAGAAAAAGTCTAAAGACGGAAATTTTAACGAAGTCAAAGAACTTAAGTCTAACAGAAGAAGAAAATTAAAAAGACAAGTTCAAATCCCGAGACGACAAAGACGAAGAATTAAAGTCGAGTCGAGAAAACGTGAAGAAAGCAAGAGAGAAGATGCAACACATGCACTCCTTCCACCTTCCCTATAAATACCCTCCTAATAGTCATTAGGAGGGGGTTAGAGTTTTTAGTTAATTTTCACTTTTTTTAGTTTTCTCTAGTTTTTAGAGAGAGAAAGTCTTAAACTTTCTCTCACTAGTTCATCTTTTTCTTTTAATCTTTCAAGATTAAACTCTTTGTATTGCTTATTTTTATTAATCAAGTTCTATTTTAAGCTTTAATCCTTAATCTCATTCTACTTTTCTTTGATTTAAGGTTGATTTTGGTGCGTATATCATAAGATCCGTGTTGTTCTAATTGATTTCGTGCTAAAAAGTTAATCTTTTGATCATTTTATAAGCTTTCATTTGATTAAGCTTTAAGACTTTTGTGCTTATTGGCTTATTTTTATGATTAGCTTATTTTTCTTATTAAAAAGTTTTATTAAAAAGTTTATGTTTTTATTGTTTAATCTAAAAAGTTGTTTGATTTCGAGTTAGATAAGTTGATTAAAGTGCTTATTTGATTCGGTCTAGTATTCGGATTGTTGAGTTTTGGATATTAGCTTATTAAACTTAGCTTATTATCTAGCTTAACCAAATTCCTTTATTTTCGGAAAAGGGAGTTTAAAACCCCTTTCCGATTGGCCAATTTTCCGACCGGACCCCATCCAAACATTCCGATTGATCCAATCGGATTAGTGTTTGTGAATTCCGACTGGCATCACCAAGCATTCCGATTGGTGGCTTCGCTCATATTCCGACGGTAAGGTTTTTACTTGTTCCGATTGGGATTTGTCCCGTATTCCGATTGGCAATTTTGTTTAGCATTCCGATTTGGTCAAAGTTTACATATTCCGATTGTGGGCATCATCCCACATTCTGATCACAAGTTTTACCATCTTTCCGATCAACCGATCGGAATACATTCCGATCGGGTTACCTTTTGGGGTTTAGTCCGATTGTTTTGTTTTGTTAAACTCCGTTCTTACTTTCTTATATTACTTTTTATTTTCAGCAAATTTCCCAAGTGTTAGTTTTATTTAGTGTATTATTACTTTTCCATTTTCACCTTTAAGTTTCCATGCATTTATTTTACTTGTCATTTTAATATTAATCTTTTAACTTCCTTTTTACTCAACGACACTTTAATTACTTGCAAATAGTTTAAAACAAACCAAACCATTCTCTTGATTCACCAAAAGACAATTGAGTCACACTTAAGACCGGTTTTCAATTCGAAAGGATTCAGACGATAAATATTTTATACCTAGCCAAAAGCGAAGTATTAAATGGCGCCGCTGCCGGCTCTTTTCGTTAAGATAAACGGTTTCTAGTGAGAGACGCATTGAATTTTGGGATCCGTTCTTTGAACGTTATTTTCATTGCTATAAAATTTTCAAAAATCCATAAAAAATTTAAAACTCTTCAAAAATACAAAAACATTTAAAAAATCATAAAAAGCAATTCTTTTCCAAAGGTTTTGCACCAAAAAGATTATATAGATATTCTTTGTGTATATTTTTCTTCTGCAGGTGTATGCGTACTAGATCTTCCAACTATTCTGAGCCCGAGACTCTTGAAGATTTAGATATGGCTGGTGTTAATAACAACAATAATCACCCACCTCAACAAAATTTGAATAACAACAACAACAACAACAACAATGTCCTTCTACCTGATTTACGAACCATGGAGGAATTGTGTCAACCCACCATGAACGGACGCGGAGGCCCAATTGCGCCAATGCACGTCACGGCTCAGGAGTTTTCGTTGAAGCATCACATGATACAACAAGTGCAAACGAACCCATTTCGTGGAATTCCGGATGATGATGCCAACAAACACCTCGAAAAATTCATTACCATGACCCAAAGCATGAAGTGCTCCGGTGTTTCTATGGATGACCTTCGCCTCCAAATTTTTCCACACTCACTTTCTCACCATGCCGAAAAATGGTTTGACCGTCTTCCTAAGAATTCTATTCATACGTGGAATGACATGACTCAACGCTTTTTATCGCGCTACTTTCCCCCATCCATGGTCACTAGCCTTCGTAACCAAATCAGTGGATTTATGCAAGAGAATGATGAATCGCTTTTTGATGCTTGGGAACGCTACAATGATTTGATCGACCGCTGTCCTAATCACAATATGCTCCCCGTCACTCTCATTGACACCTTTTACAATGGTCTCACTTTTCGTGATCGTGACACGATCAATGCCGCCGCCGGTGGTACTTTTATGAAAAGGAGACCGGAGGAGTGTCGAGAGTTGATCGAAAACATGACTACTCACCACAAAAATTGGGATTCATCCGCATCCTCAAGATCTAACTCGAGAGTCAATGTTTATTCTACTACCTCCAATCCTGAAATGTCTGAAATTTCTCGACAACTCGCTGAAATGAACAAGAATTTCATGGCCATGGCCACAAACCACTTTCAACAAGCTAAAGCCGTTGCTATTTCTTGTGACACATGTGGTGGCCCTCACTCTTATAATGATTGTCCTTCTACCCAAAGCAATTATTCTGAAAACGTTAACGCAGCTTACGGCACTTATCCCACGGGAGGCTATCAAGCCCGCCCTCAAGGAGACCGTGGCTTGCTAAGTTATCGTTCCAACAATTATCTTGCTCCTCCTGGTTTCCCTCCTGCAAACCAAAACCAACAACAAAGCTACAACCGAAACAACCAATCCCAACCTCGTGCTCAAAATCAATATCAATCCCAAAGAAACCCATACCCAACTCAAGGAAATTCTCAAGCTCCACCTCTCAATCAACCAATGGCAGTGAGTCCAGACGTCGAGACGTTCATGAAGACTAATCGTGAGTTGGTGACGAATCTTCAGAGTCAATTTGTCAACTTGAAAAATGACATGGTGAAACAAGGGAGCGATATTCGAGTCGAGCTAAGGAATGACATGGCCAAACACAACAATGATATTAATGCCAACATGCAAAACTCTTTTAATAATCAAGCTCTTCACCTTCGTGATATGATTGGTTCGCTCATCCAAAGTAATCAACCCTCTTCTTCGGGTACTCTTCCGAGTAATACCGTTGCAAATCCGAGAGGGGAGATGAAAGCAATCACCACTCGTAGTGGAAAAGGTTATATGGAACCCGAGCTTCCTACACCTCCACCCGTGATTGTGAACAAGGAAACCGAGCAACTTTCCCCACCTTCTTCACCTTCTATCCCCATTTCCCCACCACCCGTGGTTGTGAGTGATCCTATTCCCTTAAAGCCTTCTTCTTCATCCTATATACCTTATCCCTCAAGGTTGAGGAAAGAGAAGCAAAAGATCAAGGATGATATTCAGGTTTCAAACTTTCTAAAAATGTTTAAACAATTGAATTTTAACATCTCCTTTGCCGAGGCTCTCGCTCACATGCCCAAATACGCTAAGATGTTTAAAGATCTTCTAAGTGATAAAGAGAAACTCCTTGACATTGCTCAAACCCACCTTAATGAGAATTGCTCCGCAGTGCTCTTAAGGCAATTGCCCACCAAACTTGGTGATCCGGGTCGCTTCTTGATTCCTTGCAACTTCCCGGGAGTAGAGAATTGCATGGCCCTAGCCGATCTAGGTGCCAGTATAAACTTAATGCCTTTAAGTGTTTGGAAGCAATTATCTCTCCCTGAGCTAGTCCCCACCAAAATGACTTTGGAATTAGCCAACCGTACGGTTGCTTATCCAGTGGGGATAGCCGAAGATGTCTTTGTTGGCGTTGATAAATTCACCTTCCCGGCGGATTTTGTCGTCGTTGACTACGAGATGGATCCCCGTGTTCCATTAATCGTTGGACGTCTATTTCTGAGGACCGGTCGCACTCTCATTGATGTAGCCGCAGGCGAAATAATCATGAGAGTTGGTGACGATAAAATTGTCTTCAACATGGGTAAGATTTCTAAGCAACCTTATTCATATGAGAGTGTTAATGCTATTGATGTTCTCGATGTGGCTTGTGAAGAACTTTTTCATGATGCTTGCAAAAGTACTCTCTCTTCTCTACCCAATGTTGAGACCGTTGCCTCTGTTGCTCCATCATTGACTCCTTTTGGAGAAAGTGACTTGGATGATTTCGAAGCTAGCTTGGGTCCTCTCGATATTAAGTATGATAATTTGTCCACCAATTGGGATGAAGACATTCGTACTATTGAGAGACTTCTCAATGAGGACCCGTTGTCTCCTCCTGCTCCTAAAGAGGTGACTAATGATGATCCATCGTTAGTTTCACCATCTATTGAGGATCCTCCGACTCTCGAGCTTAAGGACCTACCTCCTCATCTTGAGTACGTTTTCCTAGAAGACGACGACAAGCTACCGGTCATCATCGCTAAGGATCTGAAGGAAGACGAAAAAGCCCGACTTGTCGATGTGTTGAAGAAGCATAAACGCGCTATCGCTTGGAAAATCTCCGACATCCGTGGAATTGATCCTCACTTCTGCACACATAAAATTCTCATGGAGGACGACTTTAAGCCCACAATTCAAAGCCAACGAAGGGTGAATCCTAAAATCCATGAAGTCATCAAAAAAGAGGTTATCAAACTTCTTGATGCGGGTATGATTTACCCTATTTTGGATTCACCGTGGGTTAGTCCAGTCCATTGTGTGCCTAAGAAAGGCGGAATCACCGTTGTGCCCAATGCAAACAACGAGTTAATTCCTACCCGTCTCGTTACTGGGTGGAGAGTTTGTATAGACTACCGCAAACTCAATGATGCCACGAGAAAGGATCATTTCCCTCTACCTTTTATGGACCAAATGCTTGAACGTTTAGCGGGTAATGAATATTACTGCTTTCTTGATGGTTTCTCGGGTTATTTTCAAATACCCATCGATCCCCAAGATCAAGAGAAGACAACATTCACTTGTCCCTACGGCACATTTGCTTATAAAAGAATGCCTTTTGGCTTATGCAATGCCCCCGGGACTTTCCAAGGGTGCATGTTGGCTATCTTCCATGATATGGTTGAACAAACCATGGAAGTCTTCATGGATGATTTCTCGGTCTTCGGGGATTCCTTCTCTTCCTGCCTTGCCAATTTGGAACGTATGCTTAAGCGGTGCGAAGACACTCGCCTTGTTCTGAATTGGGAAAAATGCCATTTTATGGTAAAAGAAGGCATTGTGCTAGGACACAAAATCTCTAAAGCCGGTCTTGAAGTCGACCGTGCTAAAGTAGATGTCATAGCCAAATTACCTCCACCTTCAACTGTGAAGGGTGTGAGAAGTTTTCTGGGTCATGCGGGCTTCTATCGTCGATTCATTCAGGATTTCTCTAAAATCGCTCGCCCGATGACCCACCTCTTGGAAAAAGATACTACTTTTATCTTTTCTAAAGAGTGTCTCGAAGCCTTCAATCTTCTTAAGGATAAGCTAACTAAGGCACCGGTCTTGGTTACCCCTAATTGGGAGCTGCCTTTTGAATTGATGTGCGATGCTAGCGACTTTGCTATTGGTGCGGTTTTGGGCCAAAGAGTGAATAAACACTTCCAACCAATCCTCTACGCTAGCAAAACAATGACGGGGGCTCAATTGCATTATACGACAACCGAAAAAGAGCTTTTAGCTGTTGTCTATGCTTTTGAAAAATTCTGCCCCTATCTTGTTTTATCCACCACCATCGTATACATGGAACATTCCGCGTTGAAGTACTTGATGACAAAGAACGATTCTAAGCCAAGACTTCTTCGATGGGTTTTACTCCTTCAAGAATTCAACATTGAAATTCGTGACAAGAAGGGAGCCGAAAATCTGGCCGCGGATCATTTGAGCAGACTTGAGGATCCATATCAAGGGGATCATCCGAACAAAGAGATCAATGACTCTTTCCCCCTTGATACCTTAATGTCTATAAATCTCAATCTTGATGGCACCCCGTGGTTTGCGGACATTGCAAACTACTTAGCGGGTGGTATTCTCATCCAAGGGTTAACATCCCAACAAAAGAAGAAGTTCTTGAACGATGTTAAGACTTACTTTTGGGATGACCCTTATCTATTCAAACAGTGTGCTGCTCTGATTATTCATCGATGTGTTGACGGACCGGCAGCTTTCGATATCCTCCAAGCTTGCCACAAAGGACCCACCGGTGGTCACTTTGGTCCCAACTACACCGCTAAGAAAGTGTTTGATTCACGATTCTACTGGCCCACCATTTATCGTGACGCTCACGAAATGGTTAAACATTGTGATGCTTGCCAACGTCAAGGCAAGATCACACATAAGGATGAGATGCCTCAAAATTTCATACAGGAATGTGAAATCTTTGACGTATGGGGCATCGACTTTATGGGGCCATTTCCATCATCCAAAGGGAACAAGTACATCCTCGTCGCTGTCGACTACGTCTCTAAATGGGTTGAAGCTAAGGCTCTTCCTACGAATGATGCGAGGGTGGTTGTGAACTTTTTGAAGCAGCTTTTCGCTCGATTTGGCGTTCCTCGTGCTATCATCAGTGACCGCGGGACTCATTTTTGCAACGATCAATTTGCACGAGTCATGGCAAAGTATGGTGTCAATCACCGTCTTTCCACCACCTATCATCCCCAAACCAATGGGCAAGCCGAAATTTCCAATCGTGGCTTGAAGAGAATTTTGGAGCGTACTGTGGGAGAGCATCGCGCCGCGTGGGCCGATAAGTTAGATGATGCTCTGTGGGCTTTCCGTACTGCTTACAAGACCCCGATCGGTTGTACACCTTATCGTCTTGTGTACTGGAAAGCCTGCCACCTACCTATCGAGCTGGAACATAAGGCGCACTGGGCCTTGAAGTGGGCTAACTTCGACATCAACAAAGCCGGTGATCATCGCAAGGTTTAACTCAACGAGCTAAATGAACTGAGGAATGAAGCTTATGAGAACTCGTTGATCTACAAGGAGAAGACGAAGATTATCCACGATGCTAAAATCAAGAACTGAGAGTTCCACGTTGGTGATCAAGTCTTACTCTTTAACTCTCGGTTGAAGATCTTCTCTGGCAAGTTGAAGAGCCGCTGGACTGGTCCATTCACCGTCACCAAAGTCTTTCCGTATGGGACCATTGAGCTTTCTCAGCCGAATGGGCCCAACTTCAAGGTGCATGGACAGCGTTTGAAGCTGTACTTTGGTAAGGACATCTCTCAGGAGATGATTCCATCCCTCACCGCGTTCCCCATGAACTAAAATTGGGTCGAGTCAGGCTCATGACTCGGTGAACAAAAACAAGCGCTTCTCGGGAGGCAACCCGTGTTCTATCCTTTACTGCTTTCATAATAAGTGTAGGGGGAGCCCCGCATATGTTTGTTGTCTTGTTTCTTGTGCTGTGCAGAGATAAAAGCTTCAGCGAGCATCTTGATGACTTTTGACGAACCGTGATACCGTGTTTCCATCTTCCCGGTTCTATCCTAAACTCTTGTGATTCAATATTTCATATTCTATATGTTCACATTGAATTCACTTTAGTTGTCCTTCCCTTAGCAAGATTTAAACAAAGTGCACAATGTCCTAAGTGTAGGGGAGTTTACTCCCACATGCTCAAACATTGAGGACAATGTTTATCTCAAGTGTAGGGGGGACTTCTATCGAAGTAAGTGGTCTTTTCCATGAATTTGCCCTCATTTTAACCGGAAAATTTGATTTTTCGACATTTTTCAAAATTTTTAATCTATTTTGGCCTAGTTGTATAGTTGTATTTGCCTTTGTTATGTTTATTTTCTCTCCATTGCTAGAATAGTATTTTCAATAAAGTGGTTTTAGATTTTTCTTAGTCGTGAACATTTTGACTCAACCCGAGTTTACTTGCCTAAGTTTACTCTAGCTAGTATCCTTAACGTGTTTAAGTCAAGTTTTGCTAGGCTTTTATATAGGGAGCTATAAAACGCGAAAGTCTTAACTCTCACGGGTTAAGAACAAGAACTTTTCGCAAGTTCCTATAATTGATCCTAGAGAGTCGTTTATTAAGGAAACTTTAAAACGCGATTTCTAAACTTGAAAAAGTCTAAGAATTTGCAAGATCCTATAGGCGACTCGAAAACCCAAAACTTTGATTTAATAGGCTAAGCATCCACGAGTCTCATTCCTTGAGATTTTAAACTGTGGAGAACGAGAGATGATAGAGCCAATTATAAGTTCGGTATTCTTTCATGAATTTATGTGAGTTAATTATGAGCCTATTCTCCCTCCGCTTGTTAATAAATGAATCTGCTAATAAATAAGGTTGTACGATTTAAAAGGTTACTTAGCTTCTAGCCCCAGATCGTTTAAAAGTTGCTCGGTAATGACGAGAGTTCATAGCCAAGGCATAACTTATGAAGCGGGGCGCGAAGATTGGCGAGTCCGAAAAGGCCCTAACAAGGCATGAGGGCTACATTTTGTTGCTAAAGATCCAAAAGTGATGTGAAGAATCATTTATCGAAAATCAATATGAAGGATCGAGACACACGACGAAAAGCAAGAACTCCCCAAAAGTCATGGAGAAGTCTATCCGAAAAGACCCTAACAAGGTATGAGGATAAATAGATCCAAGTCCTAAAAGGAGGCGGATCGTTGTATATCAAAGTCCAAAATAAAGATTGGAGAAAAATGAAGAAGTCGTGGTCCAAAGATGAAGAATCTCTCAAAAACTTCAAGTGAAGAAATTCCTATTATGAAGAGAAGACCATAATTTCAAGAACGTCTCTCGAAGATTCGAAGTATGAAGTCGCTGCCAAATATCGGCCCGAGAAAGGTCTCAAATCGCGAACCAAGTTATGCCAAGATATGAACTTTTTGATATCCCGAGAAGCAGTTTTAAAAGATTTGGTCCTTTAGCTAACTATTGATTAAATCGTTCACCTTATTTTCGGACTAAATAACTATTGAAATAAGTCAAACAATGCATCCTCGTGATCATTCAAGACAAAAATAAAATATAAGAGATACACCTAGGAATAAGGGAGTCTAAGTGAATAATTGGCCCACATGAGTTCGTGATAGTTTGCTAACTTATAATAACAATGATCTCGTTTTTAAGCTTGGTATGGGGAACGTGAAACTTGAGGATGATAAACGTTCATGGCCGCCAAAACCCAATGTAAGTTTCTAATTTCTTTACTTATTTCTATCTTTTATGTTTAGTATTTAATAAAGGCCAAAGTGGGTTATTTATGATGGAAAATGTAAACCGTGCTTTAAAATTAATGCATTGCATGAGGGCATTGCAATGGTCAAGTGTAGGGGATTTAATAAGTGTGAAAACACTTATCCTTTTACCACTTACTTCCAATAATAACAAGACCAAAACGTGTGATTTATGTCGTAAAAGTCGGAATTATGCGTGGTTTGTGTTTTTATTGTGTTTTAGGACCAAAATATTAAAAAGGAAGAAAACACGGGCTTTCACGGGCTTTTATCGAAGAAAACGGGAAAAGACGAAGTCAAAAGATCAAGAGTGCAAAAAGAACGGAAGTCCAAGGCCTATTCTGAAGATTTATCGAAGAAAAAGTCTAAAGACGGAAGTTTTAACGAAGTCAAAGAACTTAAGTCTAATAGAAGAAGAAAATTAAAAAGACAAGTTCAAATCCCGAGACGACAAAGACGAAGAATTAAAGTCGAGTCGAGAAAACTTGAAGAAAGCAAGAGAGAAGATGCAACACATGCACTCCTTCCACCTTCCCTATAAATACCCTCCTAATAGTCATTAGGAGGGGGTTAGAGTTTTTAGTTAATTTTCACTTTTTTTAGTTTTCTCTAGTTTTTAGAGAGAGAAAGTCTTAAACTTTCTCTCACTAGTTCATCTTTTTCTTTTAATCTTTCAAGATTAAACACTTTGTATTGCTTATTTTTATTAATCAAGTTCTATTTTAAGCTTTAATCCTTAATCTCATTCTACTTTTCTTTGATTTAAGGTTGATTTTGGTGCGTATATCATAAGATCCGTGTTGTTCTAATTGATTTCGTGCTAAAAAGTTAATCTTTTGATCATTTTATAAGCTTTCATTTGATTAAGCTTTAAGACTTTTGTGCTTATTGGCTTATTTTTATGATTAGCTTATTTTTCTTATTAAAAAGTTTTATTAAAAAGTTTATGTTTTTATTGTTTAATCTAAAAATTTGTTTGATTTCGAGTTAGATAAGTTGATTAAAGTGCTTATTTGATTCGGTCTAGTATTCGGATTGTTGAGTTTTGGATATTAGCTTATTAAACTTAGCTTATTATCTAGCTTAACCAAATTCCTTTATTTTCGGAAAAGGGAGTTTAAAACCCCTTTCCGATTGGCCAATTTTCCGACCGGACCCCATCCAAACATTCCGATTGATCCAATCGGATTAGGGTTTGTGAATTCCGACTGGCATCACCAAGCATTCCGATTGGTGGCTTCGCTCATATTCCGACGGTAAGGTTTTTACTTGTTCCGATTGGGATTTGTCCCGTATTCCGATTGGCAGTTTTGTTTAGCATCCCGATTTGGTCAAAGTTTACATATTCTGATTGTGGGCATCATCCCACATTCCGATCACAAGTTTTACCATCTTTCCGATCAACCGATCGGAATACATTCCGATCGGGTTACCTTTTGGGGTTTAGTCCGATTGTTTTGTTTTGTTAAACTCCGTTCTTACTTTCTTATAGTACTTTTTATTTTCAGCAAATTTCCTAAGTGTTAGTTTTATTTAGTGTATTATTACTTTTCCATTTTCACCTTTAAGTTTCCATGCATTTATTTTACTTGTCATTTTAATATTAATCTTTTAACTTCCTTTTTACTCAACGACACTTTAATTACTTGCAAATAGTTTAAAACAAACCAAACCATTCTCTTGATTCACCAAAAGACAATTGAGTCGCACTTAAGACCGGTTTTCAATTCGAAAGGATTCGGACGATAAATATTTTATACCTAGCCAAAAGCGAAATATTAGTCGTAAAAATCATGTTTATAGTTTTATAACTTATAAAACTTATCAAACTACCATTTTTATACAATGTCCATTTGTTTATCCTTATATATATTTATATAAATGTATTATATGAGTTAGTGGGTTTTAATTCACATTTTATACTATTTTTATTTGAGTGCCTATATAATACTATTATACTTTAATTTCCCAAAATCTGATTTTATTTTCATGTTCACCAAAACTGCCATATCTAGAGTTCTATATGGAGATAGAAGCTCAAATTTTTATGACATAAACTACATGATATGTGCTCCATTTAACTCTTCTATAGCTACTGTGAATCAGCCTCTAAGTATTTTCTAAAAATCGTCCAAAACAGTGAACTCAGATTTGTACTCTAAACTTGTTTTGATCATATCTCACTCATCCTAATGATTCCATTGCATGGCCAAATCTCACATGTGTACAAGATATATTACTTACTGTATATCCATTAATCTATGACATTTTTATCAGTTCACCATATGATTCTTTACTGTTTTATACAGCCAACAATTTAAACAAGATTTTAGCCTTGTTTCTTATAGTTTTTCATCTTTTTAAGCATGTTTATCAACACCAAATCCCCACACAATATTTTTAATCATCATTCATCATCATATACATATACATAAATAAAAGAAATACAAGATTAAATAATCAAAAATATCAAGAGGATGAGAAGAACAATCTTTATACCACCATAATGATGTAGGTTGTGATCAAAACATGGATTTTGATGGAGAAACTTGTGAATAACCAAGACCATCTTCAAGACCACCATTCTTCATGAACACCTTGTGGAAAATCAGCCCCAAGACTCCATGGAAATTCCTCCTTAGATGTTATAATCACCACCAATCAATAGGGTTTCAAAAGGGCTTCATCATGTGTGTAAATAACACATGATTTCATGGTTAAACTTGATCAAGATTGGGTGTTTGTGAGTGATATGGGACGGCACACATAGAGAAGAAGAGAGGATTTTTGGTTGTTTTGCATGTGTGAAATGAATAAGTGGTATGTTGCAAGTGGTTTTTAGGTTAAGTGGAGTAGCTTTTAAGCTAAGCTAACACTTGTTAGCTTAGTTGCTACAATGTTGACACATCATGAGATGTGTTGGCTTACTCTTGCCGTCCAAGAGTGGGGGTGGGGCAAGATTTATCTTGTCTCATCCCCATTTAAATACGGGTATTCCTCGATTCTAGTTTCCTCGATTTGCGTGCCCTCGGGTCGTTTTACGAAAAACGTTTTTATAAATTATGAATCAACGGCACAAAACGAATCTAATAAAAATTGTCTTATTAAAAACGGAGTTCGAAAACGTAAATACGTAATCCTAAGGTTTCCGGTTTGGTCGTAAAGGACGTTAAAATAAAATCGTAAGTCCTAATCTCTTCTCGTAAATTTGTGAGTTTATGAACCAACACAAATTTAAAACTCCAAAATAATATTCACGGATAAATTTATTTTCTGAAATGTCGGACTGTCACCAAAGGCGGTGTATGTAAACGTGAGCACGTAACGTAGAATCCTCCGGTTTAGACGTAGTCGATGCTACTTCAAGATGTAAATCCAAATTTCTTCCCAAAAATAAGTAAGTTCATAATATAACATTAAAATAATATTTTCAATTAAATATTGAGAATAAAATATAACCCATAAATTGACGGATTGTCACAACGTTTCTCCTTTCTAAGTCTTGATGGAGGCATAATTCAAAGATTAAGGCATAATTCACTTTCAATTTCGCATAGATTTTTCGGCCTTGTGAGCTTCAAATTGTTTGCTTGATTTAGGTGAGCACTTGAAATCTTATTATTGGGTGAAGCTTTCGATTATTCGGGTTGCCAATACTTCAAAACCGTGACGCTGGTGATACATTAATGTCTTCCAAATTTAATTACACGAAAGCTACTAGAAAAGACTAGAAACCAACAATCAAGACTAAACCGCTAAGTCAATATTTATTAAGCAAAAAATATTTACTAGAAAAGGGAGAATAAGAAAACAACGAGAACACATGAGTTTTTGAAAGAATACGAGTACTATACGTTTAGCATAATAACTTATAATTAACTCTATCATTTCTCGTCCTCATTTAAGAGACTTAGCCTAATATAAAGTTAAGGAATGAAGCTAAGTGCTCAACACGCACGGTCGAGTCAAAAGTTACTCTTATTCTCGCCATCAGAAAATCTACATTCGTGTCTTCAAACGCTTATAAAACATGAGAAAAATTTTAAAATTTGGCCATTTTTAACCTTATTTTGCAACAAAAACGATAAACAAAAAGATAAACTTTGGAAAGCGTGAAGGTTTGGCAAGGCAAGTATCTATTCACCCCCCATACTAAAGTTAAACATTGTCCTCAATGTTTTGAGTCTAAGGGTTGGAAACCCCATACTAGAGACGAATTCGAATGCATAATCTAGCATGAAAAGGGTGTAACCGTTAAATTTAAAGCCATTTATGAAGTGTGCTAATAACCTAAGGTTAGAGCACAAAAGGATATATCATGGATATTGAGAAATTCTTCAAAGCAAACGATCGAGTGCTCCCATAAAACGAACACGAGAGGCTCCAATCGTGAAGATCATGATCATCTAAAATCCACAATTCACAAACAACCATGGAACAAAGGTTGGAAGGGCGCAAATCCCCTCACGTTACTACATTAGAAAGCGATAATATGTACATAGGATAATCATGGGACTCCTCCACGAGGCACCTCATTTTTAATTACCGAGTCATGAGCTCGACTCGATCCCCTCAATACTAATTATCATTGGGGAAGGTGATTTGGTCGAGGTAGTTCAAGGATGGGACTTCCCCGCCAAAGTAGTGCTTCAACCTATGTCCATTCACCTTGAAATTGGGGCCATCATTTTGAGCTAGGTCGATGGTCCCATAAGGAAAAACTTGAGTCACGATGAATGGACCGGACCAACGGGATTTCAACTTGCCGGAAAATATTTTCAAACGAGAGATAAAAAGCAACACTTGATCTCCAATGTTAAAAACCTGGTTTTTAATTTTTGAGTCATGAAACTTTTTAGTTTTTTCTTTGTAAATCAATGAATTTTCATAAGCAATATCTCTCAATTCATCCAATTCATTTAATTGCATTTTCTGGTGTTTTCCCGCGGTCTCAATATCATCATTACAATGCTTAAGGGCCCAATAAGCTTTGTGTTCTAGTTCAATTGGCAAATGAAAATTCTTCCCATACACAAGCTTATAAAGAGTGCACCCGATGGGTGTCTTATGAGCGGTCCAAAAGGCCCATAAAGCATCGTCCAACTTATCCGACCAAGATTGTCGCTCCAATCGATCTCTCCAAGATCCTCTTCAACGCTCGGTTTGAAACCTCGACTTGCCCACTCGTTTGTGGGTGATAAGCCGTAGAAAGCCGATGTGTAACCCCATATTTGCTTAGGACCCTTTCGAATTGGTCGTTACAAAAATGGGTTCCACGATCGCTTATGATCGCACGAAGGGTTCCAAACCGAGAAAAAAACTTTTCAAAAACTTGACTACCCCACGAGCATCGTTCATGGGCAAAGCCTTAGCTTCCACCCACTTGGATAGGTAGTCAACGACGACAAGGATGTACTTATTACCATGAGATGATGGGAATGGTCCCATAAAGTCAATACCCCAAACGTCAAAGATCTCACACACTTGAATGATATTTTGTGGCATCTCATCGTTTTGTGAGGCTTTTCCTTGTCGTTGGCATGAGTCACATGACTTCACAAGTGCATGTGCATCTCGGTAAATAGTAGGCCAAAAGAAAACGGCATCAAAGACCTTCTTAGCGGTGAGATTGGCACCGTGGTGACCACCCGTGGGTCCCTCGTGACAAGCTCTAAGGATGTTAGAAGCTTCGGTACCAAAGACACAACATTGAATAATTTTTTCCGCATAAGTCCGAAAGAGATAAGGGTCGTTCCAAAAGTAGAACTTGACCTCACGAAAGAATTTACATTTTTCTTGAGTCGTCATACCCTTATTGATGAGGTTCCCCGCATGGTAATTTGCGATGTCCGCAAACCATGGGTTGGATGAATCAAGCTTAGAATTCACTACACCAAGTGTCTCGAGCGGAAATGTTTCGGTGATTTCCTTTGGCTCGTAAACACTTTGGCGAGGATCTTCCAAACGAGAAAGATGATCGGCCGATAGATTCTCGGCTCCTTTTTTGTCAAGGATTTTGACATCAAATTCTTGTAGGAGGAGAATCCAAAGAAGTAATCTCGGCTTTGCATCTTGTTTATCCATGAGATACTTGATAGCCGAATGATCCGTATACACTATGCATCAAGTCAAGTAGAGTTAAGGTCAGAATTTCTCAAATGCATACACCAAGGCAAGGAATTCCTTTTCCGTTGTAGTGTATTTAAGTCGAGCCTCAGTCATCGCCTTGCTAGCATAGTGAATAGGAAAGAAGTGTTTTTCATGACGTTGCCCCAATACGTCCCCAATAGCGTAGTCACTAGCACATGAGCTCAAAGGGGAGGTTCCAATTGGGAGCAACAAGAATGGGAGCTTCGGTAAGTTTCCTCTTAAGGATCTCAAAGGCTCATACACAATCTTCGTTAAAGACAAATGGTGCATCTTTTTCGATGAGGTGTGTTATAGGTCGAGAAATCTTTAAAAAATCCTTGATGAATCGACGATAAAAGCCCGCGTGGCCTAGGAAACTCCTAACTCCCTTAACGGTTTTGGGATGAGGTAATTTGGCGATGACGTCTACCTTAGCTTTGTCTTCCTCAATCCCCACTTTCGAAACCTTGTTCCCTAAGACGATTGTTGATCCCAAACTCAGATCGATTAAGCTTGTGTATTACGAGATTAGATCAAGTTATACATGTAGAGAAACTTTGTTTATGTATAAAGTAATCTCTAAGTGTTATGCGGAATTAACACTTAAACAAGAACACACAAAGATGTAAAACAAACTTTCACTTGATTGATAATAACGAACTTGCTTACAAAGAAAGTGTTTAACGTATGAAAACTTATTATAAAACATAACCTAAAGGTCTTCTTTTATAGACATAAGAAGCCTTGTACAAGAGTCTACGTATCAACTATTCTAGGTAAAGATAATTATAGAAAATACAATTTTGAACTTATCTTTACTAGAAACAAACTAGAAACATAATACGCGTAGACCATATCTTTCTATCAGTGCTTGTCTTCAACCTATCAACGCTTGACTTCTTCTTATCAACGCTTGATCTGTCAGCGTTTGTTTTTTTCCTATCAAAGCTTGTTTTCTTCTTGTCAGCGCTCAAGTGGACTGGCTACATTTTATTCCCAACAATCCTCCCCTAAACTTGATATCTACTCTAGTAATCAAGAATCTGAATAAAAATTAAAAACTAGGAGGAATCTTACAACACTTATCATATTGGTAATAAACATGCCTAATCAAATCTTTGGCCATGTAACTTGAATAGTCAATCTCCAACTGTGTTGTCTTCATCTTCTCCAAAACTTCTTTGGACATGGGATACTGACCATCTACAAGAAGATACTCAGCAAAATTTGTAGAGCTCAAATAATATAAACCAACAGCTGAATACAAACGGCATTGAAGACCACTGAGATCATCCTCAAGATCCTTCCAGACAGCAGGATCTTCTTCTGTTGGTCCACACATTCTCTTGAATGTGGACCAAAGTTTTATTCCATTGACTAAAGTAGGAGCTTCAGTCTCATACTTGGCCTCCAACAACCTCCAAAGGTCCACCAAGTCTTCTCTATCAACACTTGCAAAGAGAGATATAAGAGTGGTAAATGTGTGTACCTCTTTCCCATACATGCCAATCTTCCAAAACCCACTTTCATCTTCTTCATAGCTTATAATATGGTTTCGGGCATCAAGATGTAACACTTGTACCATATCTGAAGCTTCCAATGGTGAGAGCTTGATGCTCCTTCTTATAACAGCTTCACTAGGCTTCAATCTATCCATATCATTAGGAAACTCAAGAGGAACTCCCTTCTTCAAAGGTCTAGGAACAATCATTGCCTTCTTAAGCTCCATCTCTTCGGCAAGTTCTTCTTTCCTTTCGTCTGAAAGAAGTCTGATAGTATTCATTTCCTGCACTTTTGCCCAAATGGGATAAGCCTTGTACTCCAACACTTCAAAGGGTTATCCCAACAATTTCTTATAGGTCCATCATGTTCCCTGACATCTGAGTTGCATGTAGTACAACTCCCTTCTATCCCTCTTCAACATTGAGAGAACATTGCTAGCTTTGTGTTTCAGAATAACCTTGCAGTCTTTTTGTACTCTTAGAAGAATCTCCAAACCCTAAATCTGGTCTGAAATAGTCAAATTTGGATTCTCCATACACCTATCCTCCCAAGCATGGTACATCTGAACAACTTTTGGCATATCAAAATCTACTTGCAATTTCAACTCATTCAGCTTCTCTCTTGCCAAATCATCACCATACTCAAGTCTTTTTGGTTGTTCTATTACCATCACACTTGAATCTGAACTTGCTTCATCACTTCCTTCTTGTTCCTCTGAAGTAACAACAAATGGTGATTCACCAACCTTCTTTCTTTCTTGTTCCACAAGTTGTGCAGCCAACCTTCTATCAAACTCTACCTGTGCTGCATCCTTTGGAACTTCTACTTCTACCATGATTCCTTTACCCTTATCTAATGGATCAATGATGGGTAAGGATGATGGTAATACCTGTGAAGATACTTCTTTGATGATAGTTGATGACTGGAATACATCAACCTCATCTGCAGGTCTGTCAACGCTCAAATTTCTTGTGCCAGCGCCCAATTTGCTCATGTCAGCGCTTGGTGTGTCAGCGTTCAAATTTTGCTTGTCAACGCCCAAATTACTTGTCTCATCGCCTCTTGTAATTTGCTCCAACATAGCTGTAAAAGACAAGTCTAAATTTGTAGGAGTTAACAGAGATCTAACAAAACCTGGTTGCTTCTTCAATTCAGTTAAGGCTTCAGCAACACCCAAAGATTCACCATCATGTGAGCCTTTATCACTTACATTAATCTGCTCATCCTCCCCTTTGGAAGATTCCTCCATACCACGCCTTAGGCTAGCATTCTCCAAAATGACAATCCTCTCCCTCAATTGCTTAAGTTCAAGGCCTTGTGTACTGACAGTATGTACCAAGTCTGCATTTTGCTTTTGCAAGCTAATGCAGACAGCCGTCAATTCCATTAATGTGTATGGTTCCAATCTGCCCTCCTCTAAAATGGGTATTTGACCTTCCAAGTTAGATTCATAGGGCATGTATGAGGTCTTAAAGATGTTAGGACTGTCTTGGCCTGCATCTAAGCCAGAACCAATAGTCCCAGCCTCATCCATAGCACCAACCACACTTGTGGTGGTGGTTCTCTATGCTACATGGCTAGGACCACTAGAGGAGAACACTCCAGTAGTCCTTTGGCGTTTTTGCAACCTATATTGTGGTGGGGTAGAAGATGATGTGGATTGGGTGGATGTTGGAAGGTTAAGGGGTGTTTTGGTCTGTGAAGGAATTGTGTAAACGTCTCGATTACTTGTGTCAACGACAATATTTAAGGTGTCAGCGTTGAAGGGTTCTTGGTCAATTTCCATTTGTGGAGGTGAAGGTAAAGGTTCTGGTATTGGGTCAAGTTGTGGTTGTGGGTCTGGTTGGGGTTGTGTTGCTGCAATAACAGCAAGCATAGCTTGGGTGAGGGATAATTCACGGTGAGGGGGTGAGTTCATCTTTGTAAAAATAGCTTTCTTTTGCGCAGGGATCTCATAAGAATCATCATGATCCCTTGTGCAGTAATTTTGCACATCAAAAACCATTTGTAAAAATCTGGGATAAGCCAAAGTCATCTTACTCCCTTTGTTTTTACACATGCCATCAAAAATCATTTTAGAATAATTAAACTTTTTTCCAGTTGCAATGCACACAATAGCACTAGCAAATGATCTATTAATCTCATTGTGTGCAGTACACTTGGGACTCAAACATTGCAAGATGACATGTACGAGGTACTTCCAGGCTGGGGGAAACTCCTGTTTATGATATTTTTTTAAAGGTCCCTCATCAGGGAATGGATAACACAAATCCCTTAGTCCTTGTTCTATTTCATGAATGGGAAGGGTGGTTATACCATCTGCATCATCAAGATGCAAAGCCTCGCGAACCAAGGCTTCAGTAACCACCCATGTACGCCCATGAACAATAGATGATAATGTAGTCACATTATTAACTATTGATGAACTTACAGTGTTCCAAAACTGTTTAATATATGTGACAGGGATGAGAGGAGCATGAGAAAGAGCATACCTAATTGGGGATGCATTCAAATACGCCGCCATCTGGGTGAATTGTAGAAACAGAGTGTCATCAGCGTCCAAATATGCAATCATGTTGTGTTGACTCCTGAATCCCAATACCAAATCACTTGGTTTAAATTTTGGTGCCATTGTAGAAGAAAGCTGTTTGTGAATTATTGATAAAGATGAATTATAGGAGAAAATTGTTAGACAAGAATATGAGGTACCCTGTTTAAAAATAGGAGCCAAATATATAGGAGAGAAAGATGCATGTGATTGGTCAAAAATGAGGCAACTATTTTCAAAAGATAATGATGAAAATATTGAAAAGAAAATAAGTTATCTCATGCATTAATTAAAAGTTATCTACTCCCAAAATCACGGCCCCAAAATTTGTCAAAAATAACAACTGGGTAGGTCCCAATGAGTGTCAATGGTCAAAAATAACCCATCAACGCCCAATGGCTATATTCTTGTCAACGTTTGCCAAAGCCATGTCAGCGTCTAAATTGGTCATAACAACGCTTGGAAAAATACTTGTCAGCGTCCAAAAATAAAAGTAATAAAAATGAAAAAGGACCTTAACAAAGTAATTTATCCTAGTGAAGATAACCTGTAAGTTGATAATTATTATAGGGCGGCAAGCACTGTCCAGTTATGCAAACTTGCTTATGCAAGATAGACATAACAGTCCTCTAGTGTCCCTTGCTAACCAAAATTCTTAACAACTAAGTTACCTCATAAAATTCCTTATAACTCCTAGGTAAAACCCATGATAAAATCATTCCCAAGTCTCCCAACAGACCACAACCAATTCTAGGCAAAAAAAATGTCTTGGCAGCATGCATAGTATATCAACTTTGCATGCTACACTGCCTCATGATTTAGTAAAACTAACTCATACTCACCTGTGGACACAATCTAGAATTGTGATAAGAGTATCATAAGGATACTCAAAAGTCCTAAAGGTTCCTAAAACCTCCCCTTAAACTATGATACATATGTTGCCCCAAAAATATGCATGAACATAAAAATTTATTTCAAGATAGGAATATAAATATTCCAACCATCATCCATAAATAAAAACATGCCCAAATTATTCTCCAAGGATCTATAAGCAACTCTGTATCCAATGGTACAATGCTAACACCACCTGCACACTTAGATTAAAAAACACAAAACTAACATTGTTGCTGACAACGCCACGATAACACTTGACAGCGTTAAGATAACCTTTGTTAGCGTTAGAAAAATATAGTGGAAAATCTAACGTCAAAAGACTAATAACAATGCATTATCCTGTACATACTTTTACATTAAGACCCCAAAACACATATTATGTGAGATTGATCATTCCAATACTTGTTACCAAGTATTGAAACCTTCCAACATCAAAAGGTTTATTTAATAAATCAGACACATTTTCTTCTGTGTCAACCCTATCTGGTTGTACTAAACCCTTTTCAAAACAATACCTTATAAAATGATGTCTAATTTCTATGTGTTTTGTTTTAGAATGATGTACAGGATTTTTAATAATGCATAAAGTGTTGTTATTGTCAACAAATATCTTGGTATGCATGAAATTATACCCATAATCCAACAGCTGGTTCTGAATCTATAAGACTTGTCCACAACAAGCTGCTGCAGCTACATACTCTGCTTCAGTTGTAGAATTGGCCACCACTGTTTGTTTCTTGCATTTCCAAGATATCAACCTACTCCCAAGAAACTCACATCCACCAGTTGTGGATTTTCCATCAAATTTATCACCACCATAGTCACTGTCTGAATATGCATTAAGCTCCAATGGTGAATCTTTTGGGTACCACAAGCCAAGATCTGGATAACATCTCAGGTACCTAAAGATTCTCTTGACAACATAAATGTGACATTCTTTGGGAGTCACTTGGTGGCGTGCACAAGCACACACAGCAAACATGATGTCAGTTCTTGAGGCTGTGAGATACATCAATGAACCAATCATTGATCTATAGTGCCTGACATCCACATCTTTTCCATCTCCAACTTTTCCCCAAGGGTGTCCTCTATCCATAGGAGTAGTAGCCCTCTTTTCATGTGGAGAAAAGCCAAACTTCTTCAAGATCTCTGCTACATACTTATCCTGAGAGATGAAGATACCATCTTCTTTCTGCTGAACTTGTAACCCTAGAAAGAAGTTCATCTCCCCCATTGCACTCATCTTGAATTTGTCAGTCATAAGCTTGGAAAAGTCTTCAGTCATATTTGGATTGGTGGAACCAAAAATGATATCATCAACATAAACCTGAACAAGTAAGACATCCTTACCAGCCTTCTTTGTAAATAATGTCTGGTCTATGGTGGCCCTTTTGAATCCATATTCCACCAAATAAGTGGACAATGTGCCATACCATGCTCTTGGGGCTTGATGAAGTCCATACATAGCTTTCTTGACTCTATACACCTTGTCTGGATTCTCTGGATCTTCAAAACCAGGAGGCTGCATAACATATACATCCTCAACAATTGTGCCATAGAGGAAGGCACTCTTCACATCCATTTGATAGACAGTGAAGCCAATGCAGGAAGCATAGGCTAGAAATATCCTTATAGCTTCAATCCTTACAACTGGTGCAAAGACCTCCTCATAGTCTATCCCTTCCTCTTGTGTATATCCCTGAGCCACTAAACGTGCCTTGTTTCTGAATACAATGCCTCTTTCATCTTTCTTGTTTCTTAGAACCCATCTTGTCCCAATAGGTATGACATACCTGGGACAATCAACCAGCTCCCAAACATCCTGAATAGAAAATTGGTGAATCTCATCCTACGTTGCTTCCACCCAACTTGGTTCTTTGAGAGCATCCAAATCTTCTTGGGTTCCTGTTGTGACAGAAAATAGGCAAACAAACATGCTTGAACAAGAGGGGTATCAACCTTCTTGTGTATATTGGTAATAAATCCACCAAGATTTTGATGAGATCTTCTAGTCTGAACAGGAGTCATGATATCCCTAATAATTTGAGAAGTGGGGTGATTCTTCATTGTAGAAGTGAGAACTCCTCCCTCAAAAAGTCTGTTGTCTTCAATCTCATTCTCCAAGTTGCCAATATCTTCTTCAGACTCTCTTCCATCAATATTTGTATGAACCTCTTCATGTCTATTAGAAGGTTCACCTTGTTCAAAATTGGAAGAGAAGATATGCTCAAAAGTGTTGTCAACGCCTGAACCAAGGTTGTCAGCGTTTGATCCATCAACGCCTGAATTGGTGCTGTCAACGTTTGAGCCATCAACGCCTGAATTAGTCCTGTCAACGCCAGATTTTCCTTTGTCAGTGCTTGAAGGACCATGCATGTTGTTAACTGGTGATACTTGGGGACCACCATTTTCCTTTCCAGCAGCAGCAGCAGCAGCAAAAGCATCTGTCCATATGGGAATAGTAACATACTCTTGTATAGGAGATGACTTGTCTACTTGTGATCCAACCTCTTCATTAACCTGTGTACCTGAAACATCAACAACTGTTTCTTCCACAACATTTGAAGTTACCTTCACAATGTCTTGTTTAGTAACAGGCATATAATTCAAAGTCCTAGATAGAGGTTCCAAGTCAAACAACCAATTTGGACCACTTTTAGGATCACTAGGTTTACTCTCTAAAAACCTAACATGTACTCTTTCAAGTATACGTTTTTCCTTCATAAGGTAAACCTTATATCCCTTGCTCTGCACTGAATAACCCATGAAATAGCCTTCATCACCTTTAGCACTAAATTTACCTAAGGCATCACTAGTATCTAGAACAACTACATGACAACCAAAAGGTTAAAGAAAACCAATATTAGGTTTCCTTCCCCAAAGTAACTCATAAGGTGTTTTGTTCTGTATCTTGTTGACCAATGCTCTATTCTGAACATAACAAGCTGTATTCACAGCCTCAGCCCAAAAAGCTATGGGAAAGTGAGCATCAGCCAACATAGTCCTGGCTGCTTCAATTAGGGTTCTATTCTTTCTCTCAGCAACCCCATTTTGCTGTGGGGTTCTGGCAACACTAAACTGCCTAGTAATCCCTTTCTTGGCACAAAAATCATCCAACAGTTTATTTCTAAACTCACCACCATTATCACTTCTAAGCATCTTAACTTCATTACCAGTTTTCTTTTCTATCTGGGTAATAAAGTCAATTAAAGTATCAGCAGTGTCACTTTTCATAGCCAAAAAGAAAGTCCAAGTAAACCTATAAAAGTCATCTGTGATAACAAAGCAGTATGATTTACCATTCAAACTCTCTATATTAGTTGGACCAAACAGGTCCATATGCAGTAAGTGAAGTGGTTTAGAACTAGAGTGCACCTGTTTAGACTTAAATTAGACCTTGTGCTGCTTGCCTTTAAGGCATGCAACACAAGAGTGGTCATTGTGGAAAGTCTTTTCAAGTAAACCATCAACCAAGACAAGTCTCACAAGCCTGTTTATATTCTTAAAGTTAATGTGCCCTAGTCTCCTGTGCCATAGATTACTCTCATCAACTGAAGCTTTAGCATAAAAACATGACATATTATTATTCATCCTAATACCATTAAGATTCACATTATAGATGTCCTTATGCCTAGGTGTTCTATAGTCAATATATTTCTCATCTGGATTTTTAAAATCCTTGCTCAACACCAAGCATTTAGTATCAGTAAAAAGAACCTTATTTTTGTTATCACAGACTTGTGATACACTAAAAAGATTATAATCAAGTTCTTTTACTAGAAACACGTTTTCAAAACACAAGTTCTTGGTGAGAAGAGTTCCTTTGCCTGTGATAGTTCCATATCCGCCTCCAAAGTAAACCTTGTCACCATCCTTAATGGGAGTGAAGTTTTTCAGATAATCCTCCTTCCTAGTCATGTGCCTAGAGCATCCACTCTCCCAATATCCATAATCATTGACCTGTTTTTGAATGCCCTGCATATAAAGAAAACAAATTAGTTCTCTTTGGTAACCCAAGCCTAAGCAGACTTGGATTCATCTGGTTGTTCAACAAGAACAGACTTATTTCTCATAACAACCCCTTGTTCATCCCTTTTTGGATGAAATACCCAGTTAACCCCAATTGGTTTTGTAATGACCTTTGAAATATAATTAAATCTGTTGCAGGTCATAGAAATCCCATTAGAATTAGGGTTTTGATCTTGCTTAGGTATCCATGTCAAGCTAGAAGAAGCTTTAGACCCCTTACCTTGTGGTTGCAAATATTTAGGTCTGGCAACGTTTCTGTCAGCGTTGGATTTGGTCTTGTCAACGCTGAAATTGCCCTTGTCAGCGTTGAACCTAGGGTTTGCTACAGAAACCCATTGCCTATTAGACCAAGTATTGGTCTTCTGAAATGGTCTTTGTCCATGAGTGTTAGACCCTCTAGTGAAGAATGGGGCTGGTCTAACAACTTGTGGACTTTGCTCCACAAAAGTTTTGGGTCTGACAGTGTTTGACTTTTTAACAGCGTTGACCTTGGAAGCGTTGACACACTTATATGCTAAATGTGAAAAGCTACCACAAGTGTAACAGGCTTTTCTAGACACAACCCTAGGTCTAGAAGAGAAGAAGCCTGTTCCATTATCACTATCTTGGCTTTTAGGTGACCTAGTATTCCTATACATTTCTACATACTTAATGCTAGGTTTTCTAACAGTGTTTGAGCTAAGGTCAACAGTCTTGCCAGTGATTGGGTTTGTTACCTTAATAGGGGTTGACTCATTTGGACTATCACAAAGCATGCCACCCTTGACAAATAAGGTAGGGTTGGCTTTCTTCCATTCATTCAAGTCAGTCAACTTTTGCCTATACTCTTCAACTGGGGTAAGGACTCTTGGTGGAGGAATAAATTCCTCTTCTTGGAGTTCTGGTAAACCAGTCCAAGATAAGTCCTTTCTTTGGACACCATAGAAGTCCCCAGCTGGTGGCGGAACAACAATATAGTCTTTCATCCCAATCCCAGTCATGTCCTTAGGATCCCTCTGTTTATTAACACATTCTCCTAGGGTTTGTGAGGCCTTATCAAAACTCTGAATTTTAAGGTCAATATTATCCTTATTCTTGATAGCCTCATCTAACTTAGCTTGTAATTAAGCATTGACCCTTTCCATGATGTTTCTAACATCATACTAGCATTTAACTCATGTTTTAAGATATTTATTTTATCTTTTAGGTCAAATTCCATTTTCTTATACTCCTCAACTGTCTTTTCAGTTTGAGTGAGAGCAATTTGATAGTTAGACAACTTGCATCTCTCAGTACTCACATCACTTAAAAATCTTAAAACCTCTTTGTTAAGTTTTTCAGTATTTAAACGACAACCCTTACTACAAAAAGCATCATCGTATACCTTATTATCTGATGAAGAGGAGGAGTGTGCCATGAGAGCATATTGAACATGCTCTTCTTCTTCTATTTCAGCAACCAAATCTTTATCCTCTTCCCCATCCTTAGCCAAATAGCTCCAGTCCCATCTAATACCATCAATTTCTTGCACTGCTACCATGGCCTTAGGATCCTGAGCCTTAACAACTTGGCTTGAGGGTTTTCGAGCATCAGATCTTCTTGAAGATCTGCATTCCCTCATAAAGTGCCCCATACGATGACAATTGTAGCACTCAACCTTGGATTTATCAAATCCAGCAGTGTCCTTTGCATTAAAGGTCATCTTCTTCTTAAACCTTCTATTCCACCTGTTTGCTCTTATACTTGCAAGAGCCATGTTCCACTTTATATCTATCTCCTCCAACTTCTCATCACTTATTTGCTCAAGGTCCTCATATGTAATCACTGAACCATTGGGCAATGAAGCAATGTATGCACACACAATATCCAGATCCAAACCAGCAGGCTTAACTCTTGATGAGTCAATTTTGTATGTATCAGCGTCTGAATGTGAGGCGTTGACAGGACATGATCCAGCGTTGACACATGTTGATCCAGTAACTGGGTGCATGTATACATCCTTCTGATCAAATTGACCTTCACTATGTGAGAAGAAGGCCATGTTACTATTGGTATACTTACTTCCATGCTCCAAAAGAGTTTCATTCTCCAACAGCCTCAGTTTGTTGTAGATATCATCAAAAGTAGAACTTTTGTGAGTGTTATTGGCAAGTATAGATCTTGCCTCAATCTTCCACGCGTCACCAAGGCTTTTAAGAAAAGTGGCAATAATGTCAACATCACCAACTTGTGTCCCTATGAAGGACAGCTTGCTTGTAATGTCAAGCAGTCTGCTTCTTACACTGCTAAGCTTCTCACTAGGTTGAGCCTAAAAAACAGCATACTCATGCATGAGTTGCTTCTTCTTCTCTTCCTTAGTATCAGCATTACCACCATAGGCAACTTCAAGGGCTGCCCAAAGGTCTTTTGCAGACTCATAACCTCTGTATTTATGCTGATTTTCTTGTCCAAAAGAGAGTTTTAGAATGTTTAGGGTTTTCATATCAACCCTTTTCTTTGCTATGTCTTCAGCAGACACAGCTCTACCATCATCAAGTTTTTCTTTCTTATCTGCTTCTGAACGTCCAGCAACAGCTGATCTTGTAGCAATGGCATTAGCAGTCTTTTCAGCTTTATTGAATGTTTTTCCATATTCAATAATCTCCCAGAGAGTGTAGTCATAGATCCCCAGATATTGCTCAAAGTTGAACTTCCACAGCTCAAAGTTGTTTGCATCAAGCATGGGAATCTTGATGTTTGGTAAGGATGAGGAGGAGGTTACTTCTGGATTTGACAAGATGTTTTTATGGTTTTGTGAAAATTAGGGTTTTGGTGATTTTAGGGTTCTTGTGTTCTTTAAGATCAAAAGTTTCTCAAGAAGCTCTGATACCACTTGTTGATCCCAAACTCAGATCGATTAAGCTTGTGTATTACGAGATTAGATCAAGTTATACACGTAGAGAAACTTTGTTTATGTATAAAGTAATCTAAGTGTTATGCGGAATTAACACTTAAACAAGAACACACAAAGATGTAAAACAAACTTTCACTTGATTGATAATAACGAACTTGCTTACAATGAAAGTGTTTAACGTATGAAAACTTATTATAAAACATAACCTAAAGGTCTTCTTTTATAGACATAAGAAGCCTTGTACAAGAGTCTACGTATCAACTATTCTAGGTAAAGAAAATTATAGAAAATACAATGTTGAACTTATCTTTACTAGAAACAAACTAGAAACATAATACGCGTAGACCATATCTTTCTATCAGTGCTTGTCTTCAAACTATCAACGCTTGACTTCTTCTTGTCAACGCTTGATCTGTCCGCGTTTGTTTTCTTTCTATCAACGCTTGTTTTCTTCTTGTCAGCGCTCAAGTGGACTGGCTACATTTTATTCCCAACAGATTGGCCGAAGACGTTTTTGTGAAAGTGGGAAAGTTCTATTATCCGGTAGAATTTATCGTTGTCGATATTCCCACGGATCATCAAGTTCCTCTTATTTTAGGTCGTTCATTTTTATTTGATGTGCATGCTAGAAAGATCACCTTACGTTTCAATGAAGAGGAACTTGTTATAAACGCAACTCAAAATTCTCAAATTTCTCATGTTTATTCCGTTGCTACCATAAACCTCGTTGATATGATCGACATTGTTTGTGAGGAATTTTCACACGAAGTTCTAAGTTTTGGTGATGATGAAAATAGTGGCAATCCTACTATGCTTGATCCCATTCTTGATAACTCGACACCAACCTTCACGCCATTTGAAGGTGGTGGTTCTACGTTGGAAGAATTCGATGTTCCACATACTTGTGATGAAGACCTCGACAATGATGAGGACTTCTCGATTATCAAGGATTTTCTTAACGATTTCCCATTTCCTCCACCCGAGGAGGTTATGAGTATCGAGCCCAAATCTGCAATTGAGGAACCACCAATCCTCGAGTTGAAATATTTACCTCCTCACCTTGAATATGTATTTTTTGAGGAGGATAACAAAGGGGCAATTGCGTGGAAATTAACCGACATTAAGGGGATCGATCCCAAATTTTGTACCCACAAAATCTTAATGGGGGAGGACTATAAACCCGCAATCCAATGTCAAAGGAGGGTGAACCCCAAAAGTCACGACGTTATAAAAAAGGATGTCCTTAAACTCCTTGACGCGGGAATAATTTACCCTATTTCCGTTAGCCCTTGGGTGAGTCCTTTTCATTGTGGCCCTAAGAAGGGAGGAATGATCGTTGTGCCAAATGATGCCAACGAGTTAATTCCAACTTGACTCGTGACCGGTTGGAGGGTGTGTATCGACTATCGTAAGTTGAATGACGCCAGTCATAAAGACCATTTTCCCTTGCGCTTCATGGACCAAATGTTGGAGCGTCTTGCGAGAAACGATTTCTATTGCTTTTTAGATGGTTTTTCCGGTTACTTCCAAATCCCCATCGATCCTCGTGATCAAGAAAAAACTACGTTTACATGTCCATATGGAACGTTTGCCTATCGTAGAATGCCATTCGGACTTTATAATGCACCGGGAACCTTTCAAAGGTGCATGATGGCTATTTTCATGACATGATCGAGAAGATGATGGAAGTCTTTTATGGATGATCTTTCCGTGTTTGGTTGTTCGTTCACTTCGTGTTTGTCGAATCTTGAGAGAATGTTAAAACGATGTGAGGAAACCAACCTTGTGCTTAATTGGGAAAAATGTTATTTCATGGTTAAGGAAGGAATCGTTGTTGGGTCAAAAAGTTGATGTGGCAGAAACTCAAAAACGAAGAAAACATGAAGACATTTGTCTAAGCGTTGTCAAGAGCAAATCAAGCATTGTCACATGTAATCCAAGCATTGACAGAAACATAGACAAGAAGCCTTTGGAAGCTTCTATTTAGATATATATGCAGGATATATTCTGTATATGTTTATTTAAATAGAAGATTTACATGTTTATTCATTCTTATCTCTTGTAAACCCTATTCCTTACACTATAAAAGGAACCAAGGGTATTAGGTTTATTCATAACTTTTATTCACAATGTAAACCTAAAGCATGTGTCGACTAGACGTGGGATTAATGTATACACGTCTAGTGATTGTTTGTTATTAATATAATGAGTAATCCATTTGTTTAATTCATGTGTTTTGTGCCTAAACACCTTGTTAATGTGTCGTGTTCTAATTCCGCTTTGATGATCTAATCATATGAACATGATGCATTCCTAGTAGCTAAAAGATTTGAGGAAACCAAGGTTTCCACAGTTGGTATCAGAGCCTGGTGGCTCGTGATGCTAGGACCAACAAGGTGTTCGTGTATCGTGAAGATAAGAAAAATCCGTCTAGGGTTTTTTTGGACGTTTTTGTGTGCGCAGCAGTATTCAGAAGGTCATAACCTTTTATTGGACCGTTGGATCGTCACGAAATTTTTTGTGTGTGTTCTACACATATATATCTAGATATCCACCAGAGGGATTGTCAAGATCTATCCCCAAGAAAAAGTTATTAAGCGTCAGCAATGGTCATATGCTGTTTTCTGTGAACAGTAATAGTAAAAACGCGATTTCTCCTTTGTTAACCGTTGGATCGTCGTGAAATTCGCGTTGTAGGTTCTTGACACTTGTGTCTAGGATCTCACTGAAGGGATCTTCGACCTGAGCTCTCATGAAGAAGTTATTCGATGTCGAAGTTTACTGCAGTTTATGGTTTTCACATAAAATCATGATTTAGGGTTTATAAAACCCTACATCAATTTGCCGCTGATGGTGGTTATTTAGACGCTGATAGATGTTGGTGTGACACTGATATATGTTGGTATGACGCTGACAAGGCATGAAGTAGACGCTAATGTCCAGGCGCTGACAGGTACAAAGTTGGCGCTGACAGGAATAAGTTAAGCGCTGTTGGGAAGCGCTGACACTTGTTGTTCGATATATACATTTTCAAACGCTGGCAAGTGTTGTCCGATATTGGACAACACACAGTGATGATATCTTGGACAAAGGAAGATATTGGACAACAAAAGGAATAGCTGCTGTGTAACACTCTCAAATTTCGTATCGGTACAGCGGAAGGGTCTTTTAGAGTGTTACGTGATAGCACAATAACTCCAATCATAGACAACACATAAAAGTGGTTGTACAAGGTTCAACATACATTCATTCGATTTAAAGTTTTAAAGTGTATAACAGGTCTCAAATTATACAGGTCATTAAGTTTACAAAACATTGATCGAATGAACATTTTTAATATTTTGTGGGCCATCAGAGTCGATCTCCATCCGGATTACCTTCAAGCACCTGAGATAAAAACATGCAAAAATCATATCAGTGAATGCCGAGTGAATTCATAGAGTTTAATAAAACCGTTATATAAAACAATCGTTGAAATCAGAACACAAGTATAATATCAGAAGTAAGTCCTTGTATTGCTAGTCAGGCAATATATATATCAAAGCATACATCTTAAACCGTCCATGAGACCGTAGCCTCAATATTACCATTATAGGTAATATTATTATCGTTATTAGCATCGTTATTGGATTACATTTGAATTCATTTGGATTATTATTAGCCGCATGACATTGTTACTTTACTATCAAAACAACGGGCCACGAACCCGACAAACAATTTGCCCATCTAAGTTAGCGTGTCGTCACAAAAATCACGCTATGTAATTCTTCTCATACATAAATTCGCTTACCAATCAATGTGGTACGACGGGGATCAACCGTCAAGGCGCGAACTGGGGTGATCGTCCCCAAATAGTACTATCATATGCATAAGCGTCTACCAAATCCCGGGAGTTCACAATTCATGCTAATGGGACTTTGAGTGACATAACCTAACTACTAATAATCCTTTTTATCTTGTTTATAGGGTCATCGCATCATTCGGGTCCATACATTAAGCATACCATCGGGACTACTTGTGTTCTATTTTTATCAAAAACTAGCATGTTATCTCCCTCGCGGGTTTACAAATCATTTTATAAAACATTTAAAAGAGTGCGAGGCTATGAACTCACGTTGATAATGAAAGGCGGATTATCGGCTACGGGTGTGCTTCGGTCACGGAAACCTATATAAATAATAATCGGTTTTAGACTTTTGTCCAATGACTTTATCAAAATAACAAATATACATATGATGATTTTGTATATATGATGATGATCAAGTGGGTTTATATATCCTTGTTTACTCATTTTAGTGTTTTTGTATTGGTAACTTTTTACTAGTTTACTAGTTTTACCTATTTACATGTTTTAAGACCAATAATCTTATTATAAGTTCTTTAACTTGTATTAGTCCATTTTATACTTGTATTATCAGTATTTATACTTTACATGTTGGGCCCAAATGGGTTAAGCCCAATAAGTACTTTTTATAAGTGTTTAACTTATTTAGTCCAATTATTAGTCCAATATGCTAACTTAGCTCGTTAATGTCCGTATGTCCTATAGTTCGGGTTTTATCGGGTTTTACTTGTATTAGATACTTATATATCAGTATATGACTTTTAAAAACTTTACATTAGACGGGTTTGATCGTCTATGTTTTAATTGGCGAAAAATGTTAATTTTACGGTAATAGCCGAAAAAGTCGTAAAAATCATATTTATAGTTTTTATAACTTATAAATATTATTCAACTACCATTTTTATAAATTGTCCATTTATTTAACCTTATACATATTTATATAAATCAAATTCATAAGTTAGTGGGTTTTAATTTCACATTTTATACTATATAATTTGAGTGCTTATATAATAGTATTAAACATTAATTCTTCAAAATCTGATTTTTAGTTTCATCTTCACCATTTTTATCATATCTAGAGTTCTACAATGAATTAGAAGCTAATTTTTGGATTGCATAAACTTCATATTATGTGCTACAAATAAGTTAGCTATATCTACTTCTCTTTTTATGTTTAACTATCCTTAACAGTCCCTACAAAACAGACTATTCAGATTAGCACACTCATCTTGTTTTGATCATATCTCACTCATTTTGATGATTCCATTACATGGCCAACTCTCACATGTGTATGACATCCTATACTTACTGTAAATGGATTCCACCATGCAAATTTATCAGTTTAAGTTTTGGTTACTTACTGTTTTTATACAGCCAACAAATTAAGCATGATTTTAGTCTTGTTTCTTATGGTTATTAATCTTTTTAAGCATATTTATCAACACTTGATCCCCACACAACATTTTTATCATCATATATTCATCATTTACATATACAACAAGAAAGAAAATACATTTGATTTTTACAAAAATAACAAAAGAAATGGAAAGGATGATCTTCTTTACCAACCAAGAGTATATCTTGTTTTTGGAAGACAACAACTTGATGAACACCAAATATATCTCCAAGATCATCAAACACCAAGAAAGTTTGTTGAGAAATTTTCCCTAGGACACAAGCAAATCACCTCCTTTGTTGTTAAAATGGCCACCAAGCAATCAAGGCTTCAAGGTTACTCCATAATATAGCTAGATAACAAGTATCTTGTGGCTAGAAAAGATCAAAATCGTGGTGTATGGTGGTAGAGTGGGACGGCAATGGTAGAGAGTTGAGAGAGTTTGAGAGTTGTTTGCATGAGAGAAATGGTGGTAATGAGAAAGTTAGATGGTTTAGTGGTTGAAGTAGCTTAAGTGTAAGGCTAGGCTTACACTTGTAAGCTAAGAGTTAAAAAGATGCCACATCTTTGATGTGGTGTCTAGTTTGGGCCGTCCCTTGTATAGTGGGGTGAGATAAATTATTTTTTCCCATCCCGCTAATTTACGGGTATTCCTCTATTCTAGTTTCCTCTATTTGCGTGCCCTCAGGTCGTTTTTCGAAAAACGTTTTTATAAATTATGAATCAACGAGACAAAATGAATCTAATAAAAATTGTCTCATAAAAAACGGAGTTCAAAAACGTAAATACGTAATCCTAAGGTTTCTGGTTTAGTCGTAAAGGACGCTAAATTATGCACGTAAGCCCAAATTTAAATCCGTAAATTGTGAGTTCATCAACCAACACAAAATAAGTTTCAAAATTTTATACGAGAAAATAATTCACTACCTGAAAATGTTAGATTGTCACAGCTTTTCCTCCTAAAAGGGATCAACGTCCTCGTGATCCATTTCATTTTGATGTCCGTTTCTTATTGAAATCGAAGAGGTGCGGATATTTCTTCCACATTTCGTCCTCTCGTTCCCAAGTATATTCCGGTCCATGCTTTGAATTCCATTGGATTTTGACAATAGGTATCCGACTTTGTTTCAGTTGCTTTACCTCACGATCCATAATCTCTACGGGTTCTTCGATAAAATGCAACTTCCCATCTATTCGAACCTTATCCAACGAAATTTTCTCATCACTCACTGCTAGACATTTCTTTAGATTAGATACATGGAATGTGTTGTGAACACCATGAAGTTCTAGGGGTAACTCTAGTTTGTAAGCCACCGGACCTACTCTAGATAAAATCTTAAAGGGTCCAATATAACGGGGATTCAATTTTCCTCGCTTTCCAAATCTTATAACGCCTTTCCATGGCGATACTTTCAACAGTACTCGGTCACCCACTTTAAACTCCATCGGTTTCCGCCGCACATCCGCGTAACTTTTCTGTCTACTACGGGCAGTCAACAACCTATTCTTAATCTGAACTATCATCTTCGTAGTCTCCCGGATCAATTCAGGTCCTGTGAGCTGGGTATCCCCAACTTCACTCCAACATACAGGAGATCTACACTTCCTACCATACAAAGCTTCAAACGGTGCAGCCTTAATACTAGAATGGTAACTATTGTTATACGAAAACTCTGCTAACGACATGTTTATCCCAATTCTTACCAAAATCTAACACACAAGCTCTCAACATATCTTCTATTGTTTGTATCGTCCTTTCACTCTGCCCATCAGTCTGGGGGGGATAAGCAGTGCTCATGTCGAGATTCGTTCCCAAATATCTTTGGAGAGATTTCCAAAAATTCGATGCGAATCTAGGATCTCGATCTGAAATGATCGATACAGGCACTCCATGCTTACATACAACATTCTCAAGGTATATACGAGTCAGCTTCTCCAGTGAGAACTGCTCTTTAACCGGAATGAAGTGTGCTGATTAGGTTAGTCTGTCGACAATAACCCAAATCGAGTTGTTTCCAGATGATGTTCTAGGAAGCTTGGTGATAAAGTCCATTGTAATTCGCTCCCACTTCCATTCAGGAATCTTTGGTTGTTGAAGTAGTCCTGATGGCTTTTGATGTTCCGCTTTGACTCTAGCACAAGTCAAGCATTGAAGAACGTACATAGCAATATCAGCTTTCATATTCGGCCACCAGTACAACTTCTTCAAATCATGGTACATCTTATCAGATCCCGGATGAATGGAATACTTAGATTTATGGGAATCTAACATAATCAAGTCTCTTAAGCCTCCAAACTTAGGTACCCACATACGACCTCTTAAGCATTTCACTCCATCAGCTCTAACCTCTAAAGGATCTCCTTCTCCTCGGAACCCTTCATTAACAAAATTTTCTTTCTTACAAGCTTCTATTTGCGCATTTCTAATTTGCTCGGGCAAATTATTATGCACGGTCAAGACTAGAGAACGTACCCTGATAGGCTCTCTATCTTTCCTGCTTAACGCATCGGCAACAACATTGACTTTTCCTGGGTGATATTTTATATCACAATCATAATCACTTAACAGCTCTATCCATCTCCGTTGCCTCATGTTCAATTCCTTTTGATCGAGAATATACTGTAACCTTTTGTGATCGGTGAATACCGTACACTTGGTGCCATACAGATAATGTCTCCACAATCTAAGAGCAAAGACTACAGCTCCTAACTCAAGATCATGAGTAGTATAATTCTCCTCATTCTTCCTTAATTGCCTAGAAGCATAAGCTATCACTTTCTCTCGCTGCATCAAAACAGCTCCATAGCCTCTAAGAGATGCATCACAATACACTACAAAATCTTCACTCCCGCCAGGTAATGATAAAATTGGCGCACTACATAATTTTTGCTTCAATCTCTGAAATGCTCCATCTTCATCACTTCCCCAAACGAAAGGTTTATTCTTCTAGGTAAGCTTAGTCAAGGGTTTAGCTATCAAAGAAAACTCTTTAATGAATCGCCTATAATAGCCAGCCAATCCTAAGAACTGTCGCACTTCTGTTGGCGTTGTCGGTGCATACCAATTCTTAATGGCTTCAACCTTTGCAGGATCAACATGAATTCCATCTTTGTTAATCACATGACCAAGAAATTGCACAGAATCTAACCAAAAATCACATTTCGAAAACTTAGCATACAACTTTTCATCCTTTAACAAATTCAAAATAATCCTTAAATGTTCTCTACGTTCATCTTCATTCTTAGAATAGATTAGAATATCGTCAATAAACACAATCACAAATTTATCCAAGTAGGGCTTGCACACTCGATTCATTAGATCCATGAAAACCGCAGGTGCGTTATTTAACCCAAATGGCATTACTTGAAATTCATAGTGTCCATAACGAGTTCTAAATGCAGTTATAGGAATATATTCTTCACGGACGCGAAGTTGGTGATATCCTGATCGCAAATCTATCTTAGAATACACACTAGATCCTTGTAGTTGATAAAACAAATCATCAATCCTAGGTAAAGGATATCGATTTTTAATTGTCAACTTATTCAGTTCCCTATAGTCAATGCACATACGGAAAGATCCATCCTTCTTCTTAACGAACAAGACTGGAGCTCCCCAAGGCGACGAGCTCGGTCGAATAAAACCTTTATCAGATAACTCCTTAAGTTGCTCAGATAACTCCTTTAATTCAGAAGGGGCTAATCGGTATGGCGCACGTGCCACCGGTGCAGCACCAAGAATTATATCGATTCGAAACTCTACTTGCCTTATCGGTGGAAGTCCGAGTAAATCTTTAGGAAATACCTCATGAAATCCACAAACAATAGGTACATCTTCCAATCGTTTCTCCCTATACTCATTCCCGGTCACTTGAGCTAAGAATAACTCACAACCGTTCCTGATGTACTTTTGGACTTTAATACATGAAACGATTTTCAAACGGGATTCACCTCGATTACCATCAATTACTAACGTCCTATTCCTAAGAGGAATCCTAACCTTCTTCTCTCCACATAAAATAGTAGCATTATTCAACGACAATCAATCCATACCAATAATAATATCAAAACTACCTAATTGTATCAACATCAAATCAATCGGAAAGGAATAGTTTAAGAGATTTAGAGAGCATCCTTCTAATAGCTTATTAGTTTTCACTAATTTACCATCAGCCAATTCCACCTCGTAACTGGTATTTATCTCAACAGGTTCAATGTCAATAATGGCACTAAATTTAGTGGATACAAAGCTCCTATCAGCACCCGAATCAAATAAAGCAACAACATAGTGATTGTTGAGTAAAAACGTACCGGTAACGACATTCGGATCCTCTTTCTTCACCTCAATTGTTCCAAGTTGATAGACACCACCCTGGGGGTTTCTTCTAGGTACAATCGCTTTCAACTTGGGGCATTCCGATTTCCTATGACCTTCTTCATTACAGTTGAAGCAAATGGTTCCCTTCTTACACCTTTCAACCTTGTGTCCAAGATTTCCGCAATTTCGGCACTTCCAACAGTCGCCAACATGCCTCTTGTTTCCACACTTAGGACATCTATCATCGTTGCTCGGTGTGTTGTTGGTAAGAGCATTTGCATTCCCCTTTCTCTGGTTCTGACGGCGATTGAAATTCTTCCTATTATCACCTCTATCTACACGATCACAGTCTCCCTTTCTTTTCTCACCAACACGGGCTTCATCTTCCCTATCCTGAATTATCTGTCCAATGAGTTGGTAAGCCATTCGAACATCATCATCAATGGTCAGTGGTTTAGATGATGTCACGTCCCACCGGATATTCTTGGTCAACCCTTTAATATATTGCTCAATCCGGATCTCTTTGGGTTCCACCAATCGAGGACATAGCAAGGCCAACTCACGGAATCGGTTTGTATAACTATCAATGTCCACACATTTCATTCTCAGATTAATCAACTCTTGTTCTAACCTAATGATCACACTACGAGGACAAAATTCCAAAGTCATCCACTTCTTAATTTCAGCCCAAGGAGTAGCATTAGCAGCATCAATACCCATGAAAGCAATTCTCCCGTTCCACCAAGTCAACGCACGACCTTTAGGAGTAGCCATAGCAAAAGTCACCTTATCTTCCTCCTTACACTTACTAATCCGAAACACCGACTCAATCTTCTCAATCCACTGGCTTAATCCTACAGCACCTTCAGTTCCATTAAAAGGTAGAGGTTCACACTTCATGAATGTCACATAAGTACAGCCACCAACTTTAGGTGCATTAGTTCCAAGTCCTCCTACATTTCCTCCAGCATTAACATTCACATTATTAGCATTCACATTCACATTAGTACCACCAATTCCACTACCGCCAGCTCCACTACCGCCAGCTCCACTACCGCCAGCTCCACTACCGCCAGCTTCATTTCTAGCATTTGCCATAAATTCAGTCATAGACGCGGTAACTTGCTCCGTAATAATCCTACGTACATCATCCTCAATCACAGCTTTCTTGGGCGGCATAGTTCTATAATTTCACAATTTCAAAGTATTAAGCATTCACCCAACAAAGGATTCATATAATATGGATTGAATTCATAATCAAGATACAAACAAGGCACAATATGGAATTCAAGACAAGATACATATTTCATTCGATTTGAAACAAAAGCATTGTCTTAGTTACATCCCATATCAAAGTTCTAGCACTATACATACTCAAAATTCGTGCCAAGTCTACTACTAACATGTCGGTTCAGTCAAAGCTACAAAAGTACAAAAGATACAAAGGTCACTACTAAACACAGACTGGTCTACTGAGAACCGCCAGGTGGTCCATCATTCATCGTCTTCTGTATCTTTGTCGGATGATCACTAGACACATCTTCAGCTGGGCGCTTACGGATCACTCCTCTTTTAACCATGTCAGCATAAATTCTACTATTCCAACCCACGGATATATTCAACTCCTTTTCAGCTTTCTCACGCATCGTACGAGCTACATTCAACTGAATCTCCATAGAATTCACCTTTTTCTTCATAGCAGCAAACTCACCACTTTCAAACACTGATAACCTCCTAAAAGCCTCATTCAAACCACGCTCTACATCATTCAAATCCAAACTAAGCAATTCTCGCTCTTTCTCACCAACCTTAGTCTTTGACTCCAAATAAGCAACATGAGTATAAACAACACCTAATCCAATCTCTGTCTTACTACTCTGAGCACGGGAAGCATCTAGATCACGTCTCAAGGCCCATGGTGCAAGACCATCAATATGAGTAGCCTCTCGAGTACTAGACGACTCTCCTATCACACGTCTACGAGTAGCAATACCATCAGTACCGTCTGGTGCATTATCATCCTCATCCTCTTCTGATTCAGAATCAGATTCAGACGATTCAGACATTTCATCCCGAGGTAGCTCAACCTCAGAATCAGACAAATAAACTGGTGGGGGTAAGGGCTCGCCCTCTGGAGCATCATAAGGGTAAATAAGCTTGGTTTCCTCATCATCATCAACCTCATCGTCTATACCTATATCTTCCTCGACATCCTCGTCGTGAATCTCATCATCTAAATTATCTAACCCAATCTCATCATCATTCTTAATATCAACATTATCAATCTCATTTTCTATCATATCAACATGAGGGGAAATCTGATCTCCTAGTCCTATCTCAGGCTCGGGATCCTCAAATGGTTCCTCCTCATCATCCATATCATAATATACTAAGTCTAAATAAGGATCATCATCTACATTAGGTTCGGGAATAGCATGGTTCTCTACAGGAATATTAGGGCCCGCCATGACAATCTGCATTTATATATATCTCGTATTAAGATAACATACTTATTAGACAATTACATAATCAAATCACGATATATACATATATATAAATTAAATTATATATATCAAAATATATATCTTCTCAATAGGGATTGTTGGTAACGTCGGAGATATTTGACACCGTTATAGTCAAAAGATTTTTCAAATATTTTCTCAAATGTTCATAGTTAAAAGATTTTGAAAAGTTTTGTTCAAAACCTTGGTTTTTAAAATCTTTTGTTCTCTATAACGAGAGCTCTTGTACCAAACTGTAACACTCTCAAATTTCGTATCGGTACAGCGGAAGGGTCTTTTAGAGTGTTACGGGATAGCACAATAACTCCAATCATAGACAACACATAAAAGTGGTTGTAAAAGGTTCAACATACATTCATTCGATTTAAAGTTTTAAAGTGTACAATAGGTCCCAAATTATAAAAGTCATTAAGTTTACAAAACATAGATCGAATGAACATTTTTAATATTTTGTGGGCCATCAGAGTCGATCTCCATCCGCATTACCTTCAAGCATCTGAGATAAAAACATGCAAAAATTATATTAGCGAATGCCGAGTGAATTCATAGAGTTTAATAAAATCGTTATATAAAACAATCGTTGAAATCAGAACACAAGTATAATATCAGAAGTAAGTCCTCGTATTGCTAGTCAGGCAATATATATATCAAAGCATACATCTTAAACCGTCCATGAGACCGTAGCCTCAATATTACCATTATAGGTAATATTATTATCGTTATTAGCATCGTTATTGGATTACATTTGAATTCATTTGGATTATTATTATCCGCATGACATTGTTACCTTACTATCAAAACAACGGGCCGCGAACCCGACAAACAATTTGCCCATCTAAGTTAGCGTGTCGTCACAAAAATCACGCTATGTAAATCTTCTCATACATAAATTCGCTTACCAATCAATGTGGTACGACGGTGATCAACCGTCAAGGCGCGAACTGGGGTGATCGTCCCCAAATAGTACTATCATATGCATAAGCGTCTACCAAATCCCGGTAGTTCACAATTAATGCTAATGGGACTTTGAGTGACATAACCTAACTACTAATAATCCTTTTTATCTCGTTTAAAGGGTCATCGCATCATTCGGGTCCATATCATTAAGCATACCATCGGGACTACTTGTGTTCTATTTTTATCAAAAACTAGCATGTTATCTCCCTTGCGGGTTTAGAAATCATTTTATAAAACATTTATAAGAGTGCGAGGCTATGAACTCACGTTTGATAATGAAAGGCGGATTATCGGCTACGGGCGTGCTTCGTTCACGGAAACATATATAAATAATAATCGGTCTTAGACTTTTGTCCAATGAATTTATCAAAATAACAAATATACATATGATGATTTTGTACATATGATGATGATCAAGTGGGTTTATATATCCTTGTTTACTCATTTTAGTGTTTTTGTATTGGTAACTTTTTACTAGTTTACTAGTTTTACCTATTTACATTTTTAAAGGCCAATAAGCTTATTATAAGTTATTTAACTTGTATTAGTCCATTTTATACTTGTATTATCAGTATTTATACTTTACATGTTGGGCCCAAATGGGTTAAGCCGTATGTCCTATAGTTCGGATTTTATCGGTTTTTACTTGTATTAGATACTTATATATCAGTATATGACTTTTAAAAACTTTACATTAGACGGGTTTGATCGTCTAAGTTTTAATTGTTGAAAAACGTTAATTTTACGGTAATAGCCGAAAAAGTCGTAAAAATCATGTTTATAGTTTTTATAACTTATAAATATTATTCAACTACCATTTTTATAAATTGTCCATTTATTTAACCTTATATATATTTATATAAATGAAATTCATAAGTTAGTGGGTTTTAATTTCACATTTTATACTATATAATTTAAGTGCTTATATAATAGTATTAAACATTAATTCTTCAAAATCTGATTTTTAGTTTCATTTTCATCGTTTTTATCATATCTAGAGTTATACAATGAATTAGAAGCTCATTTTTGGATGGCATGAACTTCATATTATGTGCTACAAATAAGTTAGCTATAGCTACTGCTCATTTTACATTTAACTATCCTTAACAGTCCCTACAAAACAGACTATTCAGATTAGCACACTCATCTTGTTTTGATCATATCTCACTCATTTTGATGATTCCATTACATGGCCAACTCTCACATGTGTATGACATCCTATACTTACTGTAAATGGATTCCACCATGCAAATTTATCAGTTTAAGTTTTGGTTACTTACTATTTTTATACAGCCAACAAATTAAGCATGATTTTAGCCTTGTTTCTTATGGTTATTAATCTTTTTAAGCATATTTATCAACACTTGATCCCCACACAACATTTTTATCATCATATATTCATCATATACATATACAACAAGAAAGAAAATACATTTGATTTTTACAAAAATAACAAGAGAAATGGAAAGGATGATCTTCTTTACCAACCAAGAGTATATCTTGTTTTTGGAAGACAACAACTTGATGAAAACCAAATATATCTCCAAGATCATCAAACACCAAGAAAGTTTGTTGAGAAATTAGCCCTAGGACACAAGCAAATCACCTCCTTTGTTGTTAAAATGGCCACCAAGCAATCAAGGCTTCAAGGTTACTCCATAATATAGCTAGATAACAAGTATCTTGTGGCTAGAAAAGATCAAATGGTGGTGTATGGTGGTAGAGTGGGACGACAATGGTAGAGAGTTGAGAGAGTTTGAGAGTTGTTTGCATCTGAGAAATGGTGGTAATGAGAAAGTTAGATTGTTTTGTGGTTGAAGTAGCTTAAGTGTAAGGCTAAGCTTACACTTGTAAGCTAAGAGTTAAAAAGATGCCACATCTTTGATGTGGTGTCTAGTTTGGGCCGTCCCTTGTATAGTGGGGTGGGATAAATTATTTTGTCCCATCCCGCTAATTTACGGGTATTCTTCGATTCTAGTTTCCTCGATTTGCATGCCCTCGGGTCGTTTTACGAAAAACGTTTTTATAAATTATGAATCAACGGCACAAAACGAATCTAATAAAAATTGTCTCATCAAAAACGGAGTTCAAAAACGTAAATACGTAATCCTAAGGTTTCCGGTTTAGTCGTAAAGGACGCTAAATTCTGCACGTAAGCCCAAATTTAAATCCGTAAATAGTGAGTTCATCAACCAACACAAAATAAGTTTCAAAATATTATACGAGAAAATAATTCACTACCTGAAAATGTTAGATTGTGACAGCTTTTCCTCCTAAAAGGGATCAACGTCCTCGTGATCCATTTCATTTTGATGTCCGTTTCTTATTGAAATCGAAGAGGTGCGGATATTTCTTCCACATTTCGTCCTCTCGTTCCCAAGTATATTCCGGTCCATGCTTTGAATTCCATTGGATCTTGACAATAGGTATCCGACTTTGTTTCAGTTGCTTTACCTCATGATCCATAACCTCTATGGGTTCTTCGATAAAATGCAACATCCCATCTATTCGAACCTTATCCAACGAAATTTTCTCATCACTCACTGCTAGACATTTCTTTAGATTAGATACATGGAATGTGTTGTGAACACCATGAAGTTCTGGGGGTAACTCTAGTTTGTAAGCCACCGGACCAACTCTAGATAAAATCTTAAAAGGTCCAATATAACGGGGATTCAATTTTCCTCGCTTTCCAAATCTTATAACGCCTTTCCATGGCGATACTTTCAACATTACTCGGTCACCCACTTTAAACTTCATCGGTTTCCGCCGCACATCCGCATAAATTTTCTGTCTACTACGAGCAGTCAACAACCTATTCTTAATCTGAACTATCATCTCCGTAGTCTCCCGGATCAATTCCGGTCCCGTGAGCTGGGTATCCCCAACTTCACTCCAACATACAGGAGATATACACTTCCTACCATACAAAGCTTCAAACGGTGCAGCCTTAATACTAGAATGGTAACTATTGTTATACGAAAACTCTTCTAACGACAAATGTTTATCCCAATTCTTACCAAAATCTAACACAAAAGCTCTCAACATATCTTCTAGTGTTTGTATCGTCCTTTCACTCTGCCCATCAGTCCGGGGGTGATAAGCAGTGCTCATGTCGAGATTCGTTCCCAAAGATCTTTGGAGAGATTTCTAAAAATTCGATGCGAATCTAGGATCTCGATCTGAAATGATCGATACAGGCACTCTATGCTTGCATACAACATTCTCAAGGTATATACGAGTCAGCTTCTCCAGTGAGAACTGCTCTTTAACCGAAATGAAGTGTGCTGATTTGGTCAGTCTGTCGATAATAACCCAAATCGAGTTGTTTCCAGATGATGTTCTAGGATGCTTGGTGATAAAGTCCATTATAATTCGCTCCCACTTCCATTCAGGAATCTTTGGTTGTTGAAGTAGTCCTGATGGCTTTTGATGTTCCGCTTTGACTCTAGCACAAGTCAAGCATTGAAGAACTTACATAGCAATATCAGCTTTCATATTCGGCCACCAGTACAACATCTTCAAATCATGGTACATCTTATCAGATCCCGGATGAATGCAATACTTTGATTTATGGGACTCTAACATAATCAAGTCTCATAAGCCTCCAAACATAGGTACCCACATACGACCTCTTAAGCATTTCACTCCATCAGCTCTAACCTCTAAAGGATCTCCTTCTCCTCGGAACCCTTCATTAACAAAATTTTCTTTCTTACAAGCTTCTATTTGCGCATTTCTAATTTGCTCAGGCAAATTATTGTGCACGGTCAAGACTAGAGAACGTACCCTGATAGGCTCTCTATCTTTCCTGCTTAACGCATCGGCAACAACATTGACGTTTCCTGGGTGATATTTTATATCACAATCATAATCACTTAACAGCTCTATCCATCTTCGTTGCCTCATGTTCAATTCCTTTTGATCGAGAATATACTGTAAGCTTTTGTGATCGGTGAATACCGTACACTTGGTGCCATACAGATAATGTCTCCACAACCTAAGAGCAAAGACTACAGCTCCTAACTCAAGATCTTGAGTAGTATAATTCTCCTCATTCTTCCTTAATTGCCTAGAAGCATAAGCTATCACTTTCTCTCGCTGCAACAAAAAAACTCCATAGCCTCTAAGAGATGCATCACAATACACTACAAAATCTTCACTCCCGCCGGGTAATGATAAAATTGGCGCACTACATAATTTTTGCTTCAATGTCTGAAATGCTCCATCTTCATCACTTCCCCAAACGAAAGGTTTATTCTTCTGGGTAAGCTTAGTCAAGGGCTTAGCTATCAAAGAAAATTCTTTAATGAATCGCCTATAATAGCCAGCCAATCCTAAGAACTGTCGCACTTCCGTTGGCGTTGTCGGTGCAGACCAATTCTTAATGGCTTCAACCTTTGCAGGATCAACATGAATTCCATCTTTGTTAATCACATGACCAAGAAATTGCTTAGAATCTAACTAAAAATCACATTTCGAAAACTTAGCATACAACTTTTCATCCTTTAACAAATTCAAAATAATCCTTAAATGTTCTCTACGTTCATCTTCATTCTTAGAATAGATTAGAATATCGTCAATAAACACAATCACAAATTTATCCAAGTAGGGCTTGCACACTCGATTCATTAGATCCATGAAAACCGCAGGTGCGTTAGTTAACCCAAATGGCATTACTTGAAATTCATAGTGTCCATAACGAGTTCTAAATGTAGTTATAGGAATATCTTCTTCACGGACGCGAAGTTGGTGATATCCTGATCGCAAATCTATCTTAGAATACACACTAGATCCTTGTAGTTGATCAAACAAATCATCAATCCTAGGTAAAGGATATCGATTTTTAATTGTCAACTTATTCAGTTCTCTATAGTCAATGTACATACGGAAAGATCCATCCTTCTTCTTAACGAACAAGACTGGATCTCCCCAAGGCGACGAGCTCGGTCGAATAAAACCTTTATCAGACAACTCCTTAAGTTGCTCAGATAACTTCTTTAATTCAGAAGGGGCTAATCGGTATGGCGCACGTGCCACCGGTGCAGCACCAGGAATTAAATCGATTCGAAACTCTACTTGCCTTATCGGTGGAAGTCCGTGTAAATCTTTAGGAAATACCTCAAGAAATTCACAAATAATAGGTACATCTTCCAATCGTTTCTCCCTAGACTCATTCCCGGTCACTTGAGCTAAGAATAACTCACAACCGTTTCTGATGTACTTTTGGACTTTAATACATGAAACGATTTTCAAACGGGATTCACCTTGATTACCATTAATTACTAACGTCCTATTCCTAAGAGGAATCTTAACCTTCTTCTCTCCACATAAAATAGTAGCATTATTCAACGACAACCAATCCATACCAAAAGATGAGGATTTTGACAATGGGATCGAGGTCTACTTATATTTTTCTCTATTTCGTATAAGTTCTTCATCACATGGATAGTACAAGACATGGAACATAAGGTTGGGTTACTCTACTTCCACATCAAGATTACTTTATTTGTTTTTCTTCAAAATCATTACATAGAGCTACATTTGGAGAATCTTTAAGATTGCATACATTGTTTACTTCCCTGTTGATGTGACAAAAAGGGGAAGACATACATGCTACAATTGAGGGAAGCAATTTGAAGATGATGTACAACTTACAAGAGATACACTAAGAGTTTTGCCGACATCAACTAGGGGAAGATTGTTGGGTCAAAAAGTTGATGTGGCAGAAACTCAAAAACGAAGAAAACATGAAGACATTTGTCTAAGCGTTGTCAAGAGCAAATCAAGCATTGTCACATGTAATCCAAGCATTGACAGAAACATAGACAAGAAGCCTTTGGAAGCTTCTATTTAGATATATATGCAGGATATATTATGTATATGTTTATTTAAATAGAAGATTTACATGTTTATTCATTCTTATCTCTTGTAAACCCTATTCCTTACACTGTAAAAGGAACCAAGGGTATTAGGTTTATTCATAACTTTTATTCACAATGTAAACCTAAAGCGTGTGTCGACTAGACGTGGGATTAATGTATACACGTCTAGTGATTGTTTGTTATTAATATAATGAGCAATCCATTTGTTTAATTCATGTGTTTTGTGCCTAAACACCTTGTTAATGTGTCGTGTTCTAATTCCGCTTTGATTATCTAATCATATGAACATGATGCATTCCTAGTAGCTAAAAGATTCGAGGAAACCAAGGTTTCCACACAATCCACATGCGAGAATCGTGGAATGATCGGCCAACTCGATAGACATTAGTGAAGGAGTAAGATTAGGAAGATTGAGCGACTTGAAGATTGCAAGTGGCATCAGTTAATACTAGAACCAAGATCGGACAAGGCATAACATTCTTCCATATCTTGGATTGCACATGGAATCAAGAATTTACCGGGATCACCGATGTTTTGAGGTACGCGGTTAAGATAAACCGATGAACAACTAGACAATTGTTTCAATTTCTCCTTGTTGTTCAACATACTCTTAAAGTTAGCGGCAAATCGAGGCATCATGACCAAAGCATCAGCAAAAGTCACATTAAAATAAAGGTCACGAAACATTTTCATAAAAAGCTCAAATTGGTAATTGTCGCGCTCTTGACGTTTGTCCTTTCTAAGTCTCGATCGATATGGCAAAGGTAGTGTGGGTTAAGGCATAGGCATAGCCTTTGGAATCTCGGGTTCCAAATGTAGTAATGGGTCGACCGTAGGTGTGGCATGAGCAGTAATTCGTGGGATTGGGACATGCTCCTTTTCTACCACCACCTCAGGTTCTTCCTCAATTGCTTCCTCCGTAGGATCAATTGGTTGAGAAGTCGGTTCCTTAAGTGTCTTACCACTTCGTGTGGTAATCACTTTCATCTCTCCCTTAGGGTTCGATATGGTGTTGCTAGGAAGACTACTTGAAGACGGTTGGCACATTATAGCCTCAAACATGGATGAAATTTTATCCTCAAACATAGACTGCCTCTTCTCAGCCTTAATCATCTCTGGTTTTATTTCATGTTGCCCTTGTTCCATTTTTTGTTGGTTTTGTTGTAACCTAGTTACATTTCCCTCCATTTTGTTTGTATGGATCTTAAGCTCATTTGCTAACTCGTTTTTCAACTCCTTTTTCAAGTCATTCTTAAACTCGGAACTTAGGCTAGTGATCTCTCTTTGAATATTATCAAAGCTAGCATCGTTTCCATTTGTGTATTCAACAAATTCATTTGCAAGATCTTTCAAAGTTTGCAAACCCTTGTTGTTGTTTTGAAAATCATTGTTTTGATTTTTGTTTGAAACTTGATTGTTATTAGCCCCTTGATTCCCATAATTGTTCCCTTTGTAATTGTTTTTGAAACCAACTTGATTGTTTCGATAGTTGTTGTTAGCATTTTGATTGGGAGCAAAACCCGGTGGAGTCATTTGATTAGAGCGGGTAACTTGACCGTTTTGGTTGTAAGTTCCCGTGGCTGCGTAGGCACTCAAAGTGTTACCACCGTTGGTAATCCACTCGGAGAAATCATGACCTCCACCATAATACATACATGAAACCTCAACCGCTTTAGCCGTAGTGGGAGCACTTTGTTCACCATCTTTGAATTCAATTAAAAGTCCTTTAAGCTTATCAAAGATTTTGTTTTCCAAGTTCGCCTCAATTTGTCAAGCATCGATGGTATTGGACAATGAAGGTAAATCCGAAGACGAAGCCTTACGAACACTTGATGTGTTACGAGGACTATACACCTTAGATCTATTCTCAATTATCAACAACGCTTCCTCAACTTTTTTACACAAAAATTACCACCCGCGGCGGCATTTAGATAATCTCTTTCATGATCATTTAATCCATTGTAAAACGTGTCAATTTGATGCAAGTCAGAAAAACCGTGATGAGGACACTCATGTAACATTTCCTTAAACCTATTCCAAGCTGTTGAAAAGCTCTCATTAAATTCTTGTGAAAATTTTGAAATCTTGTTGTGACAAATCTAACATTTTCAGGTAGTGAAATATTTTCTCGTATAATATTTTGAAACTTATTTTTGTGTTGGTTGACGAACTCACAATTTACGGATTTAAATTTGGGCTTACGTGCATAATTTGGCGTCTTTTACGACTAAACCGGAAACCTTAGGATTACGTATTTACGTTTTTGAACTCCGTTTTTGATGAGACAATTTTTATTGGATTCGTTTTGTGACGGTGATTCATAATTTATAAAAACGTTTTTCGTAAAACGACCCGAGGGCACGCAAATCGAGAAAACTAGAATCGAGAAATACCCGTAAACTAGTGAGATGGGACAAAACACTTTGCCCCATCCCACTAGCTTATATGGGACGGCAATGTGACACCACCACACATAGGTGGCATCAAATCTTAGCAACTTACACAAGTGTAAGCTTGTGCTTACACTTTAAGCCAACTCATTTTACCACTAAACAAAACTAGCAAATGGTTTCACTTCTACCATTTCTATCCATGCAATCCACTCTAAAACTCTCTCTACTCCTCCCTTTGTACCGTCCCAAATCAAGCAACAAACATCCCATTTGATCTTTTCTAGCTACAAACCACATGTTTACTAGTCCTATTAAGGTGTTTCCTTGAAGCCTTGATCATTTGGTGGCCATATAAACATCTTTGGAGGTGATTTTCTTGTGTCCTAGGGCTGATTTTCCAACATATGTTCTTGATATTTGATGGTCTTTGAGATACTTGTTGTGTTCATCAAGTTCTTGCCTTCCTAAAACAAGAAATCCACTTGGATTGGTAAAGAAGATCATCCTCTACATTTTTCTCTTATTATTTTGTAAAGAACAAATGTATTTTCTTTCATTTTGTATATGTATATGATGTATATATGATGATAAAAATGTTGTGTGGGGATCAAGTGTTGATAAACATGCTTAAAAATGATGATAACCATAAGAAATGAAGCTAAAATCATGACTAATTAGTTGGCTGTATAAAAACAGTAGATAACTAAATGATGAACTGATAAAAATGCATGGTTTGATCTATTTACAGTAAGTAGATGATGTTATACACATGTGAGAGTTGGCCATGCAATGGAATCAAAATAATGAGTGAGATATGATCAAAACAAGTTAGGTGGTACAATCTGAATAAGCAGTTTTGTAGGGACTGTTAAGGCAACTTAGACTCAAAATGGGCAGTAGCTATAACAAAGTTATATGTAGCACATATTATGAAGAAGTTTTCATCCAAAAATGAGCTTCTAAGTCATTGTAGAACTCTAGATATGGTAAAAATGGTGAATATGAAGTTAAAAATCAGATTTTGGAAATAATGTTTATTATTATTATATAAGAACTCACTTTATAATGTATAAAATGTAAAATACAAACCCACTAACTTATAAAACTTATTTATATAAATGTATAAAAGGTTAATTAAATGGGTAAATTATATAAATGGTGGTAAAAATAATATTTATAAGTAATAAAAACTATAAACTTGATTTTTACGACTTTTTCGGCTATTGCCGTAAAATTAACGTTTTTCGTCAAATAAAACTTAGACGACCAAACCCGTCTAATGTAAAGTTTATAAAAGTTATATACTGATGTATAAGTAACTAAGACAAGTAAAAACCGATAAAACCCGAACTATAAGGATTACGGACATTTACGAGCTAACTAAACCTATTAGACTAATAATTGGACTTAATAAGATAAATACTTGTAAAAAGAATTATTTGGGCTTAACCCAATAGGGCCCAACATGAAAAATATATATACTGATCATATAGGTATAAAATGGGTAAAAACAAGTTAAAGAACTTATAAAAGAATTAATGGACTTAAAATAGGTAAAATCGGTAAAACTAGTGAACTAGTAAGACGATACTAAAACGTAAACACTAAAATGAGTAAACAAGGATTTATAAACCCACTTGATCATCATCATATGTACAAAATCATCATATGTATATTGTTATTTTGATAAAAGTCATTGGACCGAGTCTAAGACCGATTATTATTTATATAGGTTTCCGTGACCGAAGCACGCCCGTAGCCGATAATCCGCCTTTCATTAACAACGTGAGTTCATAGCCTCGCACTCTTTTAAATGTTTTATAAAATGATTTGTAAACCCGCGAGGGAGATAACATGCTAGATTTTTATAAAAATAGAACACAAGTAGTCCCGATTGTATGCTAAATGATATGGACCCGAATGATGCTATGACCCTATATTCGAGACTAAAAGGATTATTAGTAGTTAGGTTATGTCACTTGAAGTCCCATTAGCATGAATTGTGAACTACCGGGTTTTGGTCGACGCTTATGCATTTGATAGTACTATTTGGGGACGATCACCCCAGTTCGCGCCTTGACGGTTGATCCCCGTCGTACCACATTGATTGGTAAGCGAATTTATGTATGAGAAGATTCCATAGCGTGATTTTTGTGACGACACGCTAACTTAGATGGGCAAATTGTTTGTCGGGTTCGCGGCCCGCTGTTTTCACAGTAAGGTAACAATGTCATGCGGCTAATAATAATCCTACCTAATTCAAATAAAAATGTATCCTATATATGATAACGACGCTATTAACGATGAATATATTACCTATCATGGTAATATAGAGACTACGGTCTCATGGACGGTTTCAGATGTATGCTTGATTTATATATTGCCTGACTAGCAATATATGGACTTACTTCCGATATTATACTTGTGTTCTGATTTTTAATGAATGTAAATGATTGTTTTATATAACGGTTTTCATTAAACTCTATGAATTCACTCGGCATTCGCTGATATGATTTTTGCATGTTTTCTATCTCAGGTGCTTGAAGGTAATCCGGATGGAGATCGACTCTGATGGCCCACACTTAATATTAAATATGTTCATTCGATCTGTGTTTTGTTAACTTAATGACCTGTATAATTTGGGACCTGTTGTACACTTTTGAAACTTTTTATCGAATGAATGTTTGTTAAACCTTGTACATCCATTTTTATGTGTTGTCTATGATTGGAGTTATTGTGCTATCCCGTAACACTCTGAAAGACCCTTCCGCTGTACCGATACGAAAAATGAGAGTGTTACAGTTTGGTACCAGAGCTCTCGTTATAGAGAACAAAGGATTTTAAAAACCAAGGTTTTGAACAAAACTTTTCAAAATCTTTTGACAATGAACATTTGAGAAAATATTTGAAAAATCTTTTGACTATAACGGTGCCAGAGATCTCCGACGTTACCAACAAGCCCTATTGAGAAGATATATATTTTGATATATATAATATAATTTATATATATGTATATATCGTGATTTCATTATGTAATTGTTTAACTAGTATGTTATCCTAATACGAGATAAATATATATAAATGCAGATTGTCATGGCTGACCCTAATATTCCTGTAGAAAACCATGCTATTCCCGAACCTAATATAGAAGATGATCCTTATTTAGACTTAGTAGATTTTGATATTGATGACGAGGAGGAACCATTTGAGGATCCCGAGCCCGAGTTAGGACTAGGAGATCAGATTGCCCCTCATGTTGACTTAGTAGAGAATGAGATTGAGAATGTAGGTAATGAGAATGTGGATATTGAGAATGTGGGTAATGAGGACGTGGATATTGAGAATGCTGATATTGAGAACAATGATGAGATTGGGTTAGATGAGTTAGATGACGAGATTGACGACGAGGATGTCGAGGAGGACGTAGGTATAGATGTTGAGGTTGATGACGATGAGGAAGCTGAGCTTATTTATCCGTATGATGTTCCAGAGGGCGAGCCTTTGCCCCCACCAGTTTGTTTGTCTGATTCCGAGGATGAATTACCTAGGGACGAAATGTCTGAATCGTCTGAATCTGATTCTGAATCAGAGGAGGATGAGGATGACGATGCACCTGACAGTACTGATGGTATTGATACTCGTAGACGTGAGATAGGAGAGTCGTCTAGTACTCGAGAGGCTACTCATATTGATGGTCTTGCACCATGGGCCTTGAGACGTGATCTAGATGCTTCCCGTGTTAAGAGTTGTGTGACAGAGGTTGGATTAGGTGTTGTTCAGACTCAGGTTGCTTATTTGGAGTCGAAGGCTAAGGTTGGCGAGAAAGAGCGGGAATTGCTTAGTTTGGATTTGAGTGATGTAGAACGTGGTTTGAATGAGGCTTTTAGGAGGTTATCAGTTTTGGAAAGTGGTGAGTATGCTGCTATGAAGAGAAAAGTGAATTCTATGGAGATTCAGTTGAGTGTGGCTCGTACGATGCGTGAGAAAGCCGAAAAGGAGTTGAATATATCTGTGGGATGGAATAGTAGATTTTATGCCGACATGGTTGAAAGAGGAGTAATCCGTAAGCGCCCAGCTGAAGATGTGTCTAGTGATCGTCCGGCGAAGATCCAGAAGACGATGGATGATGGACCATCTGGCGGTTCTCAGTAGACCAGTCTGTATTTAGTAGTGACCTTTATATCTTTTGTGCTTGTAGCTTTGACTGAACTGACTTGTTAGTAGTAGACTTGGCACGAATTTTGAGTGTATATAGTGTTAGAACTTTGATATGGATGTACTAAGACAATACTTTGTTTCAGATCGAATGAAATATGTATCTTGTCTTGAATTCCATATTGTGCCTTATTTGTATCTTGATTATGAATTCGATCCATATTATATGAATCCTTTGTTGGATGAATGCTTAATGCTTTGAAATTGTGGAATTATAGAACTATGCCGCCCAAGAAGGCTGTGACTGAGGATGATGTACGTAGGATTATTACGGAGAAAGTTACCACATCTATGACATAATTTATGGCAAATGCTAGAAATGAAGCTGGCGGTAGTGGAGCTGGCGGTAGTGGAGCTGGCGGTAGTGGAGCTGGCGGTAGTGGAATTGGCGGTACTAATGTGAATGTGAATGCTAATAATGTGAATGCTAATGTTGGAGGAAATATAGGAGGACTTGGAACGAATGCACCTGAAGTTGGTGGCTGTACTTATGTGACGTTCATGAAGTGTGAACCTCTACCTTTTAATGGAACTGAAGGTGCTGTAGGACTAAGCCAGTGGATCGAGAAGATTGAATCGGTGTTTAGGATTAGTAAGTGTAAAGAGGAAGATAAGGTGACTTTTGCTATGGCTACTCTTAAAGGTCGTGCGTTGACTTGGTGGAACGGGAGAATTGCTTTCATGGGTCTTGATGCTGCTAATGCTACTCCTTGGGCTGAAATCAAGAAGTGGATGACTTTGGAGTTTTGTCCTCGTAGTGTGATCATTAGGTTAGAACAAGAGTTGATTCATCTGAGAATGAAAGGTGTGGACATTGATAGTTACACGAATCGATTCCATGAGTTGGCCTTGCTATGTCCTCGATTGGTTGAACCCGAAGAGATCTGAATTGAGCAATATGTGAAAGGGTTAACCAGGAATATCCGGGGGGACGTGACATCATCGAAACCACTGACCATTGATGATGCTGTTCGAATGGCTTACCAACTCATTGGACAGATAATTCAGGATAAGGAAGATGAAGCCCGTGTTGGTGAGAAAAGGAAGGGAGACGGTGATCGTGTAGATAGAGGTGATAATAGGAAGAATTTCAATCGCCGTCAGAACAAGAGAAAGGGGAATGCAAATGCTCTTACCAACAATGCACCGCGCAGCGATGATAGATGTCCTAGGTGTGGCAACAAGAGGCATCCTGGCGACTGCTGGAAGTGCCGAAATTGCGGAAAGCTTGGACACAAGGTTGAAAGGTGTAAGAAGGGAATCATTTGCTTCAACTGTAATGAAGAAGGTCATAGGAAATCGGAATGCCCCAAGTTGAAAGCGATTGTACCTGGAAGAAACCCACAGGGTGGTATCTACCAACTTGGAACAATTGAGGTGAAGAAAGAGGATCCGAATGTCGTTACCGGTACGTTTTTACTCAACAATCATTATGCTGTTGCTTTATTCGATTCGGGTGCCGATAGGAGCTTTGTATCCACTAAATTTAGTGCCCTTATTGATATTGAACCTGTTGAGATAAGTACCAGTTACGAGGTGGAATTGGCTGATGGTAAATTAGTGAAAACTAATAAGCTATTAGAAGGATGCTCTCTAAATCTCTTGAACCATTCCTTTCCGATTGATTTGATGATGATAGAATTAGGTAGTTTTGATATTATTATTGGTATGGATTGGTTGTCACTGAATAATTCTACTATTTTGTGTGGAGAGAAGAAGGTTAAGATTCCTCTTAGGAATAGGACGTTAGTAATTGATGGTAGTCGAGGTGAATCCCGTTTGAAAATCGTTTCATGTATTAAAGTCCAAAAGTACATCAGGAACGGTTGTGAGTTATTTTTAGCTCAAGTGACCGGGAATGAGTCTAGGGAGAAACGATTGGAAGATGTACCTATTATTTGTGAATTTCCTAAGGTATTTCCTAAAGATTTACCCGGACTTCCACCGATAAGGCAAGTAGAGTTTCGAATCGATTTAATTCCTGGTGCTGCACCGGTGGCACGTGCGCCTTACCGATTAGCCCCTTCTGAATTAAAGGAGTTATCTGAGCAACTTAAGGAGTTGTCTGATAAAGGTTTTATTCGACCGAGCTCGTCGCCTTGGGGAGCTCCAGTCTTGTTCGTTAAGAAGAAGGATGGATCTTTTCGTATGTGCATTGATTATAGGGAACTGAATAAGTTGACAATTAAAAATCGATATCCTTTACCTAGGATTGATGATTTGTTTGATCAACTGCAAGGATCTAGTGTGTATTCTAAGATAGATTTGCGGTCAGGATATCACCAACTTCGCGTCCGTGAAGAAGATATTCCTATAACTGCATTTAGAACTCGTTATGGATCCTATGAATTTCAAGTAATGCCATTTGGGTTAACTAACGCACCTGCGGTTTTCATGGATTTAATGAATCGAGTATGCAAGCCCTACTTGGATAAATTTGTGATTGTGTTTATTGACGATATTCTAATCTATTCTAAGAATGAAGATGAGCATAAAGAACATTTGAGGATTGTTTTGAAGTTGTTGAAGGATGAAAGGTTGTATGCTAAATTTTCGAAGTGTGATTTCTGGTTAGATTCTGTGCAATTTATTAGTCATGTGATTAACAAAGATGGAATTCATGTTGATCCTGCAAAGGTTGAAGCTATTAAGAATTGGTCTGCACCGACAACGCCAACGGAAGTGCGACAATTCTTAGGATTAGCTGGCTATTATAGGCGATTCATTAAAGAATTTTCTTTGATAGCTAAACCCTTGACTAAGCTTACTCAGAAGAATAAAATTTTCGTTTGGGGAAGTGATGAAGATGGAGCATTTCAGATATTGAAGCAAAAAATATGTAGTGCGCCAATCTTATCATTACCCGAAGGGAGTGAAGATTTTGTAGTGTATTGTGATGCATCTCTTAGAGGTTATGGAGCTGTTTTGATGCAGAGAGAGAAAGGGATAGCTTATGCTTCTAGGCAATTAAGGAAGAATGAGGAGAATTATACTACTCATGATCTTGAGTTAGGAGTTGTGGTCTTTGCTCTTAGGTTGTGGAGACATTATCTGTATGGCACCAAGTGTACGGTATTCACCGATCACAAAAGCCTACAGTATATTCTCGACCAGAAGGAATTGAACATGAGGCAACGAAGATGGATAGAGTTGTTAAGTGATTATGATTGTGATATAAAATATCACCCAGGAAAAGCCAATGTTGTTGCTGATGCGTTGAGTAGGAAAGATAGAGAGCCTATCAGGGTGCGTTCTCTAGTCTTGACCGTGCACAATAATTTGCCTGAGCAAATTAGAAATGCGCAAATAGAAGCTTGTAAGAAGGAGAATTTTGTTAATGAAGGGTTCCGAGGAGAAGGAGATCCTTTAGAGGTTAGAGCTGATGGAGTGAAATGTTTAAGAGGTCGTATGTGGATACCTAAGTCTGGAGGCTTAAGAGATTTGGTTATGTTAGAATCCCATAAATCTAAGTATTCCATTCATCCGGGATCTGATAAGATGTACCATGATTTGAAGAAGTTGTACTGGTGGCCAAATATGAAAGTTGACATAGCTATGTATGTTCTTCGATGCCTGACTTGTGCTAGAGTTAAAGCCGAACATCAAAAGCCATCAGGACTGCTTCAACAACCAAAGATTCCTGAATGGAAGTGGGAGCGAATTACAATGGACTTTATCACCAAGCTTCCTAGAACATCATCTGGAAACAATTCGATTTGGGTTATTGTCGATAGACTGACCAAATCATCACACTTCATTCCGGTTAAGGAGCAGTTCTCACTGGAGAAGCTGACTCGAATATACCTTGATAATGTTGTATGCAAGCATGGAGTGCCTGTATCGATCATTTCAGATCAAGATCCTAGATTCGCATCGAATTTTTGGAAATCTCTCCAAAGATCTTTGGGAACGAATCTCGACATGAGCACTGCTTATCACCCCCAGACTGATGGGCAGAGTGAAAGGACGATACAAACACTGGAAGATATGTTGAGAGCTTGTGTGTTAGACTTTGGTAAGAATTGGGATAAACATTTGTCGTTAGCAGAGTTTTCGTATAACAATAGTTACCATTCTAGTATTAAGGGTGCACCGTTTGAAGCTTTGTATGGTAGGAAGTGTAGATCTCCTGTATGTTGGAGTGAAGTTGGGGATACCCAGCTCACGGGACCGGAATTGATCCGGGAGACTACGGAGATGATAGTTCAGATTAAGAAGAGGTTGTTGACTGCCCGAAGTAGACAGAAAAGTTACGCGGATGTGCGGCGGAAGCCAATGGAGTTTGAAGTGGGTGACCGAGTAATGTTGAAAGTATCGCCATGGAAAGGCGTTATAAGATTTGGAAAGCGAGGAAAATTGAATCCCCGTTATATTGGACCCTTTAAGATTTTATCTAGAGTAGGTCCGGTGGCTTACAAACTAGAGTTACCCCCAGAACTTCATGGTGTTCACAACACATTCCATGTATCTAATCTGAAGAAATGTCTAGCAATGAGTGATGAGAAAATTCCGTTAGGTAAGGTTCGAATAGATGGGAAGTTGCATTTTATCGAAGAGCCCGTAGAAGTTATGGACCGTGAGGTAAAGCAACTGAAACAAAGTCGGATACCTATTGTCAAGATCCGATGGAATTCCAAGCATGGACCGGAGTATACTTGGGAACGAGAGGATGAAATGTGGAAGAAATATCCGCACCTCTTCGATTTCAATAAGAAACGGACATCCAAATGAAATGGATCACGAGGACGTTGATCCCTTTTAGGAGGAAAAGCTGTGACAAATCTAACATTTTCAGGTAGTGAAATATTTTCTCGTATAATATTTTGAAACTTATTTTTGTGTTGGTTGACGAACTCACAATTTACGGATTTAAATTTGGGCTTACGTGCATAATTTGGCGTCTTTTACGACTAAACCGAAAACCTTAGGATTACGTATTTACGTTTTTGAACTCCGTTTTTGATGAGACAATTTTTATTGGATTCGTTTTGTGATGGTGATTCATTATTTATAAAAACGTTTTTCGTAAAACGACCCGAGGGCACGCAAATCGAGAAAACTAAAATCGAGAAATACCCGTAAACTAGTGAGATGGGACAAAACACTTTGCCCCATCCCACTAGCTTATATGGGACGGCAATGTGACACCACCACACATAGGTGGCATCAAATCTTAGCAACTTACACAAGTGTAAGCTTGTGCTTACACTTTAAGCCAACTCATTTTACCACTAAACAAAACTAGCAAATGGTTTCACTTCTACCATTTCTATCCATGCAATCCACTCTAAAACTCTCTCTACTCCTCCCTTTGTGCCGTCCCAAATCAAGCAACAAACACCCCATTTGATCTTTTCTAGATACAAACCACATGTTTACTAGTCCTATTAAGGTGTTTCCTTGATGCCTTGATCATTTGGTGGCCATATAAACATCTTTGGAGGTGATTTGCTTGTTTCCTAGGGCTGATTTTCCAACATATGTTCTTGATATTTGATGGTCTTGGAGATACTTGTTGTGTTCATCAAGTTCTTGCCTTCCTAAAACAAGAAATCCACTTGGATTGGTAAAGAAGATCATCCTCTACATTTTTCTCTTATTATTTTGTAAAGAACAAATGTATTTTCTTTCATTTTGTATATGTATATGATGTATATATGATGATAAAAATGTTGTGTGGGGATCAAGTGTTGATAAACATGCTTAAAAATGATGATAACGATAAGAAATGAAGCTAAAATCATGACTAATTAGTTGGCTGTATAAAAACAGTAGATAACTAAATGATGAACTGATAAAAATGCATGGTTTGATCTATTTACAGTAATTTGATGATGTTATACACATGTGAGAGTTGGCCTTGCAATGGAATCAAAATAATGAGTGAGATATGATCAAAACAAGTTATGTGGTACAATCTGAATAAGCAGTTTTGTAGGGACTGTTAAGGCAACTTAGACTCAAAATGGGCAGTAGCTATAACTAAATTATACGTAGCACATATTATGAAGAAGTTTTCATCCAAAAATGAGCTTCTAAGTCATTGTAGAACTCTAGATATGGTAAAAATAGTGAATATGAAGTTAAAAATCAGATTTTGGAAATAATGTTTATTATTATTATATAAGCACTCACTTTATAATGTATAAAATGTAAAATACAAACCCACTAACTTATAAAACTTATTTATATAAATGTATAAAAGGTTAATTAAATGGGTAAATTATATAAATGTTGGTAAAAATAATATTTATAAGTAATAAAAACTATAAACTTGATTTTTACGACTTTTTCGGCTATTGTCGTAAAATTAACGTTTTTCGTCAAATAAGACTTAGACGACCAAACCCGTCTAATGTAAAGTTTATTAAAGTTATATACTGATGTATAAGTAACTAAGACAAGTAAAAACCGATAAAACCCGAACTATAAGAATTACGGACATTTACGAGCTAACTAAACCTATTAGACTAATAATTGGACTTAATAAGATAAATACTTGTAAAAAGAATTATTTGGGCTTAACCCAATAGGGCCAAACATGAAAAATATATATACTGATCATATAGGTATAAAATGGGTAAAAACAAGTTAAAGAACTTATAAAAGAATTAATGGACTTAAAATAGGTAAAATCGGTAAAACTAGTGAACTAGTAAGACGATACTAAAACGTAAACACTAAAATGAGTAAACAAGGATTTATAAACCCACTTGATCATCATCATATGTACAAAATAATCATATGTATATTGTTATTTTGATAAAAGTCATTGGACCGAGTCTAAGACCGATTATTATTTATATAGGTTTCCGTGACCGAAGCACGCCCGTAGCCGATAATCCGCCTTTCATTAACAACGTGAGTTCATAGCCTCGCACTCTTTTAAATGTTTTATAAAATGATTTGTAAACCCGCGAGGGAGATAACATGCTAGATTTTTATAAAAATAGAACACAAGTAGTCCCGATTGTATGCTAAATGATATGGACCCGAATGATGCTATGACCCTATATTCGAGACTAAAAGGATTATTAGTAGTTAGGTTATGTCACTTGAAGTCCCATTAGCATGAATTGTGAACTACCGGGTTTTGGTAGACGCTTATGCATTTGATAGTACTATTTGGGGACGATCACCCCAGTTCGCGCCTTGACGGTTGATCCCCGTCGTACCACATTGATTGGTAAGCGAATTTATGTATGAGAAGATTCCATAGCGTGATTTTTGTGACGACACGCTAACTTAGATGGGCAAATTGTTTGTCGGGTTCGCGGCCCGCTGTTTTCACAGTAAGGTAACAATGTCATGCGGCTAATAATAATCCTACCTAATTCAAATAAAAATGTATCCTATATATGATAACGACGCTATTAACGATGAATATATAACCTATCATGGTAATATAGAGACTACGGTCTCATGGACGGTTTCAGATGTATGCTTGATTTATATATTGCCTGACTAGCAATATATGGACTTACTTCCGATATTATACTTGTGTTCTGATTTTTAATGAATGTAAATGATTGTTTTATATAACGGTTTTCATTAAACTCTATGAATTCACTCGGCATTCGCTGATATGATTTTTGCATGTTTTCTATCTCAGGTGCTTGAAGGTAATCCGGATGGAGATCGACTCTGATGGCCCACACTTAATATTAAAAATGTTCATTCGATCTGTGTTTTGTAAACTTAATGACCTGTATAATTTGGGACCTGTTGTACACTTTTGAAACTTTTTATCGAATGAATGTTTGTTAAACCTTGTACAACCATTTTTATGTGTTGTCTATGATTGGAGTTATTGTGCTATCCCGTAACACTCTGAAAGACCCTTCCGCTGTACCGATACGAAAAATGAGAGTGTTACACTTGTTTTCCAAATGCGTAGTCTTAGAGGGCGGGAAAAATTGGTTCACAAACTTTGAAACGAGATCCTTCCACGTCAATATAGAATTGGGTGGCTCTTTCTCTAACCAAATTTTAGCGGGCCCCGCTAAGGAATACGGAAAAAGCATCATCTGAATCGAATCATTAGCAATATCCTTAAATTTGCAAGTGGCGGTAAGACGATTGAATTGGCGGATATGGTTGTGCGGGTTGTCCTTTTCATCACCACGGAATTTGTTGTTTTGGATCATAGACAACAAACCCGTTTTCACTTCAAAATTCTCCGCAAGGATAGCGGTAATCACAATAGCCTCTCCATAACCCTCGGTGGGTGCTTGAAGTAACTCCATCATAGTACGATTCGCCATGGTTGGTTCTTCTTCTACGATAGGTTCGTCAATAGGAGACTCCTCACTAGAATGATTAGGAGTAGGTGTGGACTCCTTTCGGTTTTTTTCATTTACGTGTACGTCTTGCTTGATTAAAAGTAACCATAAACGTCACGTATAACATGGGGATGAGGAAAGAAGATTCTTTTTGGTGTTTTTAATTATTCCAATTTTTTTGATTTTTGATTGTTTTTACCTTTTTTGGATTTTGGTGAATGTATTAAGTAGAAAAAAATCTACAAATCTTCTCCTTAATCAAATCTCTTGATTAAAGAAGCCTCAAGTGTTGGAAATACGTTTTTACATATTTAGGAAGATTCGGTCACTCAGACAATATATTAAGTAGTAGCTCGTAGTGTATATATCTTTTTATATATCAAACAAGGAAAAGCCCGGTTCATGCTTGTATGACCGGCCCAATTGTAAGCCCAAGCCCATCTTATGGGCTTATTATATAAACCCTCTCCATTGATAGAGAGGGTGGTGGTTTCATTTCAATTTTACACAAAGTTAATCACTTTCTCTCTCTAAGGTGTGTGTGAAATCATCTATCTCTCTATCTCTTTCTCTCTCTAAAACATAAGCAAGATTTACATATCCTACAAATGGTATCAAGAGCCATGGGATGATTTTTTGGATTTTGTGTTTGTGTTCTTGATTCTCTCGCCCATTTTGATCCAAAATCACACGAACCAATTTTTTTTTTGTGTTTTTAGGATTTAATCTTGATATACTTCATCTAGTTACTTGTTATAGTGATTTAGTATTGGTATTTTGGTTAAAAACACAAAAAATTTGGGTGTTTGATTCATTTTTAGGCTTAGAATCTCGAATTTGTTGTGTTATTGTACTGTCCGAGAAAAGTGGTAAGTTTGTTCCATAGTACGATCTGTGTATGGTGATCGCATAAACCTGGGGTTTCTACTTGCGATCCAATATCATGATCACTAGTACGATCACTCGCTGCGATCACTAGTACGATCACTAGTACGATCACTCGTTGTGATCACTAGTACGATCACTCGTTACGATCACTAGTACAATAACTCGTTGCGATCACTAGTACGATCACTCGTTGCGATAAGGGAGTACGATAAGGGAGTACGATCAGGGAGTAAGATCAGTGAGTACGATCAGTGAGTACGATCGTTGGATACGATCACTGGATACGATCGTTGGATACGATCATTGGATGCGATAAAAGGGTACGATCACTCGTCACGAATTAAGGTTACGATCTCCACTAAGATCAAGTGTTGCGATCCAAAATTTTTCAAAAACGTGTTTTTGGAAATTTTTAATCGTGTTCAATTTTGACTTGGAATTTTTGGTTTATCGAGGACATAACTTAGAGGATTTAAACATTATTTTTTGGCTTCAACACACAACAACAAATACATTTACTTTCTTTCATTGACCGATCGACTTTGTAAATCTTAACTTATAGAAATGGAGTACACATCTCTCACGGATAAGTCAATCCTCTCGGGTACGGATAATCGTCCACCAATGTTGGTGAAGTCTATGTATAAGGATTGGGCTTCCCGAATGGAACTTTATATGTTGAACAAAGAAAATGGACATCTAATTTGGGCATCAGTGCTCAATGGACCATTGGTATATGGTACTGTGACGGAAGGTGCTTTTACTCGTCCTCGCATAACGGGTGAACTAATTGGAGATGCTAAGATACAAGACAAGTGTGATAAACAAGCTACAAATATCATTCTCCAAGCCCTTCCTCCAGATGTATACAAACTCGTCAGTAAACATAAAGTTGCCAAAGAGTTCTGGGATAGAATTCGTGTTCTAATGCAAGGCACTTCGTTAACTAAACAAGAACGAGAGTGTAAGCTTTATGATACTTTTGATAAGTTTGCCTATGTGCCAGGGGAGACTCTCAATGATTACTATTTGAGATTTACCCTATTGTTGAATGAGCTCAATATCTATGGCATGCCAATTCCTACGTTCCAATTGAACACTAAGTATTTGAACACTCTTCCTTCAGAATGGAAAAAGTACGTGACGGATGTTAAATTGGCTAAGGACTTGCATAACACCAATGTGGATCAACTTCAAGCTTTTCTTCAACAACACGAATACCATGTGATTGAGGCTCGGTTGTCTACACCTCAAGTTCATGATCCACTTGCCATGTATGCTTCTCAACAAAACATGGCTTATACTTATCAACAACCATCCTACTTGCAGCAGCCACGACCACACACCTATCAGCAATTACAACAACCATCTTATCAACTACTAATGATGCCACAGCAAGCATTTCAACAAAGTGTTCATCAACAATCTTTTCCACAGCAACCACCACATCAGACATCACCATCACAAGCCAACACTTCTCCAATGGGCTCTACTCCTCAGCAAGGATAATTTCCAATTGAATCACAACCAGCACAAGCCTTCTACTCCAATGAACTTCCACCAATCCAAGCACCAATATTTACTCTAAATGATACGCCAGCTGATGTTCTAAACCATCTCACTGCCTACTTGTCAAAACTTGTTGCAACTAGAGGATTTCCACCAACAAATAATCAGCTCCGTACCTCTTCAAACCTCGACAACAAGCCACTGTTCAAGATGGTCAAGTGACGTTGCAACCCATTCAGGGAAGGCAAACTTCATATGGACCTTCTACAAGGACTGTGAATGCTCAAGCTATGAATTCTCAAGCTAATGTAAATGGAAGCCTTATTGGTCCTCAAAAGGTTGTGACTTGCTACAATTGCCAAGGACAAGGTCATATGGCTAGGGAATGCACTCAGCCAAAAAGAGGAAGGGATGCAACATGGTTTCGTGAGAAGATGTATTTGGTTGATGCTCAGTCTAAGGGAAAGATTTTGGATTCAGAAGAGTTAGCATTTCTTGCAGACTCGGGGGCATCAGATAATGAAGGCATTGTAGTCGTTTCTACTTCTAATGCAGCATATCAAACGGACGATCTTGATGCATATGATTCGGATTGTGATGACATTCACTCAGCCTCAGCTGCTCTCGTTTCTAATCTTTCTTACTACGGTTATGATGTCCTCAGTGAGGTACCCACCACAACCAATCTTGGTAATGATGATAACCCACATCAAGTTGGGCATGAAAATGACAACCTCGAACAGAATTCGGGAACTAGTAACTCAAATGATGTGGTACCCAATCCTACACATTTGAGTGAACCTCAACCAAATGCTACGAAGGTATGGAATCTTATGCTCAACATCATTTGGTCATGGTGACTAAACATATTATTGATCAAATGCATATGGCTCTCAGACAACCCGTAGATACAAATTCCACCCTAACTGCTGAGCTTGCGTTGCATAAAGAAAAGGTCAAAGCTTTTGAAATGGTCCCTCAAATAGAGAAAATAACATGTTCTGAATTTGACCAATTTCGTTTTGAAAAGATTGAACACTTGAAAGAAATAGAATCATTAAAAGCTTATCTTTCCAATGAATGAAAAGCAAAAGAGTCGGTTGTCAATGATTTTCAGAAACTTAAAATGGATTTCGAAACTCTCGAGTCTAAAAAGTTTGAATCGGAAATTAATGCTACCAAACTTCTTAAATTCAAATAACAACAGCTTTTAAAACAATACGCTTCCACAGAAAAGGTTCATCTTTTAACTAAATCGTTTAAAGAACTCGAACTTAAGCGTCTTCAAGATTTACCACCTAATCCCGGTTATGCAAAACAAGCTCAGGAATATATTCCGTGTCTTTATGATATGACCCTAATTGGCAAATCGAAAGAAGCACCTTTTGTTCGTAGTACCGAGGAGACACAGTCACTTGCGGAAGAAACTCATTCTAAAATGCTTTCAAAATTACATAAGAGTGATTATGATAAGCATAATAAAGATCAATTTTCTAAAAATACACGTATTCGCTTACAAAAGGAATTAGCTGAATTGACAGTTCTTGTGCCCCAAAGTTTGTCAAATGAAAACCCTCCTAGTACGTCTCCTACACTTGTCAAAACAGATTTAACGATGTTAATTCCACCAGTAAGTAAGGCGTCCGTTAGCTTAAATGCGGTACACCAACACTTAGCCGATTTTGACAAGGTCATTTTGGGACGTACGACGGCTTCGGCCATAACGGAAGGTGAATGGAATATTGAGCACACTAGAGCTGCGTTCCGAGACGAAATTGTTCCATTTGTAAACAATGTTAAAGCTTGTCTTAGTAATGTTGATCAAGATTTGATTTTGGAAATAGAAGAAGTTAGACGTGTTTTCAATGAAATGGTGATGCTTATGAAAACAGTTTACTTGAAATAGAACGAGTTTCACGCCAAAATGATCAGCTTCTGAAGCAAGTGATGTCTCATGATATGGTTTCCGTCTGTGTGAATAAAAGTATTAATAATGATTCTATTGTGCATAATGTTGAATCTGTGGATAATGTGGTAGATAGTACTTGTCACAAATCTGACGCTGAATTTTTAAAGCTTCAAGATTCTTATACTTTGCTTTCAAAAAATTTTGATGAGATCCAAAAACATTGTATTTCGCTTGAATGCAAGCAACAATTTATTCAAGAGATCTTTGAAACTTCATTCGAAGTTGATAATATAGATGAAGAAAATTTTCAAAATAATTTTCGATTGACTTTACAATCAAAACAGCGTCAGCCAAGTGACAAGGTTGCTAAATCATTGTCGATAGACATAGAGAAATATAAGGAGCTTAACTGTGTGAACGTACTTGAGGCCGCTGAGAATTTTAAACTTGATCTAGATAATCGAGTTTCCAAGATTTTTTTCCAAAGTTGATAACTTAAAACAGAAAAATACATAACTCTTCGATTCAGTAAAGCCCGCATGTGCTAATACCACTGCACAAAATCAATCATTGATTGAACAATTGAATCAAAATTCGGTGGAAATATCTGATTTGAGGAAACAAATTTGTGATAAAAATCTGGCTTTGACTGAGTTAAAGGAAACACTTCGTACCCTAAAAGGTAAGAATGTTGTGGATAACGCAGCCACTGTCTCAGCATCGTCCTCTAGTGCAATCAAAAGGAACCTCATTGTTGTCACACCACTTAACAAGGGCCCTAGGACTAAACCATCTCAAACTTTGGTCACTAAAGATATGGCGGAATCAAAACCAGCTTCTAATATTCCCGTGTTGCCTTCTATAGGAGTGAGCACCACTACTAAGGCTCAAAGATCTAAGCTTAAAAGAAACAAGAAGAATGATAGGATCTTGCCCCCATCTAGTAGTCAAGTGAAGAAGAAAGTAGAAGCTCATCCTAGGAATATTATTTCTGTTTTGAATAAAAAGAATCATGTAGCTAAACCTAAAGGCTCTGCGGTTGTGCAGCGTTCTAAGCCTACTATGAATTCTAATTTGAAATGTTGGAATTGCAATGAATGTATGTTTTTTAGTCGTCCTGATTCTTGCCTTATTAACCATGTGAATGAGATGAATGACCGGAAAAATGGATTAGAATGGAAACCGACTGGGAAAGTGTTAACCCAAGTTGGTTGGATGTGGCGCCCCACTGGTAGAACTTTCACTATAGTAGGAAATGCGTGCCCTTTAACTAGGATCACTCCCACTAAAGCGAAGAAAGCGTGCCCTTTAACTAGGAGTACCAAGGTTACCAAAACACAAACGTGTCCTCTAACTAGGAACACCAACACTACCGTAGGAACCAAGTGCCCTTTAAACAGGTGTACTCCCACTGTAGTGCCGCTAATACTCCAAAACCTCATAAAGTTGGAACAATAAAACCTGTTAGTGGTAAAACTCACAATAGAAAACGCAGGAAATCTAAGGGCAACACAAATGTTAGCAATTCTGATAATATTATATCTGTATCTGCTAACACTCCGGAACCAATAGTTTCCAATGCATTGTCTACTGTTGTTGTTGAAAACAGGTGGTCCAAATTGTTCTCTGGTATTTTGACTCTGGTTGCTCTAAACATATGACCGGAGATCGCTCTCAGCTCACAAATTTTGTCAACAAGTTTCTTGGTACGGTTCGATTTGGAAATGATCATATTGCAAAGATAATGGGTTACGATGAATATCATATTGGGAATGTTATAATTTCAAGAGTGTATTATGTGGAAGGTCTCGGTCACAATTTATTTTATGTGGGACAATTTTTTTATGCAAACCTAGAAGTTTCTTTTCGAGAGCATACCTGCTTCATTCGTAATTTGGAAGGGGTTGATTTATTGAAAGGTACTCGAGGGAATAATTTGTATACTTTGTCTCTACAAGACATGATGGCCGCTTCTCCCGTATGTCTTCTCTCTAAAGCATCGAAGACTAAGTCATGGTTATGGCATCGACGGTTATCTCATCTTAACTTTGACGCTATTAATCATTTGGCGAAAAACGAACTTGTTCTTGGTCTTCCTAAACTTACATTTCACAAGGATCATTTGTGTTCCGCGTGTACAATGGGGAAAAGCACTAAGAAATTATACAAACCCAAGACTGAAGACACCAACCAAGAGAAACTTTATCTATTGCACATGGATCTTTGTGGGCCAATGCGTGTTGAAAGTCTTAGTGGTAAAAAGTACATCCTCATCATTGTCGATGATTACTCTCGGTTTACTTGGGTGAAATTTCTTACAGATAATGGAACTGAATTTATGAATCAAATCTTGCGTGATTACTATAAAGAAGTTGGCATTTCTCATGAAACATCTGGTTTTCGCACTCCACAACAAAACGGTGTCGTTGAAAGGCGAAATCGCACACTTATGGAAGCTGCTCGAACGATGTTAACTTACGCAAAGGCTCCATTATTTTTATGGGCAGAAGCAGTATCAACAACAGTCTACACCCAAAACCGGTCACTAATTCAAAAACGCCATGGTAAAACACCTTATGAGCTTCTACATGGAAAAGTACCAGATTTATCATATCTTTATGTATTTGGTTCTCTCGAAAGTATGAATGTTGATTTTGATGAGCTGACAACAATGGCTTCTAAGCAAAGCAGCTCTGAACACGCATTTCATGAAATGGGACCTAGTAACATTAGTTCTGGTCTTGTCCCAAACAACCCTACTTCATCATCATTTACACCACCTTCTAGGAATGAATGGGATACGTTGTTTCAACCGTTCTTTGATGAATTCTTTACTCCTCCAAGTATTGTTGCTCCAGAACCTGAAGTAATAGCTCCGGTTACCGAAGTTGTCGCTCCAGCAACCATTGCACAATCAGATACGTCTGCACCTACAATTGGTCAAGATATACCTTCAACAAGTAATTCTCAACCAACACCCGAACCAACTACCCCTGTCATGCCTATTGATGATGAAGAGGATGATGATGATCACGATTTGGAATTCGCTCAAATGCGTGAACTTCCATTCTTTGGTGTACCAATTCCCGACTCTAATCAAGCCGGGTCATTCTTTGGAGAATCCTAAATATCCTAATCATGTATACAATCTTGAGAAGGCTCTCTATGGGTTGAAGCAAGCTCCACGTGCATGGTATGATCTATTCTCATAATTCCTCATCACGCAAGGCTTCACTAAAGGCAAGGTGGATCCCACACTGTTTATTTAGAAATGAGGTAAAGATATGATTATGGTACAAATATATGTTGATGATAATATATTTGCTGCCTCGACCCAAACCTTGTCTGATGAGTTTGGGAAACTCATGTCTTCCAAGTTTAAGATGTCAATGATGGGCAAGGTATCATTCTTCTTAGGAGTTCAGATATCTCAGAGTCCTAGAGGCATCTTTATCAATCAACCCAAGTATGCCCTTGAATCTCTTAAGAAATATAAGATGGAATCTTGCGACCCCGTGGATACTCCAATGGTGGAACGAATTAAGCTTTATGTAGATCCACATGGAGTGTCGTTGATCCAACACTATATCATGGAATGATCGGTACTCTTTTGTATATCACAGCTAGTCGACCTGATCTTCAGTTTGCTATATGTATGTGTGCTTGGTATCAAACTCGACCTACTGAGTTACACTTAGCAAATGTTAAACGGATCTTTCGATATCTTAAAGGAACCATTAATCGGGGACTTTGGTATTCGAAGAAATCTTTGATTGCATTAATGGCATATGCAGATGCGGATCACGCGGGTTGTCAAGATACAAGGCGTAGCACGAGTGGAACTTTGCAACTACTAGGAGATTGACTAATCAGTTGGGCATCGAAAAGACATAAAAGCGCTGCAATTTCAAGTACGGAAGCAGAATACATAGCTATGTCCGGTTGCTGTGATCAAATTCTTTGGATGAGATCGCAATTAACCGACTATGGTCTAGGTTTCAACAAAATTCCGATGTACACCGACAACAAGAGTGCAATTGCCTTATGCTGCAACAATGTTCAATTCTCCCGGTCGAAGCATATTGACATTCGCTACCACTTTATCAAGGAGCAAGTGGAAAATGGAGTGATCGAGCTTTACTTTGTCCGATCTGAGTATCAATTGGCGGATATTTTCACAAAGGCTTTAGATCATGCTCGAATGGAATTTTTGGCCGCCAAGCTAGGAATGAGAACTTTCTCGCCTGAGACTCTAAAGGAACTGGCAGATGAAGCGAAAGAATAGTGGTGGTAAACTATTCTCTGTATCCTTGGTGATCATCTGTATATATTGTTTATATTTTTATCCACAAAAGCCAAATACAAAAATATAAAACCAGATAAAAACCATAAAAATTGAAAAATCTCATAAAAATCCAAAAATATTTTTACTTTATTTTTCAAAGGCATGTCTTAGGTAGAATAATATTTACGGCCTTAGAAATGTCGATTAATATTGACACGGCGCCATAAATAGAGTTCGTACAAAAGTTGTAAATATTTCATAAAACATGCCTATATGGCTTGTAGTTATTTCAGACTGCAACCCGCTTTTCATATTAAAGTCAAGTATTTCTTATGAAATCTTTGGCTCTCGACGGGAATTAAGTTTCTCGGGCAAGGTTTACTTTAAAACCTTGTAAGGGATCATGTTTACTTTATAACATGGTCTAACACAAATCTATGTACGCATCAGTGAATTTATTTGTTAAAACAAGAGAAGTCTTGTTTTTATGAAGCTATCATCTCTACAACCATAGCTATCTACAATTGGTATCTACATACTCGACGATGCGGCTACTCAACCGCTGACTCCAACTCTTTCGTTAGAACACGGGTCAACAATTGAGGGGGAGCAATTGTCAAGCATTCAGAATCTTCGATGCCGAAAGTTCCAAGATCACTAATTTGTGTCAAGAAAACAATACCAATCGTACACGTGGTGTCAAGAGATGAATTCAGACGTGACGAGGCGACCAACATATGCTGACAAGAACCATTTGATCTTATCATATGATGTTCTCATCAATCAGGTCCAACCTTGTCTATTTTTCTGATATGCTGAATATGTGATCATGTTACAAATCAGTATCATATCTCATATATTTGGTATCATGAAGATAACAAGGACTTACATTTTTCTTCCCAAAACCTTTGTTAAAACTTTATTAAATCAATTGATATTAAAAACATCGATTGGGTTAATATTTTTAATATGGGGGAGAAAATGTGATTTAATATGGAAAATTATCACAAATTCTTTGACTTAATTTGCTGGCTCATCCCGACATATGCGAAATGTTTTCAAATATCATGGCATATGTTAAGGGGGAGAAAAATGGATTTTCATGGTGACATATACTTACCCAAAATATCTCTATTCACGATGGTGAAGATTGTGGTGATATAAGGATGGTAGGATAGGTTAAAGTCCAATGATTTCTCTAGAACCAGAGGAATCTTCCCAAGGACATTCCATAGCTGGAAATAGTATTCCTTAGGAAAGATGGAGAAAGATTGTGAACGTAGCTGAATGCCGACCAAGTACTTAAGTTAGCACTGGAACAATTACAACAAGGTGCTAGTTATGACATATTGGTAAGCATTGAAGGGGTTGAAGAATGAAAAAGAATTGTAAAGATAAAGGGTCTAAAGAAAGAAGCCCTCCTTACAACCTTAGGCAGAAACCGGATCAACACATATGCTATTGAGATCATTTTAATGATGCTCGATATTGAAGATAGACATCATGGACCCAGTGATGCAATGCACAACCCATCCCAGCTAACTAAGATATCTCTCAAAAGATATTTCTTTTAATCACACGGAAACAACGCATTATCTATTGATTTATTCACTCCGACTAAATTGGTATTGAAATGGTAGCACTCCTCTCCAGCCTTCGATCACTAAAATCCAAAATGCACGATCGAGTCTAGAGCCATTTGAGATCATCAAATATCTCATTAGGACACACTTCCATATTTCCTTGCTTCTTTACACACTATGAAAAGTAAGAAAGATATTAAGAGTCCTACGTAAAATCTTCATGATCTTGTCGGAACATCCGAGTAATACGAAAGTATTTACAATGAAGATGGAAATCCTTCTTGAGCGAACATTAAATAGCTCATGGTAGGTGACTTGTGCGATTCTTTATGAATCGAACTTGTGATAACTGGAAAGCAACAGTTGTTTAATTCTCAATTGAATTTAAACACGTTCCAGGCCTCTACGCAATATCTAAGTGATCTTGCCAGAACACTCAGAGTGATACCATAGTGTTCATAGTGATGAGTGGAATTCCTTCTAGTGTTAACCTTAAACAGCACTTGTAGGTAACTTGCAAGATTCAATATGAATCAAGCTCGTGACAACTGGAAAGCAACGATGGTGCGATTCTTTAATGGATCAAACTTGTTCCAGGAATCAGAATTGACGGCTTCAATCATGCGGATAATTTTATCCAAATGATTCACTCTTTACGTTCGCAGTCAGCTTTAGACGGTCGAGTAAAGAGAATGGTTTACCCGCGAAATCTTGTCAAGGAGATATTTAATTAAATCTACCTGCCACAAGTACGATATTTTATATCGTCCAACGGTCTTCACCGACCGGAGGTAAAATGCTACCGAATTAGAATGAAATGTTCAAAGCCATTTCGTTCGTGTCTACTTATGTTGCGGCGTTTAAAGACGGTGGCATTGCGGAATCCGAGAAGAAGTCATCCCCGCATGCTTATACTTTATGCACTTAATACTTCATCTAATTCAAGAAAGCCTAAAAGTCAAAGTCTTCCGCAGTATCGAACTCTGAAGCTTTCAAGAATTACGAAGGTATAAGTATGTGGGACATGAAGTCACGAAGAGGCGAATATCACAAGTGATGGATGCACAAGATCAAGGCAAGAGATTAATGCTCAAGATTGATATCAATGATCACATCAGCATGTTCACAAGGAAAGAAAAAGAAAAGAAAGACAAAGACTACGAGCTCAAGAAAAGCATAGTATGCTAGGTTTATTTTATTATTGTAACTTGGGTAACGCCCTTGTTTGGAGTGACCTCCCTTAGGGGAGATTGTTGGAAATACGTTTTTACGTATTTAGGAAGATTCGGTCACTCCGACAATATATTAAGTAGTAGCTCGTAGTCTAGATATCTTTTAATATATCAAAAAAGGAAAAGACCGGTCCATGCTTGTATGGCCGGCCCAATTGTAAGCCCAAGCCGATCTTATGGGCTTGGTATATAAACCCTCTCCATTGATGGAGAGGGTGGTTGTTTAATTTCATTTTTACACAAAGTTGATCACTTTCTCTCTCTAAAGTGTGTGTGAAATCATATATCTTTCTATCTCTTTCTCTCTCTAAAACATAAGCAATATTTACATATCCTACATCAAGGAATGAAAACGATCACGTGAAGTGAACTCCATTGATGACTTTAGAACGTTGGTGGAACACCAAAACGTTCAAGAGGGTTTAATCAAATGAAACCAAGAAAATATATATGATACTTAGATAATACTTTGGTTGGCAAACCCTCGATTAGCCTTTTTATCTAAACACGCACAAGCAAGCGGGGAAACGAGGCGGCGCAAAGCACTTAAGATCCTTTTTCCTTAGGGTATATTTTATAATACCCGCCTTATACCCACCTTATAGTTTGTATTTGTCAAAATTAAGCTTCACGAAAATAATTATCTATTTTTCCTTTTCTTTCTTGTTTGAGATTCGAATAAAATGATTGAGTAGTGACCTCCCAATCAAGGTTGTGTTTTCACATTTTTGGAGTACTTGTGAATTTATTGTTCTACGTATACAATATAGTAATAGTATTCACACAAAAAACAAAAACCGATAATACGTATTAGTAGAGTGCTACTAATACAAATAGATATTATGGTTAGTATAAAACAACAATTTTTCAAATCAAAACACAACACGTCTCCCGGCAGCGGCGCCAAAATTGATGTAGTGATTTTACTACCCTTTAGGAAAAGAGCGTAAAAGTGGCAAGTATTAAGTGTCGGTTTAGGAAAACCAAGCACTAATGACCAAATTAAGTTCAAGTTCGTTTCCCAAGGAGGCTTGTGTATTGTGTTAAGAACTGATTAATGATGTGACTATAATTTATGAGAAAAGAAAAAATAGAAGGGATATTTGGAAAGAATGACGGTTACGATTATGAATTAAACTAAGAGGAAGTCGTTCACGTAAAACCGTAAAAAGTCACAGAATTTAAAAATTACCCTTAAAATTCCTAGAAAGTTGCAATAAATCCTAAAAATGTAATTAGAGTTTACAAAAAATCAAAAATCACTCAAACTTTTTATTTAATTAAGTATTAATTTTTAATGTTAATTAAAGCCCAAAAAATCAATTTAATTAACAAAAAGCCCAAAATGAGATTTTTTAACTTGTAAACCTATAAAATGACTTAAATAAATTTAAAACTATTTTTTTAAACCTATTTAAAAACAATTAAAAACTATTAAAACTTAAAATAATTCTAAAAATTAATCTAATGACAATAAAATTAATATAAAAATTTTAAAATTCATAACTTAATATACTTGAACTAGGAAAAATGAAAAACTTGCAAAAATAAAAATAAAAATTTTTAATAATAAATTAATAATAAAATATTAATAAAAATCCAAAATTTATAAAAAATTATAAAAATTGCAAACTAGTTTATTTTAACCTAAGTAAAACAGAAATGAAGTTGAAATTACCAAAATACCCCTATTTGGCCTTAAAATGGGCTAAATGACAAAATAGTCCCTTAATGGGCTTGATTTTGGGCCCAATAAGAAAAAGTCAACCAAATAAGCCCAAAACTTCCTATCCGACTTAGAATTTGATTTTAAGAACAAAACTCTTAAGGCCCAAAAGCTGAAAATGTGTTTAAGCTAGCTTATTTCAAAACAACTTATTCTTAATGGGCTTTTTGGCCCATTAAGCTATAAGCTGATGCATTAAGCTACAATTTGACACACAAGCTTCTTTTGAGTTACCAAAGAGATCTGTGAAAAGAAATTTTGAAAAAGAAGAAGAAATAAGCCTGAAATAAGCCTAAGCTCTCTTCACAAAACGACAAAATAGTCGTTTTTGAGTTCTAGACCACCTCAAGTGCTGATTCAAGTTGCAAAGGATTTAAATGACTTAATTAAGGAAAATAATCAAAAAGTTTTCTAATAAGCACAAGCAATAAGCCAGAATAAGCAAATAAGCACTTATGTAAAGGTCAACTTGATGAGTTTTCTAGTCAAACTTAAAAGTCAAACCCTAATAAGCTCTAGATCAAATCAATTGGTCAAATGAGGAAGATCTATCACAAAAAATAAGTTGTTGCAAGTCTGGATAAGCCAAAATGGCTTATGAATAAGCTGTTTGATATTTAACACTAGCAGTGGCTAGTAGCAGGGGAAAGGAGTTCCCACTGCTTGACCAAATTGACTTTTTGTCTTTAGTGACTTTTTCTTGGATTCAAGTTAAGCAAAGGCACCCAAGTGATCAGTTAATCACAAGGAGTCAATAACAACAATAAAAACACAAATTCAATCACCCAATCAGTGCAGTTAATTCAAAAGATCCACGGACATGTACCAGATATGAACAATAGCAGTTATGAACTCAATAAGCACTTTTAGCAAGAATAAGCCAGCCAAACTTCACCAAATGCATACACAAGCTATAAATAATTCAAATGACCATAAATAAACAGGTTTCATGCATTGATTTAAAGTCTAGATCCAGATTCAAGCAAATGAAAGTTACTGATGAACAAAGAACAAGCAGTTATGATACTTTGCTGATATACTTGACCACAAATCCAATTTCAAACACTCAAATCTTCTTAACAGGTTACACAAACTTTGATTTAACACTTGTTAGGCCCTAAACAATGCATACACTCTAGGTGTTTCCAAAATCTTAGGTTAAAATAAGCAAATTGAAGTGAGTTATAGCACAATCTTGGATTTGATGTTTTAAACCTGAAAACTTGCAGATATTAGCACACAACTAAGTATTAAGCAGATACAAACACTAAACAACACCTTCCAGTAACTCAAAAACACTTTATGATCTTAAACAGGTTAACCTAAACACCCCTTATCTTTTTCAAATCCAATTCAACAAAGTATAAGTGTGATTTATTGTTACCCAAGCCCAATCAAACATAATATCAATAATATTATGCAGTATCAAGCAAGATTAAGCCACAAAAACAACAAGTACAATAACAGAACTCAAAATCACAAAAATCAAGTATTTTGAAAGATTTTTGGGTTCAAGGACTCAAACCTCATGAATGTATATCCACACTCACGAATTTTTGAGCTGATGTGCATAGAAAAACAAGGCACAAGCTTCCACAAACAAGCTTCTAAGAATCAACGAGGTTAGAACACAAAATATGAAAAACAGAAAGTAGAAAAAGCTTGATTAATGCAACATTTGTACACACTCTTTGATTATCCCCAAACCACAAGCTCCCAACACCTTGATAAGCTCCTTATCAGGGTGTTTAGATCACTTGTAATCCAAAATTCCAAAGATGTACCAAAGACTTAGCAAAATATCAAGTTTTTAGAGAATTATGCAATTTCTTGCACAATCTTTAAAAATAGGTTTTACGGTTTCAGAAACTCAAACATATAACAAGCAAATAATAAGATTGGCACTTGGGTTTTCTTCAAACATTCAAACACTTTTCATTAAAAATGAAGGAGGATTTACAGAATTTTGAACAAAGGAAAAACCAAGAGCAACTTCAATTTAATGACCCTAACGCCTTTTATAGGCTACATGTGTTATATAAATGCAAAGAAAAACGTAAACCCTAAGCTGTGAAGTCCCAATATTGCCCTTGCTGAATTTTGAAAACATGGAATCATGTGAAGAACTTTGGATGTTTGTGAAGCTGTAAAGGGGTTTGCTATTTGATCAAAGTCCCAAAACAAGCTTAGTTTGTAAGATTCATTGTGAAACGTTGGATGGCTGACATGTTTTGGCAGTTTCTCCCAAAGTGTAGCAGGGGAATCATGTGTGGGGCTGTTGGTTGGTGAGGTGTCAAGTTTAGGAGTTGGGTTGTGTTCATGTTGACCTTAATCAAATATCTGGAGGTGATTATGGGCTAATTGCAAGTATTAAGTGAAAACCCAAATTTTCTTATGAACATCAAGAACAACGGTTTGATCTGTTTTGTTTTTAAATGTGTTGTTAGGCGCCTAATTAATAAATTAATTATGGTTAGTTAAAACCGGTGGTGAGTGGTTTGTGATGTGGAAAAATGAGGGCTTGTGATTGGTGGGTTTTGTTGAGTGGGGCACGTGGCAAGCTGCCACTTGTCTATGTATCTTCTCTTGTCCGCCAGATTTGGTCCCTCACTTTTCTTCTTTCTTTCATTCATGGTTTAAACAGCCAAAAACGTAACTCCCTTTATAAAAAAGTTTGGTTTTTTACTTTGGCCACCAAACTTTTTCCAAAATGTTTTAAAGGGTATTTCTTGCCATGTTTTGATATTTGAAGGGCTGATTTTAGCATATCTTCATTCTTCAAGGTGTTGACTTGTTTGTTGACTTCTTGGAGGACTAATAATGACAAGTCTTCATTTTTTAGGGACCATTCTTGCCAATTCTTCAAAGTGGAGGGCCCTTTTTGTAAATTTGACAAACTTTAGGGACCAATCTTGTAATTATGAATAAACAAGGATTTAAAGTGTCAATTCTTCAATATTGGAGGACCCTTCTTGTACAATCTTCAAATCTTCAAGGGTTTTTCTTGGAAAATCAACACTAGGGCTTGGTTCATTGTGCGGCTTCGTTTCCCGTGTTCGTTTTTGCTTCTTTCTTGTGATCTTTTGTCATTTTCTCAATATGCGTACCTAAAATACACATGTAACAAACACAAGCATATATTTGGCCATTTTGATGATATTTTATGCATTTTAAGCCCGTTTTGGACGATGAGACTATGTATAAAAGCAGTCTCATCACTCAGCTGAGTGGGATGTGACATTGCGAAGTGGTGATTGGTGGGATGGAGTTAGTGGGGCACGTGTCCACCTCCCACTGGTCTATGTATCTATTGTGTCTTGGCAAATATTACCCCTTGTCTTCTATTCTTTCTTCATTTCAGTTTAAACATAGCAAATCTGATTTTCCTTTGTAAATGAAGTTTCATTTTTCATACTTTTGTCCCAAAAAGTTTCCAAAAGTATTTTCAAGGGTATTTCTTATAATTTGATGATTCTTGAAGGGTTGGTTTTGGCGTTTTCTTCATTCTTCAAGGTGTTGACTTGTATTGTTGACTTCCCAGAGGACTAATAATGACAAGTCTTCAAATTTGAGGGACCATTCTTGCCAATTCTTCAAAGTGGAGGGTCCTTTTTGTAAATTTGACAAACTTTAAGGACCAAACTTTTAACTATGAATAAACAAGGGTTTAAAGTGTCAATTATTCAATATTGGAGGACCCTTCTTGTACAATCTTCAATTCCTCGAGGGTTATTCTTGGAAAATCAACACTAGGGCTTGGTTCATTCCGCGGCTTCGTTTCCTGTGTTTGTTTTTGCTTGTTTCTTGTGATCTTTTGCCATTTTCTCAATATACGTACCTAAAATACACATGTAACAAACACAAGCATATATTTGGCATATTTCATGATATTTAATGCATTTTAAGCCCATTTTGGACGATGAGACTATGTATAAAAGCAGTCTCATCAATAGGGAATACCGAACATGAATTAATCAATAATGAATGATCCCGAACATGAACTCAGATTTATAAAAGCTCCCAAAACATACTCCCTCCTGTTTGTTAGTGAAAAATCCGACGGCCATAAGGTGTGGTGGCTAGGGTTTTATGAGTTTTTTTTGTAGAATGTAATATTATGAGATGAAAACTTAATTTCCCTTTCTAATAAAATTATCAAATGGGTCGGGCTTAAGCCCTTTCCTTTCTTCCTTTCTGTAACGCCAACCCACACCCCTACATTCATGTTTTCGTTTTCTTTTCGAGCTTAAACCCTTGTCGAGTGTGTTCGTGTTTTACTCGTCGTGTTTTATTCATCATGTCTTTAGTAAATATTCATCATGTAATCACAATATATACATAGTTCACGTGTTCATGTTTCTATATTCGTGATTTTAAGCTCGTGATTATAATTATTATTACTTAATTATTGTCGTGTATTAATATGTGTTAAATAATTATCGTGCACCAACACGTACGTAGTTCTGTATTTAATATTCGTGACATGTGTTCATGTTATAAGAGGAAAGTTTTTAATCTTGTACGTACGATTATTAGTGTACTGTTCATGGTAAAAGCATGCGAGTTTTACATAAACCTACTGATTTAAAATCAAATCTTGGTTTTAACCTTGTAGCATGCAATTTTATCACTGAAATAAGTTCCTATAGACCTATGTGACAAATTCAAGTACAAAGAACACAACTTGTAGGCATGTAAGACCAAATCACATAGCATGCATATGTTTAATAGAAAAATGAAAGGAGAGAACATTCAAACCTCTAAGATGCAAATCTACACCTTGGAATCAAAGAGCTTTGGTGCTAGCTAAACAAGCAGCTTCCAACTGCTAAGATCAAAGAAAATCACAGCTCAAGGCTTGGACTTATGGTTAGCACAAGTAATATGAATAAAATGACAAAAGGTTAAATCTTTGCAACACTTAAGCCCTACAAGGCCTTGAATCCTCCCTCAGAACCTCTTGTATGCGGTAATTTTGTACACTTTATTTTAGGAAAAAGAAAGCGACAAAAGAGGGTAAGTATTAAGTATCACGTTTTGTGAACAACGAAAATACCGACAATCGAGTTCGTTCTCGTTGGAGGTATGGTGTTTAGCCAAAAGTATAGACGTTATTTATTCAAGTGATTACGCTCTTGGAAAGAAGGAAAGAAAAGGAAAAGGAGACGAATTACGCTAAAAACGATCGGAAACGTGTATTCGCACGAACGTAAAAACGCGACCTAACGAAAAATTTAACCTAAAAATTAATTAAAAATCAATAAAATGTTCTAAAAATCCTAAATAAGAAAATACACAAACAAAAAAAATTGAAAACTATTTAATTAATTTATATTAATTTTTAAAGTTAAATAAAAATCTAAAAATAAAACTAACTAAGAAAAAGAGAAAAATTAAACTTTTTTATTATGTAAACATAAAGTATATTATTTAAAAACTAAAAAATATTTTTTTGAAAATTTTAAACTTACTTTAACTATTATTTATTTACTTTACAAATTTAAAAAGGAAAATAATTCTAGAAAATGAAATAATAAAAAGAAAATTATAAAATTTAGACTATACATAAGAAAATATATTTTTCCTACGACCTAAATGACAAAAGAAAATTAAAAAAAAAAGAATTATATTATTTTTGACTTTTAAATATTTTTTTATGAATTAAATACTATTTAAACTAAATAAATGCTTTAAAAATATTAAATTATTTTTCTAAAATTCCGAAAATTCACAAAAAGTACTATTCTAAATCTAGTAAAAATAAAAGCCCTAAAAATAAGACATAAATAAGCAGTGGATTAAGCTCTCTAAACTAATAAGCTAAAAACGTAATAAAGGTTAACTAAATTCTTATGGAAAGAATAACAATAAAACATGCCTAGCTCAGTTGGTTATGCTGTTATGACTGTGAACAAGGGGTCAGGGGTTCTAATCCCACCCCCAACAACTTTTTTGCTATTAATATAAACCGAATGTAGAAAGTGTATAGAAGGAAACTAAATGGAAGACTAAACAAAAAAGTAATAGAGAGCAGATGGTTTGCTCAGACATGTGTTGCGTATGCTGTGACTTTGTGGTCAGGGGTTAGATGCTTGCTGATGGCACTTTTGCATAGTTCTAGTTTTTGTTTATCACAAATTTATGTCAAGTTACCCAGCAGCCCAATAAACCCAAACCCAAACGCACCCTATGGAAATGATACAGCAACAGAAATTACAAATAATATGAATGCACACTAAACACAACCAACTAATCAGAAACTTAACACTCCTAATCAGAAACTAAACATCAACTAAACTTTTTTTTCTTTTTGGTTACTTGTTGGATACACAATTACTAGAAACACAAAACAAAGACTAACACAATCATAAAGTATGCCACTTTTACTCTTTGATGTTCATAGTAGTAACCAAAAACAAGCAGGTTTACTACTTGTTATGTTTTATGGTGCATTTGGTTTGGTTAGCACAGATATTAAACACGACCTACAACCACAGTCACACGTTGTGCCTTTTATGCAGGCAGTTATTGAACAAAGTTACACAGGCCAAATTTTCTTGTGTTCTCTCTTGGTATCTTTGGTTGCTATGTTCGCTATTGAAATTACAGGGCACCCCACAAGCGTGTGCGCCTGTGGGAGTCACGAATTGCACACAACACGGACAAACGTAGGCCAAGAAGAACAGACAACGAGCACGCAGTGGGCTGTGATAGCAGCTCTTTAACAACAATAAACGAGACAGTAACCCAATTACCACATGGAAATCAAGTTAGAGCAGAAAATAGGTTGATAGTTATGAACATGAATGGACACTGAAAAGCATCTAAGGGATGTACAAACTATTATAAGCCAAATTTTGTCTGAATTAACACAAAAGAGCAATTAAAACTAGATTAGTGAACTAACTGATCGCAAATTATCAGAAACTAAAGGAAGACTGTTTTAGAGATTTGAAGAGAAACCAAAATTGAGAACCACTAATTCTAACCTCAAAATTATCAAGCAATCTTAAACCAACAGTGGGTTTCTGACCCCTATTCTCTTCTAATAGTTGCCTACACAGCTTTTGAATAACTTTTGAGCACTCGTTACCTCAAACCAGGAAAAAAAAAACTCACATTCTACTCATATACTCATGCCAGTTAAGTGAAGCATTTTACGTATCATAATCATCCAACCTTCACTAATAATTCACACACCAACCAAATTTAACCAAAGTGATAGATTTTTTTTGTAATCTTGAATTTAGATTTTTAAACTATTTCGCCTAATGATCCAAAATCTATTAATTGACGGTTAAATTTTGGTTTTGAGAAAAATATTCACAAGAAAGTGCACATGATTGATTATCACCAAAGCTAACAAGAGGATTATTCACCTTACAAAACTCAAAACCAACCGAAATCAGATCCAAATTACACCTAAGACTAGTTGACTACAACATTTTGTGAACAGAAATGTGGGTTTGCCCCCCCCCCCCCCCCCAATGCCCCTATTTCTGGTTATATTCCTTTTAAGACAGTAGGCGCAAGACACAAGCAGTCCAAACATCAATCAAATCACACTAGTAATCACCACATGCTACTAACCGGACCTAATCTTTACAAAATATAACAGAAAACGCTAATCAAATGCCAACTATCAGATTAATACTACATATGGCAGATTCTTGCATACGCTTACATAACCACTTTTTAAAACTAAGACACCCTATTCTTTTGCAAAATCTACCTATCCTAAACCTATCTAGGCTATGTAGAGCTTAGCTTGGTTTAGATGTGGATTTCACGATCCCAAACAAGCTTTCCCAAACACCCCTTAAATCCAGAAAATAAAATTTAACAAAGAAATTACACTCTAACTTGCACCAAATCCAGTCAAATCTATCTCTAACATGTTCAAGATCAACAAATAAACAGTATTATGCATTTGTCTAACATCCTATAGCTTTAATCACAAATCATCAAAACTCAAAATAGAGACTTCCAAAACAAGTATAGAGAGAGTTTAAGACTTTCTTACCTAGTGAGCTTACATCCAAGCATCACAAAGGCTTAACTTAAGCCTTCTCCATCAAGCTCGGGCTTGAGCTGAATGACTCTTGAAAATAAACTGAGGGAATGGGAAGAAAATGATGATGATGCACTTATCACAGCTCAACCACCATCCAATATGCTTAATCTGATTTCCTACTAAAATCAAACAAAGAAAAGAGAGAGAGTGACCTGGAAAATCAGCCAACAAGAGTAGAAGCCTAGCTTATTGATTAAGCTAGCTTATCTCTTTTGGCTTATTAAAAAAAAACTTTGAAACTGACTTTTTCAAACCAATGAAAAATAAACTGAAACTTGAATATTATTGACAATAAACTTGCAAAAATCAGTAATTTCCCTTTTAAAACTCCACTTTCACTTTGTTTTAAAATAGATTCCAATATTTTTCAACTTTTGAATAAAAATTCCAAGAACAAATTTTTTTCTGAAAACTATTGCTAAAAGTGAAATCTTTTAGCTTTTAAACTGATTTCAAACACTGAATATCAAGAACTAACTAACAATGAATTTGGAACTCAGATGTGCAAAACATTAACTTTTTCCATTAATAAAATTAATATTATACAAAATCTGGAACAAAAAAGCTGCTACTACATTACTACCCTTTATATATAAATGTGAGGGTGACAAACATAAACCCTAGATGTACATAGATTTCGCAAAAGGCCCCAGCATATTCAAACGAATATGCTTGATCTCTTCTAGACAATTCTTGGATCCCATGTGATATGACAGAGGTTGAGGTGATCTTGATCGTCTGATTGTTGTGGAGATCACGTTTCTTCATCCAATTCGTCCAATTGGTCAATATTCTTTGTTGTGTAGTTAATCTCGTGACTTAGGCCAGTAAGTGAGGTCCCATGGAGTGAGCTGGCACTGAAAGAAGCACATGTGTTTGATACTTGTTGGTTGAATTACCCTATGACAAGGTTAATTTAATAAAACCATTTGGTTTGGTGAAGTTAATTGGTGGATAAATGTTGTTCATATGCTGTGAATAGTACAAGTTCTTTTGGTGAATGATTTTTACAGTGAAGGTTTCCCCACTTTATGGATTTTTGACCGTCCTTTAATAACTGGGTAAAAACATGTAGTGGGTTGTGAAGTGGGTTTGGTGGGTTATGGGTTTAATGGTTGGCATTCTGGACCCCTGATCTTCTAAAAAAACTAGCAAACCAAGTTCCAAACAACTTTTACTCATTTCCCTTTGATACAATTTTAGGGTAATTACTAAATCGGTCCTTGTGTTGAGAAAAATGAGATCAAGGACTTGATTTGAAATATCTTGTACTCTAAGGATCAAAATTGGATAATGGTCAAACTTCAGGGACCATACTTGTACAACTTGATTCTTCAAGGACCAAAAGTGACAAATTTTTAAAGTTGAGGGACTAAACTTGTCATTTCTTACTAAACTTGGAAATTCATCATTAGGGTCCGATTCTTTGTGCGGCTTCGTTTCCCGTGTTCGTTTTTTCTTCATTCTTGTGATCATTTGTTGATTTCACGATATTCGTACCTAAAATACACAAGACACAAATACAAGCATATATAAGGGTATTTTCATGATATTTTAAGCGTTTTAAGCCTGATTTGGACGATAAGACTATGTATAATTGCAGTCTCATCACTCCCCCATACTAAACCATTGCCGTGTCCCCACCCAATGCTAGAATTAAGTATCGTAGCATCTCCAAAATTCATATTATGATGACATTTATTGAAGACATAAATTTTAATAAACTACTACACGTGTTTTAGACATAATGTATTGTTTTCATCACTATTAAGTGACTTTTGGGATCATAGAACAAGAACACGTAAATGCTTCGTTAGAAATAATTTCGTCGTCCTCGATTTTCACCCAATTCCATGCTAAGCGTGTAACGAGATCATTGTTATTATAAGTTAGTAACACGATCATATCTCATGAGTGTTAATTATGAACCTAAACTCCCTTATTCCTACTTGGTATCTCTTATATTTTATTTTTGTCTTAATGATAACGAGGATACATCATCGACTTATGCGTGAACAGAGATTAAGTCTAAAAATAGAGTCTTAACGGTGTAACCAAAATCATTAAATTAATAATTCACCCTAATAGACAATGATGTCAAAAAATTAAGTCAACAAGAAGGATCGATAAACACGGTTTTATAACGGTTTTGAACATGAGACTTATTACCAAGACTTTTATACGCCCCCTAACGGAAGGGCCTTATTATCATAGGTTTACCTCCATCTTTTATTCAACTTCGCCATGAAGCTTTTATTATGACTTCGGTCTTGCCTTGACTTTTATTATCCGCCTCATCGGTGGTTTTATTGGCCAAAGACGTATATCCTTACGCTAAGGCAAATTTTGGATCTTTAAAGCTTCAAAGATTAAGGCTCGATTCACTTTCAATTTGGGCATAGATTTTTCGGCCTTGTGAGCTTTAATTTTTTGCTTAATTTAGGTGAGCACTTGAAATCTTATTATTAGGTGAAGCTTTCGATTATTCGGGTGCCAATACTTCAAAATTCTGACGCAGGCGATAGCTTAATGTTTTCCAATTTAATTACATATTAGCTACTAAAATAAATTAGAAACCAACAATAGTGACTAAACCGCTAAATCAATATTTATTAACAATTTTTTATACAAAAGCGTGGGGAGAATAAGCTAATAATTACTACACATGAGATCGTGAAAGATTACGAGACTTATAAATAACTCTATCATTTCTCGTCCTCATTTAAGAGACTTAGCTTAAAAAGTTAAGGAATCGAAGCTAAGTGCTCAACACGCATGGTCGAGTAAAAAATTACTCTTATTCTCACCATCGGAAAACTTACATTCGTGCCTTAAACACTTATGAAAAACAAGAAAAAATTTAAAATTTGGTCAATTTTAGACTTATTTTGCAACAAAACGATAACAAAAAGATGAAATTTTGGATTGCGTGTTGACGTAAGCAAGGTGAAGTATCTACTCACCCCCCATACTAAAACTAAAAATTGTCCTCAATGTTTGGAGTCTAGGGGTGAAACACCCCCATACTAGAGACGTAGTCGAATGCTTAATCTCGAGCATGGAAAGGGTAAAACGAATAACCTAAAAGCCGTTTATGAATTATGCTAATAAGATAAACGTTAGAATATAAAAGGATATCATCGGATATCGGAATCTCCAAAGGCAACGATCGAAGCTCGAGTGCTACGTAAAACAAACACGAGAGGCTTCAATGATGTCGATGTACCTAATGAATCACAATCACGAACAACCACGGAACAAAGGTTGGAAGGGCACAATCCCCTCACATTAAACTAATTAGAAAGAAATAATATGTACATGGATAAATATGTACATGGATAAGCATGGGTCTCCCCCACGAGGCACCTTGTTTTTGATAACCGAGTCAAAAGCTCGACTCCAATCCCCATAAATATGATCATTTAGGGATAATCATGGTTCGGTCATTTTTGGTGGGACTTACATGTAATCAAGGCCCAAAAGCAACCGATACTAAACGCAAAGCCTTTATAACGGGATCAAAGATCGTGTCTTCGTTTTCGGATGATAAACGAAACAACACGACTTCAAGTAACATCGTCCCAATGGGACACAAGAAAATAGAATGAGAAGAGAAGGGTGGGACATTGGGTGGGAAAACAAATCGAGTTACTCGAGGTAAACTCATACCGTAAGTGTAGAAGGATCTTCTAGTGACTACTTCGGTAAAAGACCAAGATTTTATCTTAAACGTGATACCGGGGTCAAAAATCTCGTCCTCGGTGGAGAAGTGTGAGGAAACAAATGGGGCTTCTCCCACACTAGATCCACACAAAACGTCGTCAAAATAAGTAGACGCATTTGTAGCAAGCTCAATTAAGCGAGGTGATGACGGAATTAACTTTGGAAAATTTTTAAAATTAATTATAAAATCATTCCCTTTTTCATTTTTTAACTCTTTGTTACGAAAACCCAAGTTGATTAAATTGAAAATATTTGGTGTTTCTATAACAATTCGAGGCACACTTAAAATTTTCACATTTATCTTGAAAGCGGGAGGAGGATTTGAATTTTTAAAACGTGAATCGACTAATAAAACATCCCCCTCCGGGCTAACGCAATGGTCCCCATCAAACTCGAAAATCGAAGGCGGATCATCAAGAATACGTTTGATCTCGGAAAAATCGCCATCGGGATCGAAAACGTTTTCTCTTCCTCGTGGAAGAGGTTGGGAAATCAAGTCGTCGATAATCGAGTCGTTAGCTTCAACCGTCGTGAAACTAGGAATATAAGGCTCTTCGATTGAAGATTTTGCCTTTGTCGTTTCGGCCTCGACATCGAAAAACGTATCGACGTGAGCAAGGCCATCGGTGGACTTCTCACATGATAAATCCAAAATCTCACTCGGTGTGGGATTAGGAGTAAAAGGCTCGTCTCGTGACGATTTTGCCTTGACGGTTTCAACCTTGTCCTTCGAAGGGATCGAATGTGGGTTCTCGAACATTTTAGCAAAATTACTAACACGTCCCTTCGGAATTAATTTTCGTTCATCTTGTAAAAACGAGGGTTCAACGATTTCCTTTAAAACCCTTTCACATTTTTCTTTTTCAAAATCACTTGATGGAATTTCTTCATTCAAAATTGGTGTGTATTGACTTAGAAAATCCTCAATAATTTCATCCTCATTAGAAAAATTAGGTTTAAAAGGTATAACATTCAACATTCCTAAGTATCCTACGAGTTTTTCTTTTGGTTTATTCTCAAAAACATTTTTCAAAACTTCGTTAGATGACGTTTTCGTTTCCTCTACGTTTTTGCAAGACGACGAAGGTAGCACGACTCTAAAATTCGAGAGATATGGATCAATACGGATACGTACGAGTCTTAGGAGTCGATAAGGTTTGAACCTATCCCTCGGAATTAGGATTGGTGTCATTTGACGAAGAATTGAATTTTTCCATTAAGCCCTCGACTATTAAAAGAATTTTATCTTTCTCATTAGCATGATTTTCCTTAATTTTATCCACGTATCCCTTCCACATCTCTTGACTTTGGTCATACAAACGTTGTTGCTCTTCAAAAAGGGTATCATAATCGTTTTCCATTTTTTGAAAGTCTCCCTTTGGGTTGCCATTTGTTTATTACAAGTTTCCTTAAGGCTTGTCATTTGTTCTTCCATCATCGTTAGTTTCTCATTATTTCGTCTCACTAAATCATTAAAGGCATTATTAATAGACTCATCATTGTAATTAAAAGACGGATCATACTACGAATAAAACGAAGACGACGGGTGACCTTGGTCGTAAGATTGAAAATGGTTACCATGATCACGTGGAGCAGAGCTATAGATATAACCCCCTCGACCTCCAATAACCTCACAATTAAAACAATTGGCACCATCGGACGGGCCTCCACAATATGGACATGAATAATATCCACCATCATTTGACATGATGCAACGAGAAAGTCGATTCGAGAATTAAACGTTATAGAGGGTGAAAGAAAAGAATTATGAAAATAGAGGGAAAAATCTAAGATTCTTTTTGTTGTTTTTGGTTTTTTAATTTTTTGGAATTTTGGTGTATTACGTAGAAATTAATATACAAAAAATATCCACTAATAAAAGGTCTCGATTAATGAATCCAAGAGGAGTGAAGGAAATTACGTGAAGTAAAAACCCTCGTCGACTTTGAAACGTTGGCGGAGCGCCAAAACGTTTCGAGGTTCAATAATTAAAACTCACAAAAATATATTAATAATACTTGATTTGGCAAACCCCTAATTAATCGTCACTTTCAAAACACGCACAAGCGAGCGGAGAAAACGAGGCGGCGCGAAGCACTTAAGAGCCTTTTTTCCTTAGGTCGTAAAATACAACCGCCTTATACCCACCTTATAGTTTGTATTTATCGAGATTAAATCAATTAAGAGTATTTATCTATTTTGCCTTTGATTTCGTTTGAATTCGATAAAAAATAGTGACCGGAACGCTCAACTATTGAGGTGCGATTTCTCGCGTATTTGGATAATTATTGTGTGTTAATTGTTCTACGTAAATACAATATATTATGCACAATTAAAACGAGAAAACGATTTTGTGTTAATAGAGTTCTATTTAACACGTATTTACTTGTATGGCTAATAGTATAGAAAAATGAAAAGAAGTGTTTACGATAAAAACGTAAACACTCAAACAAACACGATAAATAAATATGCTAAACACACCTCCCCGGCAGCGGCGCCATTTTGTATGCGGTAATTTTGTACACTTTATTTTAGGAAAAACAAAGCGACAAAAGCGGGTAAGTATTAAGTATCACGTTTTTTGAAAAACACAAATACCGACAATCGAGTTCGTTCTCGGTGGAGGTATGGTGTTTAGCCAAAAGTATAGACGTTATTTATTCAAGTGATTACGCTCTTGGAAAGAAGGAAAGAAAAGAAAAAGGAGACGAATTACGCTAAAAACAATCGGAAACGTGTATTCGCACGAACCTAAAAACGGGACTTAACGAAAAATTTAACCTAAAAATTAATTAAAAATAACTAAAATGTTCTAAAAATCCTAACTAAGAAAAATACACAAACCAAAAAAATTGAAAACTATTTAATTAATTTATATTAATTTTTAAAGTTAAATAAAAAATCTAAAAATAAAACTAACTAAGAAAAAGAGAAAATTTAAACTTTTTTATTATGTAAACATAAAGTATATTATTAAACACTAAAAAATATTTTTTTTGAAAATTTTAAACTTACTTTAACTATTATTTATTTACTTTACAAATTTAAAAAGGAAAATAATTCTAGAAAATGAAATAATAAAAAGAAAATTATAAAATTTAGACTATACATAAGCAAATATATTTTTCCTACGACCTAAATGACAAAAGAAAATTAAAAAAAAAGAATTATATTTTTTTTACTTTTAAATATTTTTTTATGAATTAAATACTATTTAAACTAAATAAATGCTTTAAAAATATTAAATTATTTTTCTAAAATTCCGAAAATTCACAAAAAGTACTTAATACTATTCTAAATCTAGGAAAAATAAAAGCCCTAAAAATAAGACATAAATAAGCAGTGGATTAAGCTCTCTAAACTAATAAGCTAAAAACGTAATAAAGGTTAACTAAATGCTTATGGAAAGACTAACAATAAAACATGCCTACCTCAGTTGGTTATGCTGTTATGACTGTGAACAAGGGGTTAGGGGTTCTAATCCCACCCTCAACAACTTTTTTGCAATTAATATAAACCAAATGTAGAAAGTGTATAGAAGGAAACTAAATGGAAGACTAAACAAAAAAGTAATAGAGAGCAGATGGTTTGCTCAGACATGTGTTGCGTATGCTGTGACTTTGTGGTTAGGGGTTAGATTCTTGCTGATGGCACTTTTGCATAGTTCTAGTTTTTGTTTATCACAAATTTATGTCAAGTTACCTAGCAGCCCAATAAACCCAAACCCAAACGCACCCTATGGAAATGATACAGCAACAGCAATTACAAATAATATGAATGCACACTGAACACAACCAACTAATCAGAAACTTAACACTCCTAATCAGAAACTAAACATCAACTAAACTTTTTTTTTCATAGTAGTAACCAAAAATAAGCAGGTTTACTTCTTGTTATGTTTTATGGTGCATTTTATTTGGTTAGCACAAATATTAAACACGACCTACAACCACAGTCACACGTTGTGTATTTTATGCAGGCAGTTATTGAACAAAGTTACACAGGCCAAATTTTCTGGTGATCTCTCTTGGTTTATTTGGTTGTTATGTTCGCTATTGAAATCACAGGGCACCCCACAAGCGTGTGCGCTTGTGGGAGTCACGAATTGCACACAACACGGACAACCGTAGGCCAAGAATAATGGACAACAAGCATGCAGTGGTCTGTGATAGCAGCTCTTTAACAGCAATAAACGAGACAGCAACCCAATTACCACATGGAAATCAAGTTAGAGCAGAAAATAGGTTGCTAGCTATGAACATGAATGGACACTGAAAAGCATCTAAGGGATGTACAAACTATTATAAGCCAAATTCTGTCTGAATTAACACTAAAGAGCAATTAAAACTAGATTAGTGAACTAACTGATCGCAAATTATCAGAAACTAAAGGACGACTGTTTTAGAGATTTGAAGAGACACCAAAATTGAGAACCACTAATTCTAACCTCAAAATTATCAAGCAATCCTAAACCAACAGTGGGTTTCTGACCCCTATTCTCTTCTAACAGTGGCCTACACCAGCTTTTGAATAACTTTTGAGCACTCGTTACCTCAAACCAGAAAAGAAAAAAAAACTCACATTCTACTCATATACTCATGCCAGTTAAGTGAAGCATTTTGCGTATCATAATCATCCAACCTTCACTAATAATTCACACAGCAACCAAATTTAACCAAAGTGATGGATTTTTTTTGTAAACTTGAATTTAGATTTTTAAACTATATCGCCTAATGATCCAAAATCTATTAACTGACGGTTAAACTTTGGTTTTGAGAAAAATATTCACAAGAACGTGTACATGATTGATTATCACCAAAGCTAACAAGAGGATTATTCACCTTACAAAACTCAAAACCAACCGACATCAGACCCAAATTACACCTAATTCTAGTTGACTACAAGATTTTGTGAACAGAAATGTGGGTTTGCCCCCCCCCCCCCCCAATGCCCCTATTTCTGGTTATATTCCTTTTAAGACAGTAGGCGCAAGACACAAGCAGTCCAAACATCTATCAAATCACACTAGTAATCACCACATGCTACTAACCGGACCTAATCTTTACTAAATCTAACAGAAAACGTTAATCAAATGCCAACTATCAAATTAATACTACATATGGCAGATTCTTGCATACGCTTACACAACCACTTTTTAAAACTAAGACACCCTATTCTCTTGCAAGATCTACCTATCCTAAACCTATCTAGGCTATGCAGAGCTTAGCTTGGTTTAGATGTGGATTTCACGATCCCAAACAAGCTTTCCCAATCACCCTTTAAATCCAGAAAATAAAATTTAACAAAGAAATTACACTCTAACTTGCACCAAATCCAGTCAAATCTATCTCTAACATGTTCAAGATCAACAAATAAATAGTATTATGCATTTGTCTAACATCCTATATCTTTAATCACAAATCATCAAAACTCAAAATAGAGACTTCCAAAACAAGTATAGAGAGAGTTTAAGACTTTCTTACCTAGTGAGCTTACATCCAAGCATCACAAAGTCTTAGCTTAAGCCTTCTCCATCAAGCTCGGGCTTGAGCTGAATGACTGTTGAAAATAAGCTGAGGGAATGGGAAGAAAATGATGATGATGCACTTATCACAGCTCAATCACCATCCAATATGCTTAATCTGATTTCCTTCTAAAATCAAAAAAAAAGAAAAGAGAGAGAGTTACCTGGAAAATAAGCCAACAAGAGTATAAGCCTAGCTTATTGATTAAGCTAGCTTATCTCTTTTGGCTTATTAAAAAAAAACTTTGAAACTGACTTTTTCAAACCAATGAAAAATAAACTGAAACTTGAATATTTTTGACAATAAACTTGTAAAAATCAGTAATTTCCCTTTTAAAACTCCACTTTCACTTTGTTTTAAAATAAATTCCAAGATTTTTCAACTTTTGACCAAAAATTCCAAGAACAAATTTTTTTTCTGAAAACTATTGCTAATAGTGAACTCTTTTAGCTTTTAAACTGATTTCAAACACTGAATATCAAGAACTAACTAACAATGAGTTTGGAACTCAGATGTGCAAAACATTAACTTTTTCCATTAATAAAATTAATATTATACAAAATCTGGAACAAAAAAGCTGCTACTACATTACTACCCTTTATATATAAATGTGAGGGTGACAAACATAAACCCTAGATGTACATAGATTTCCCAAAAGGCCCCAGCATATTCAAACGAATATGCTTGATCTCTTCTGGACAATTCTTGGATCCCATGTGATATGACAGAGGTTGAGGTGATCTTGATCGTCTGATTGTTGTGGAGATCACGTTTCTTCATTCAATTCGTCCAATTGGTCAATATTCTTTGTTGTGTAGCTAATCTCGTGACTGAGGCCAGTAAGTGAGGTCCCATGGAGTGAGTTGGCACTGAAAGAAGCACATGGGTTTGATACTTGTTGGTTGACTTACCCTATAACAAGGTTAATTTAATAAAACCCTTTGGTTTGGTGAAGTTAATTGCTGGACAAATGGTGTTCATATGTTGTGAATAGTACAAGTTCTTTTGGTGAATGATTGTTACAGTGAAGGTTTCCCCACTTTATGGATTTTTTACCGTCCTTTAATAACTGGGTAAAAACATGTGGTGGGTTGTGAGGTGGGTTTGGTGGGTTATGGGTTTAATGGTTGGCATTCTGGGCCCCTGATCTTCTAAAAACACTAGCAAACCAAGTTCCAAACAACTTTTACTCATTTCCCTTTGATACAATTTTAGGGTAATTACCAAATCGGTCCTTGTGTTGAGAAAAATGAGATCAAGGACTTGATTTGCAATATCTTGAACTCTAAGGATCAAAATTGGATAATGGTCAAACTTCAGGGACCATACTTGTAAAACTTGATTCTTCAAGGACCAAAAGTGACAAATCTTTAAAGTTGAGGGACTAAACTTGTCATTTCTTTAAACTTGGACTAAACTTGGAAATTCATCATTCGGGTCCGGTTATTTGTGCGGATTAGTTTCCCGTGTTCGTTTTTGCTTCATTCTTTTGATCATTTGTTGATTTCACGATATCCGTACCTAAAATACACAAGACACAAATACAAGCATATATAGGGGTATTTTCATGATATTTTAAGCGTTTTAAGCCCGATTTGGACGATCAGACTATGTATAATTTCAGTCTCATCAAACCTCACCACCCTTAATCAGTCAAGATTAGAAGGCTATGATCAGTCTTAAGCTCAAATAACAAGGTTGTTAAACAACAAGTACTTAGCAAAGCCTTTGACAGATTTTTCTTGGAAAACCTTAAACACACTTAACAAATGTTCAAGCAAGATTAAATGTGACTTATGTCACTTAAAGAACACCTCAATGAATCAATCCTTCTCACAAGCACATACCAACTTTTATTTACCTTAGAAAGAAAAAGTAATTATAGGCTATTAGGAGAATTTTGGAGTGATTCAAGGTTTTGTTTAAGCAAAATTCGTGACACACAATGACTCAAACAACAAACAAGAAAGTGGAACTCAGATTTTCAATCATAACACAACACCAACTTTTCATTAACAGAAAAAGGAATTACAAGGTTCGATAAAAGGAAAAACTGAGAACAAGAACTAACCTACGTCTGATGGTGCCTTATATAGGGCTACAATGGTTCTAAAAACATAAAGGAATCCTAAAAACCCTAGCTGATGAAGTTCCAAGTATGCCCTTGTTAAATTTTGAATATTGGATCCCATTTGAGGAACTATTGGCGTTTTGCTGATGCTGAGTTGTTATAGAGCAATCTCAAACGTCCAATGATATGTAGGGACCAAGGAAGTGCTCTTGGTCGTTGGATGAGAGACTTAGTTTTGGCTTGTTGTTGAAGACGAATATAGAGTGGGCAGAGGAGACACGTGGAGCCTTCTTGGGTAAGGGGGACCAAAATGAGGTTTGGTTTTTATTATCATATGGTTAATCATAAATCTGGAGCACTTTAGGTTTTAATCTTCATTAAGCACAAAATACCCAATTTGTGTTCTTGGTGAAGAACACAAGTGTTTAATCCGTTTTGGGTTTAGGAAATATGTTTAGGCGCTAAATTTAAATGTGATTAACCAATGGTTGGTCTGGTTTAGTGGAGGGTGAGGTGGAGGAATGGTGGATGTTGATTGGTGGAATAGGTGAGTAGATGGTGAGGTGGTAGAGTTAATGGCTGGTGTGGTTAAGTAGGGTTAGAAAAGTTTGGCAATTTGGCAGATTTAACCCCTCCCCATTATATTCCTCTTTGTTTTGTTTTGCATTGTTAGTCCTTGCTCCATTTCACAATTAATCCGCATGGCATTTAACTTTTAGTCCTTTTGATTAACAAGGGATAATAAAGGACTTGTAATCAATCTTAAAGGGCTGTTTTTTGTCAAGTCTTCAAACTTTATGGACCCCTCTTGTATATTTGAGATTCCTAGGGGTAAAAAGTGTCATTTTTCATTTCTTAAGGGACTTGTTTTACCAATCTTCAATTCTTCAAGCTCTTTTTGGCAAATTCACATCTTGGGCCCGGTTCTTTGCGCGGCTTCGTTTCTCATGTTCGTTTTTGCTTGTTACTTGTCATCGTTTGTCTTTTTCACGATATCCATACCTAAAACACACAAATAACAAACATAAGTATATTTCATGGTGTTTTACGACATTTATAAGCATTTTAAGCCCATTTTGGATGATGAGACCATGTATAATTGCAGTCTCATCAGTATGTAATCCTAATTCGATTAATTATAATTATGTTCTTATTATGATCTTGTTAAATCGCATCCGCTATATGTGTGCTTTAATCTTGTTTAGGGTTTTATATAATTGTTATGATGTTAATAAACCTTCAGTGGAATCCAGAGCCGTTTAAACATGTTATAATTATAAAAAATATGAAGTTTTTTAACTAATAGTTGTTTTGAGTTAAAAATACATGTTTTTAGGTTTTCTAAAATTAGGGTTTTTTTTTTAAAAAAATTAGGGTTTTGGCCGAATTTTTATAAAAAAAAGAATTGTTTTGAAACCCTAAATTACATGGGATAATTTTAGATTAAATTGCATGATTAATTGTTATGTCATGTATGGTTACGATCCCTAGAGATTTAATTGTTAAGATTTGTGGGAAATCCACGATAACATGCATGTTTTCATGGATGGTAAAATTATATGTTTATATGATTTTATGTGCTACGTGATTATTTGATTCAATAAATCTTGAATTAGGGAAGACTTTTATATGTATATAAAAACCTAGATTTGATGATTATTGAATAAATCGTATGCATGTGGCTATTTGATTTATTTATTGCACATATAAGTTTTTATTATGTGTTTATGATTTAGTTTTTTTTACTTTTTTATATTAAAATTGTTGAATTGTTGTAAACAAGGGTTTTAAAAAGAAATAATATGGAATAAATCATATTAAAAATAAAGATTTTTTAGAGATCTAAATTACATAAGATTACGTTGATTGGTGAATTGCAATAATAATCTAACGGCCTACTCCTTTTGAGAAACTATAAAGTGGGTATAACGCATCGCTGGTCATGTTCCCGGTTAAGGAAGGAGGTGTTATGCCATTAGTCACTGACCAAATTCCCGACTCGCCTGTGCATCAAATTGAAATTACCTACGATTATTAATTGAATTATACCTTAAGGTTGATTTACCGCAAATTCACATCCGAAACACAATGAATAAGGGTATTGCTTTGTGCTTTAGCCGAGTTCTAGGAAAAAGTACGTTGTGAATAGTTGTGGGTGAATTCTTTAATTGGTTTAACCAATACCTCAACATAATTATGTAGAAATTTAGTCTCGTGAAAAAGTTTATTGAATGTTTTATTAAACTTATGCTATGGAGTTGTATGCATGCTTCTCCATACATTGATCTTGACATCAAAATTTTACCTTAAAATTTAAGTCGAATGCTCCTAATTGACGAACACTTGAAATTACAATGTCATCAAATGATATTTTTGGGTGATGTTGTAATGGAGAGAAAACTTTCATAGAATAAGAATTCGTATGATGGTTTTACGTTACTCAGATTAGATGACTTAATTAAGTTACTCAATGAGATCTGGAAACTTAAGGCATTCAGAAGGGATGAAACATGTTTATAATGCAAAACGTTTTTTGGCAATGTAAATCCCTTAAATATCTAGAAATTGGAAATTGTTTGTCAATTGAATTTTTCGACAAGTCGCTACATTGAGTACATTCATTACTAGCAGATCAACTGATGTAATGGATCTATGTCAATATATTTCTAGGATTCAAGGAAAATAATACGGTTTTTATACCGGGTAATTTTATTTTCTTGAAAGTATTTTTATTGAAATTACTAATATTTGAACTTATTTCTGTAGAAATGGCTCAACCCGACAATAACACTATAAGTTCTGTGTTGAAAGCATTCTTTGATCCTCCTGAACTTACTGGCCCAAACTTTAATGATTGGTACCGCTCACTAAGAATTGTCTTGAGAGTAGCGGGTACTACTGATATCTTGACTACTCCTTATCCGGAGGATCTTGCTGAACGAGTATATGATGTGCAAAGGCTTGAAAACGCTGCTAATGTTAAGAAGCACTCTGAGGTGGCTTGCTTAATACTAGGTAAAGTGGCTCCTCCACTTCAACAAAAGTATGAGTTATTTCACCAAATCGAATGCTTTATGAGCTCAAGGCTATGTTCGAAAAGCCGCAAGCTGTGGAGATCTACGACTTAGTAGATGCTTTGCATAGCTGCAAGCAAGCTCCTGGAAAGTCTGTAAGTGCCCATTACTTAGAGATGAGGGGTTACATGGAACAACTCATTGCACTAGGACAACCCTATGATCATATTATGGCTATCAACTTGATCAATAGGTCCCTTAACAAGGACTTCAATGATTTTGTTTGAAACTATAATATGCATTGCACGGGGAAGACAGTTAATAATTTGCATGCAATGCTCATTAACTATAAAAGGGGTTAAGAGGTAAGGCATCTACTTCTACGCCTCCTGTACTAACCCTACAAAAGGGTAGAGCGAGTAAGCTAAATCCGCAAGCGAACAAGAAGGAAGTAAAAGGCAAGGGTGATAAGGGCAAACAAGTTGCGACTTATTCAAAACCTAAGCAGAACTTTTTCATAAAGAATAGATATCAGAAGGATTAGACTTGTCACAATTGCAAGGCAAGTGGTCACTAGAAGAGGAATTTCCCTCTTTACCTCGAAGAGTTGCGAGAAATAAAGAATAAGTCTGAGCAGAGCGCTGCAGCTTCAAGTACTTTATTTATGATTGTTGTTCAATTTAACATAAAATTAAATTCCTAAGGTATATGATACAGGATGCGGTATTAACATTTGTAATACGCTACAGGGATTTAATCTAGAAAGGAAGCTTTCCTATGGGGAAAAATTTATGCAAGTGGGCAGTGGTGCACAAGCAGCAGTTGAATCTATAGGAACATTTAATTTAGTTTTACCTTCAGGTTTAGTACTGATTTTAAATTATTGTCATTATGCACCTACAATTGTTAGCGGTGTTATTTCCTTTTCTTGTTTGTTGAATAATGGATTCGTTCACACAATTGATAATAATGGATATTCTGCTTGGAAAGATGGTATTTTCTATTTTAATGCAATTTTTGTGAACGGTGTGTTTGAAATAGACATGCATGATAATGAATCCAAGAATAATAAATTTGTATTTAGCATGAACAAGAAGAGAAAGTTCGACAAGAACTCTTCTTATCTTTGGCATTGTAGACTTGCCCATAAAGGGAAGACTCGTATGCAAAAGCTTCAACGTGAAGGTCTTTTAGAAAATATCTATGATGAATCATTCGATAAATGTGAGTCTTGTATCTCTGGAAAGATGACCAAGAAACCTTTTAATAGCAATATTGAAAGAGCTACTGATCTACTTGGATTAATACATACTGATGTGTGTGGACCACTTAGACATGTGTCAATGAAAGGTGCTAGCTACTTCTTAACATTTATGGATGATTAAAGCCATTATGGTTATGGTTATTTACTTAATAATAAACATGAGGTATTTGAAACATTCAAAGTGTTTAAAGAAGAAGTAGAACTGAACTAGGAAAGAAGATTAAAGCTATTCATACTGATAGAGGTGGTGAATATTTAAGTCAAGAGTTTATAGATTATCTAAGTGAGAATGGAATTGTTCAGCATCTTGCTTCTCCCTATACTCCACAACAAAATGGTGTATCTAAAAGGAGAAATCGTACATTATTAGATATGGTGCGATCTATGTTTAATCTTACAACTTTACCTTTATTCTTTTAGGATTATGCTTTAGAGTCTGCTATTCGCACTTTAAATATGGTTCCCACAAAGAAGGTCGATAAGACACCATATGAACTATGGCATGGCAAGAAGCCATATTTTCTTATTTAAAGGTCTAGGGTTGCGAGGCGTATGTGAAACGTGACTCGGGTGACAAACTCAAACAACGATATGTGAAATGTATCTTTGTAGGATACCCTAAGGAAACTATGGGTTACTATTTTTATTATCGACCTGAGAACAAAGTGATTGTTGCTAGGTATGGAGACTTCCTTGAAAGTGATCTTGTAAATCAAGAATTCAGTGGGAGAAATTATGATCTTGAAGAGAGTAATATAGATACATTACCTTCTGAAAACACTAGCGATGTAATTCCTACAGAACCAGAAAGTCTGGCGGTTCCATCGGAATTATTTCCTCTGCGTAGATCCGCAAGGGGTAAAAACGCAAATAGCAATATATATCTTAACGTAGAGGATGATGATGAAGTAGGAAATCTTGGTGAACCTGCTAATTATAAATCTGCCATACTTGATCCTGAAAAGGATAAGTGGATGGTTTCTATGGATGAAGAAATGAAATCCATGAAAGAAAATGATGTTTGGATCCTTGTAGATCCACCACCAAATGCTAAAGTAGTGAGACATAAGTGGATATACAAGAAGAAAACTGACATGGACGGAAAAGTAGAATCCTATAAAGCTCGTTTAGTAGCTAAAGGTTTTACTCAAAGTTTTGGCATAGACTACGAGGAGACATTTAATCCTATAGCATACTTAAGAGCTATTAGGATTCTCATAGCTATAGCAGCATACTATGACTATGAGATATGGCAAATGGATGTTAAATTGCCTTCTTGAATGGTCGCTTAGATGAAGACATCTATATGCAGCAACTAGAAGGGTATGTTGATCCTGAGAATCCAGGACACGTGTGCAAACTTCAAAGATCCATTTATGGTTTGATGCAAGCACCATGTCCAAGGAATAAATGATTTGATGAAGAAATAAAAAAGTTTGTATTTATTTAAAATCGTGATGAGCCATGTGTATATCGTAAAGCTAGTAGAAATGATGTAGTATTCCTAGTCCTATATGTCGATGACATATTAATCATGGGAAGTAACATTCCAAGAATTAAAGTTGTTAAGGATTAACTTGGTAAATGATTTTCTATGAAGGATTTAGGAGAAGCTGCATACATTCTGGGAATTAAGATCTATCGGGATAGGAAAAGACGGTTAATTGGTCTAAGTCAAGATTATTATATAGATAAGATATTGAAGAAGTATAATATGCATAATTTCAAGAAAGGTTTTCAACCTATGGAACTTAAGCACAATCTGAGTCATGAGATGGATTTCATCAACTCCTGGAGAGGAGGCATACATGGATAAGGTGCCTTACACTTCGGCTGTAGGATCTATTATGTATGTTGTAAGATGCACAAGGCCTGATGTGGTGTTTACTTAGAAACTTGGTCAGATGTTACCAAACAGAATTCAGGGTAGCTCAACTGGATTGCTGTTAAACATTTTCTACAGTATTTGAGGAATACGAAGAAAATGTTTTGGTATAAGGAGGGTAGCCATATACATAACTAAATGTGGTTTGGATTAGGAATTTTATTGGAGATCTTGGGATGATGCTTGCAATAAAAACCTAATAAATATGTATTAGGACAATTCCGCCGCAATCATATCCGCCAATGATGCTGGAATCATGAAAGGCGTCGGACACTTTATGCGTAGACATCACTACGTCTGAGAACAAGTTGAAGCTCGTGAAATCAAATTAATAAAAGTTCACACAGATGATAACGTAGTTGATCCTTTAACTAAGGTTTTGCCTAGACTAAAGGTAGTTAAGCATGCCAAGGCGATTGGGCTGCAACTAGCTAGCGATATCATGCAATAAATCTATGATTAGTTTTTGGATAAAGGATGTTATGACATTATTATTTAATAAAATAAAGATAGGGTCTCGTTTATTCTTATTATTTAATTGTGTATCTTATTTTACATGTTTTACTTAATCCATGAATAAATTGTTATGCTAAGTGTCTGTTGTCGATTAATAATATCGGAATATTGTTAAATTAAGACAAATCAAAATAGCGATAGAGTATACTTGAAAGTATATTGATCGATTTTGGATGATGTTCGATGAATCGAATATTGGACTTATCCCAACTATATGATTTTACTTTGTGGATCTTTGTCATCACGTCAATCATAAATAGTTATCCTTAGACTTGAGATACCAGGAAACTTTTATGAATCTAGTGCATCTCTGTGGAATAATCTAACGCTAAACATAACTGGTAGCTATAAGGATTATTTTCGGAAGTGTTGCAAAATTCATAAGTTATGCTCGCAGTCAATTGGGATTTATTTCCTCCAATTTTGCTTTGGAGTTTTATATAGCTGGGCCCCTCGTGGGATTAGTAAGATGTTTGTGTGGCCACACCCAAATTTGGTTTAGTAATCTTGCTAAATCTATGAACGAGAAACTGAATAGTTAATGAAAGGAATAACTGAGATCCATATCCTTATTAATGTTGTATTAGAAATAAAAGGATAATAATAATGATGAATCATTAAAAGTTTTTATCCATGAGACCTTACTCGAGTTGTACTAGAGACATTGCTAAGTGTAACTAGACGCTAGTCAATGTAATCACGATATTCGAGATATTCCAAGTGGGAGCTGAAAGTTTATTTACTTCTATTTAATAGTCGTGTGAAAGGATCGAACTCGAGAATACTGGATTGCAATCAGTACATAACTTTAACTTTAACGATCGTTAAATAATTAAGAGTTAAGTATCAAGTAGAGTTAAATAATTATATAGTAAGTGGAATAAAAAGAAAGAAGTTTGGAAGGTTCCGGAAGACCCTATAAGGGGTGTTCGACCGTCGGGGGAGAAATATTTTCTTTCCTTATTTGTTTATCTTGGACACCAAGTTTTGGAGGTCTATATAAACATCCCCATACCCTCATAATTCAACACAAAATAATCTCTCCCTTCTCTCTCTTTTGGTCGATCACAAGAAACACCACAAAGGGGTTTCGTTTGGTTTTTCTTGTTTGCTCGATTTTGCTTATAATCTAGTCCTAGCCCCTCTCTAGGGTTGTTGGGTAGATTTTATACAAGGGTAGAAGCTTGGTTTACACGTGCTAGAATCACGGTTATTACGTGTGTATAAGATCGTAATATAGTCTTACATTAGACAATATCTTGGTGGTGTTCGTTATAAACCCTAATTTGTGATTCGTTCTTGTCTTGTGGATTTGCTTTAGCGTAAAGGTATGTAACCCTAATTTGACTAGTTATAATTGTGTTATTATTATGATCTTGTTAAATCGCTTCCGCTATATGTGTGCTTTGATCTTGTTTAGGTTTTTATATAATTGTTATGATGTTAATAAACCTTCATATCTTCCTAGAATAGTTAATAAAAGGAGACCTTTAGGTTAAGGTTTGATATACTTTCAATCACTGTTCTCATCGTTCATATTAATCGAAGTTGAAAGTTTGGTATATGTCTTTCTTATTTGTTCTTTGTGCTAAATATTAAATTCCGCATAATACTTAGTTTGTTGAATATACAAAGTTTCTTAGACGTATTATACTTGAACTATTCTCGATAATACACAAGTTTAATCGATCTAAGTTTCGGATCAACATTTTCATCCATAAATTTACGAATTCCTTTTTCAATTAGGTTGACGTATTCTTTATCATTAAAAATCCTCATCTCGAAAACCGTTGCTTTGAATTCTCTCAAAACATGAATCTAGCCTCATTTTTCCGCTAAAGTATGAACTTTGAAATCATTAGTTTTTGGAACCTCGAATTTACTTTGATCATTTGAAACTTAGTATCTACTCGCGAAAAAAATTGTTTCATCTTCCCCATATTTCATAGTTAATTCTCCACCGTGAACATCGATTATGGCTCGAGCCATCGATAAAAATGGTCGACCTAAAATAATTTGACATTTAGGGTCACACTCATAATCGGAAATGACGAAGTCCGTGGGAAAAATAAACTTTCCAATCTTAACGTAGACATCCTCGACTATACCAATTGGTTTTAATGGCGTACAATTTGCTAGCTCGATTGTCATGTTCGTGGGGGTAAGTCTTGGCAATTTCATTAATTTCCAAAGAGAATGAGGCATGAGATTGACGCTAGCCCCTAAATTGGCAAGGGCTACACATCCCTCAATCTCGAAAAAATCACAAGGTGGTAGAACTTGGCCCGGATCCTCTTCCTTTCTCGGCATATGCCTTTTTGGTTTTCTAAAAAGGATCGAGGCACAAACTTCTCAAGGTGAACTTTGGTAAGGTCGGTAAAACTCTATTTTTGAACAGTGGGTTGAATTTGAGCTACACGAGGGTGTACACTCTTTTCCTTGGTCACCACATTCATTCCCTCGACTTTAGAACATGAAGGCGTTTTTGAGGTCGAGGCTAGAGACGAATGCACAACTCTAAAATTATCAAGGTTAGGGGTAATCATACGACCTTTTCCGTTAGACAATGTAGCGAATTTAACGTGTTTCTTCGGATTAACCACGGCGTTGCTTGGTAACACACTCGAAGAAGAACTCGATTTCTTGTTCATTATAGCCGAAAACATCTTCTTAATGTCGATTTGACCTTGGTCAATCTTGTTGTTTTGCCCTCTCAACGGGTTGCAAAATTCGTTTTTCATATCACCAATTTGTGTTTCTAACTCCTCATATTACCGTCATTTGATTTTACGTAGTTTTGAAAATCATTTGAGCTATTAGCATTTTGATTAAAACCTTGGTTTTGATTCCCAATTGAAAACTGTTTCCCTTGATTAGCGTTGTTCGAAAAATTTGAATTTTGATTTTGAGAAAAATTCTGGTTTTGATTTTTGTTGTTAAAACCTCGATTTTGCCAATTCAAATTTTGACCTTGATATAATTCCCTTGATTTCCATGATTATTTCCTTCATTTGAAAAATTTTTTCGATTCTTAAAATTATTCTTGGTGACTATAATTCGTTTGTTGCGATGGACCGATGTTATTTTGATTTTGATTTGAAAAATTACCATTTAACGCGTTAACACTCGATGTTTGGCCATCCGTAGCCGCACACTTGTAATAATTATGTGGTCCACCGCAAATCCTACACGAAGCCTCAACCGCTTTCACCGTAGCGGGAGCGTTTTTCATCTCGATCATAAACGACGTAAATGAATTCTTCAATTTATCGAATTTCGCGTCAACCCTCTCAATATCCCGATTATAATTACTAATATTGGCGACATTGGCAACATTGGCAACACTTGGGGTGATACGGAATTGAAAAACCTTAGATCTATTTTCGATAATCATTAACCCGTCTTTCAGAGTTTTACACAAAACGTTGCTACCGGCGGCGGAATTTAACGAATCTTCTTCTTGAAAACTAAGACCATTATAAAACGTATCGATTTGGTGCAACTCGGAAAAGCCGTGGTGAGGACATTGCCTAAGCAATTTTTTAAAATGATCACACGCGTCTCTAAACGATTCATTCGGCTTTTGTTTAAGTCTTGTAATCTCGTTTTTGAAAAACGTCATTTTAGACGGTGGGAAAAAATGATTAACGAATTTAGATTCGAGATCGTCCCACGTAGCTATGGAGTTAGGTGGTTCTTTCTCGTACCAATCCTTGGCGGAGCTATAGAGCGAGTATGGAAAAAGCATAAGCTTGATTACATCGGTATCAGCGTTTTGGTACTTGCTCGTAGCTAAAATTCGATTGAAATTCCGAATGTGATCGTGAGGATTTTCCGCCTCACGACCTAAAAACTTTGTCGTTTGAATCAATGTCAACATTCCGCTTTTTATTTCAAAATTCTCCGCATCGATTGCGGGAATTATGATCGCGTCTCCATAACCCTCGATGGGTGATTGGAGCAATTCCATCATCGTTCGATTATCGGCCATCTCGTCTACGGTTTCGACAAAAAAATTAGGAACGTTTGTTTCTAAATTACGTCTTTGTTGTCGATTCCTTCGATTTCGATTTTTTCGATTCGACATGTTGCTAGAATTTGGATATTCACACGAACAAGTGCGCATGCACTAAACGTAGAATGGGGGTAGCAAAGAATATTCTTTTTGGGGTTTTCACGTTTTTCCATTTTTTTGGGTTTTGATTGTTTTTTAATTTTTTTGGATTTCCGATGTATTACGTAGATATTAATCCACAAAAATTATCCAATAATCAAAGGTCTCGATTAATGAATCCAAGATGAATAAAGGCAATTACGACAAGTAAAAACCTTCGTCGACTTTGAAACGTTGGTGGAACGCCAAAACGTTTTGAGGTTCAATAATGTAAACTCACAAAAATAGATATATTAATACTTGAGTTGGCGAACCCTTAATCAATCGTCACTAGATCGATATGCACAAGCGAGCGGAAAAAACGAGGCCACTTAATATTTTTCTTTTATGCTCGTTTTTCTCGGTATCTTCACGAATTGATTAATCGAGAGAAATCAAGTTAACTAATTGTTTTTTGTATTTGATTGATAATATTTTGGAAATCTATGTCTAATTATCACAAACCACGTAAAAAGGTAAACATAATATCTCTACGTATCCATACTAAACTAAAAACATCATGCACATACCAAATACAAAGCCAAATGTACAACCAAGTAATGTAGAATATGTAAAAATGCTAAGAAAAATGTAAAGTAAATGAAAGTAGAGGGACTAAATTTGTAAATTCAGAAATTGTAAGGACCGAAAGTGTAAAATTAACCAACTAGTAACAACTTGTAACAAAAGTAACAAACTTAAAATATGAATTTGTAACAAACTAACAAGAACAAGGACTGGTTTGCAAACCCTATCAACTTCTTAACCAGTTAAAACAAAGTGTTACCTTTCCTAATTTCCAGGGACCATAGTGCAATTAACAAAACTTTTTGGTTAAAAACAGGCTTATGGATTCTATAAGCTGTATCTTGAGATTTAATCAACCAAATAAGCTGAGATTGGTCTTAAAAGATTGCAAATTCAAAATCAACTAGTCAGGTTTAAGGAAATAAGCTGAAAAGCACTAAAACTCCAATAAGCACTTTGGGAATTAGCTACTTTTAAGAATCTGGCTTATTGGAATAAGCACTAGGTCTAGTTTTCTCTAAAACTAATTAAAAGCCCAAATAAAGAACACCTATCCAAGAAATTTTGAAAAACACTCAAAAAATAAGCCAGAAAATCGAATAAGCTGAAAAGAGCTTATGTTGACCAGCGTTGACTTTTGTTTACCAAGTTCGACCAAAGTCCAAACTTATTTTTATGACTTGTTAAGCTAATTTGTGAAAGAAAATGGGGTAGATTATGAAAGGAATAATCCAGAAATGAAAATGTCTTATCACAGAAACTTGAGCTTATTACAGGGAATTTTCAATGCTTATTTCTCACTTAAATCTTAGAACTGTATTATCTAGCTTATATATTTTGAAAGGTAGGATGTTAAGCTTCACCTTGAAACAAGAATCACAATTTGGATCAAAGTAATGAACATTTTGTAAGGGTTTGAAGTAGGCATATTCTAGAATACTAATCTGACCCAAACCTTTTATTGACCTTTTGCCTGTTTGACTAGGAGTTTGACTAGCAAAACATGCAATAACACTTCTTAACAGTTTGTAATTATAAAGCAACTCTTTTAATCCACTTTTACTTGTTGAATCAAAATTAAGCAATAGATCCACACACTAGTTATAAGGCTGAGACAGAATTAAGCTAAGACACACTAGTTATAAGGCTGAGACAGAATTAAGCTAAGAGAACTAATCAATGATAACAGGCAAAGAAAACAAACTCTCAAAACATATCAATGAGCAAAAAATGAACAATTATCAAGCATTATCAAGTAAACTTACACTATGTCTAAGAAAATAGCCTGCAATGAACTTTTTAAGGGGAAATTGTAAAGTAGAACTTAGGAGTAAACTTGAAGGCTCCTTTGATGAAGAAATGAGCACTGAGCTCTCTTTTGACCTTACCACCACCAGTTTCAAACAATCAACACAGCATCAACCCCAATCAATCATCATCATAATCTGAGTCTGATCAAAACTGTAATTTCTTGAACTTTGGCCAGCAACTGAATGAACTCTAAACTAGTAACTTCTGATCAAATGTAACAGCTCCAAAATAATCAAACAAACTCCATTATTCCATAGGAATAACAGAATAAAGCTATATGAATGAATGGATAATAGTGCAGGTAAGTAATTGAGGGAATTAAGAATGAATGAGTGAATTTGAACTTTTTATTAATGGAAGGTTGGTTACAAGGTGGTTATAACTCCCTAACAACTATCTAAGAGTGGTTGTCAATCACTCTTAGAAGTTGGACTACTGAATAAAAACAGAATGAGAGAGAATTCCAAAGTGTGTGTTTTCACACTTTAACTACTTGCTACAAATGAACTAATATAGGGGTATTTATAAAGCTGTGATGAGAAGTTGGTGCGGGTGATGACGTGTTGTAGCCAATTGCCAAATGCCACGTGTCCAAATCCTGCTACTCAGCCTACATCCATTGTTGATTAAATTGGGGAAAATCATATGAGTGAATTTGAGTCTGGTTGGATCACTGGGTTGGATTTGTCTCCTCATATCGAGTATTTTTCATGTAGAAAACTCTTTCTGAAATGGCCTTAATCGTTATGTGATTGCTGGAGAATGATGAAGTGACGTGGCAGTGGTGGATTGGCCCATTAATAATACCACGGATCGTTATCTATTGCAATAGTTAGGATTGATGAAGTGGTGGCTTGCTATTGGAGGAGATTTTGAGTGCGTTGCACTGTTGAGATATGGCGCAACCTTTCTCTTTCTTCATTTATAGCGTCTAGTTGGCAATCCACTTAACTCCCATACTCAATTCTGATTGGCTCATTTTACTTCACTCGGATCATGTCTTATTTATTTTCCAAAAATGGCAGCTTTGGTCCTCTAGTTTGGCAGTTTGGTATTTTGAGCTCTAATCTTCATAAACTTGTCATCCTTGGCCCTTTGACTTGCTATGTGACCAGCTTTGACCCTTTGACTTGTTGACTTTGAATTTGAGGTATTTTGACTTTGTTCTTGACTTTATCAAATTTTCACTTTTAGTCCCTCAAGTTTGGCAGCTTGGCACGAAAGGTCCTTGATCTTTGTTGACTTGTCATCTTGAGTCCTTCTTTTGTCTTTTATTCAATATAAATGCCTTGGAATCAGTGTTTGCATCAAATTTGTATCTTTATACCTACAAAAGCGCAAACAACAAAGAATACCACATAATACTACTTTTACACATAAAATCTGGTATTTTTCTTTGTGTATTAGGGTTTAATATGATATAGTTGATATGAGATTTCACACATATCAAATCCCCTAAACTTTATCATTGCCATGGCCTCATGCAATGCCATATTTCAATGCTCTAAATTATATTTTTCTTATAATTAATCCACCTCGGCCAAGATGAAATGCTTTTACACTACACTACAATATATGATGCATGATTTTGATTTTTACAAAGCAATGCAATAAAAACAATTCTATTTATATATTTTTTACTTTTCTTCAAATGGTTTTGATGGAAATAACTCATAAAGAAATCATTGACTTTAATTAGGGCTTTGGTACCATGAATACTTATCATCCTCAAGTTTCACTTTCCCCATATCAAGCTAAAAAACGAGATCATTGTTATTCATAAGTGAAAGTACATCCACTTATTCATACAAATTAATTATTTTACCATTATACCCCCACTTATTGTGCCTCTAAGACCAGTTATTATTTGAGCAAATTGCTTTTGGGAAAATTTGTCATTATTTAAAGCGTGAAATATAAGAAATGTAAACTCTAAAAATAAGAAAGCACGGTTTTAATCCTAAGTAACCATCTTATCCATTACTTGAAAAGCCGCCCACAATTGATATAAGTCCGACAAAAAATAATAAGTCATTCTCCTTATGTCTAAAATCCTTATGTCATGCATTAATAAGTAGCTACAGACTCGCTAAGAAAAAATAAAACTCACGTAATAATTTATATTCGCCGCCTTTTTGAGACCTTGGATCTTCAATCCCGCAACCCGTCAAGGTAATATTGGATTGGAGCAACTATTAAATCTCCACAACCCTTGTGAGAATAATATTGGACTTCAATAGCTTCTGTAATTAACACTTCACTGCCCCTCTTGGAGTCTTGTATAATTATTTTTTTTTTCTCTAGCCACTCATTTTTTATAAGCCGCTCTTATTTTTCTTTATTCCTCACAAATAAAAGGAAAAACACCCGTTAAGTATTAAGCATGACATAAGTCTAGTACACATAAAACGTTCTAACTTAGAATCTTAAGACGTACTTATACCAACCACGAATGATTAGTCAAATATGCATAAGAGACAACAAACCAATTAAAACCGTTCTTGATGCTTTATAAACAATATATACATACATTGACGAGAAAGTAAAGGTTACAAGAGCGGATATAAAAGCCACAATTAATTAATATGAGGTTTATCTAGCCCTTTACACTTACTTCAAACTCTATCATCTCTCGTTCTCAACAGTTTAAAATCTCAAATAATGAGACTCGTGGATGCTTAGCCTAATAAACCAATAAAGTTCTATATGGTTAAGGATACTAGCTAGAGTAAGCTTGGATAAGAAAACTCGGGTTAAGTCAAAATATTCATGGCGGGTCTAATATTTCAAAGACTCCTAAAATTGTTAAACCATATCCACTATTATATTTTTTCTCTTTTTCATATTTTTTGATGAAAAATAAAAGAAGAAATATATACAATGCAAATGTGTTATGCAAAAAATGATTAATGCAAAAATTATGAATGCATATTTTTGGTGGCCAAAGTAGATAAAAAATTTGAAAAATGTTTGAAAAATTAATTTCTCAATTATCATGAAGGCAAGACAATATTCTAGGTAAGGTCACTTCGATAGAAGACCCCCTACACTTAAGATAAACATCGTCCTCAATGTTTAAGAGTATGGGAGTAAACTGCCCTACACTTATTACATTGTGTACTTTGCTTAACTAAAGCTAAGGAAAGATCTACTAGAGTGAATTCATGTTAGACATTATTAAGAGTCAATTTCGAATCACAAAAGTATCAAAGTGAACCCGATACGAGGGCCTCCTCCATAAGCTCTAATGCATGAAATGAGAGAGAGCAACGTTACAAACACCAAGAAGACAAAAGATAGGCACCCCCTACACTTCATATCGACTATATACCCTTTTATTCCTATCCTACTGATAACTGAGTTTTAGTGAAGAAAATTGTTGTTCTCTCGGTATCTTAACGAATTGATTTCCGGATTAAAGTACGACTCAGTTGATTTTGGTAAAACAAATATTTTTGGTTGATTTTAAAATAAAAGTGCGAGACGTAAATGTAAATAACGTAAAGTAAAATGGGCGTTAAAATAAATCTAAGTCTAATTAAAATAAAGGGTGCAATATTAAAACTTTGAAAAGTAAATAACGAGAAATTAAGTGACTTGAAAGTAAAGCGTGACAAAAATTAAAATTGACAAGGTATTAAAATGAGAACGTAAAAATTAAACAAGACAAATAGAAAATAACACCCAATCGGAATACGTTCCGATCAGTCAGCAATCGGAATGTACACAAACCTCCCTATCGGAATGTTGATCGGAACCCCAAGATCGGAATAGCTGTCACCTTCCTTGATCGGAATAACCAAAAACACATGATCGGACTGTTTACTTACCTCTGATCGGAATATGGAATAGACCCTGGTCGGAATGCTGATCGGAACCCTAAGATCGGAATATTGTCACCTGTCCTGATCGGAATACCAAACGAGAACCTCGATCGGAATGAGGAATGGACCACCAATCGGAATGCTGTTACAACTCCTAATCGGAATACTCAAAGCCCACCCTGAGCGGAATAGCAAAGCCCTCCAATCGGAATATCATAAACCCTTTTCCGACCAAGCAATGGAGCTATGGTCGGAATACTAATCCCCTTTCCGATTTGGAAGATCGGAATTCAGTAGAAAAAGCACAAAATAAGCTAGAAAAATAAGCTACTAATCAAATAAGCACACAACGAAAATCCTAAGGCAAACCGTATAAGAAAAAGCTACTAAACTGAAATTTAAAGACTTTTATAACACGAAAAGAAAAGGTTTACGAAAAACAAACTTTTATATAAAAATAACTCTTATAAAAAACTTGGAAACTTAAAATAAACACAAATAAGCTATAAGAATCAATAATCCAAAGCAATCAAAAGCATAGAAACATAAGCTTTAATCAAATAAGCAAGACAATAAGCATGCAAACAAATAGTAACGAATAGAAAGAAAGGTAGAATGAGAGATTAAAAACAAGAAAATTAAAGAACACTTACTTGGAATTTAAAGGTATTAAAAGTGCAAGACAAGTATTTAAATTTGACATGAAAAGTAAATGACAAGTAATTAAAGAGCAAGTAAATAAAGATAGAAGAACTAGTGTCACTCTAGCCAACAAGAGTAAAAATGACTATCCTAATGACTATATATAGGGGAGGATTAGGAAGCTTCCTCCCCTCCTTCATTTCTTCTTAATTGCACCATTAAGTCCTTTCCTTCTTAATCTTTTGTTAATCTTGGACTTTAATGACTTATGGCTCGGGATTTCTTTAAACTCGTCTTTAGATTCTTCAATAAATAAGACTCGAGTTCTTCGGCTTTTAGTAAACTTCCGTCTTTTGACTTTTTCTTCGATAAATCTTCAGAATTGGTCTTGGACTTCCGTTCTTTTTGCACTCTAGACTTCTTGACTTCATCTTTAATCTTTTTCTTCAATAAAAGCCCGTGAATGCCGTGTTTTCTCCACTTTTCACAATTTCGTCCTAAATCACAACAAAAACACAAACCACGCATAATTTCGACATAAAACATAAAATACACGTTTTGGCTCGGTTATTATTGTAATTAAGTGGTAAAAAGGATGGGTGTTTACACACATATCAAATCCCCTACACTTGACCATTGCAATGTCCTCATGCAATGTATTAGTTACAAAGCAAAATTACATTTTTCATCTTAATCAATCCACATTGGCCTTTATTAAAGAGATAGATAATTACAAACATTCAAAGTAAAGAAATCAAAAAGCATACCTTGGGTTTTGGAAATGTCATGAATAATCATCATCCTCAAGTTCTCACTTTCTCCAAACCAAGCTTAAAAACGAGATCATTGTTATTATAAGTTAGTAAACTAACACGAAGTCATGTGGGCCAATTATTCACTTAGACTCCCTTATTCCTAGGTGTATCTCTTAATCAATAGTTAGCTAAAGGACAAAATCTTTTAAAACTGCTTCTCGGGACCTCATAAAGTTCATATCTTGGCATAACTCGCTTCGCGATTTGAGACCTTTCTCGGACCGATATTTGGCAGCGACTTCATACTTCAAACCTTGAGAGACGTTCATGAAATTATGGTCTTCTCTTCATATAGGAATTTCTTCACTTGATTTTTTGAGAGATTCTTCATATTTGGACCACGACTTCTTCATTTTTCTCCAATATTTATCTTGGACTTTGATATGCAACGATCCGCCTCCTTTTATGACTTGGATCTATTTATCCTCATACCTTGCTAGGGTCTTTTCGGATACATTTCTCCATGAATTTTTGGGATTTTTTGCTTTTCATCGTGTGACTCGATCCTTCATATTGATTTTCGATAAATGATTCTTCACATCACTTGGGATCTTTAGCAACAAAATATAGCCCTCATGTCTTGTTAGGACCTTTTTGGACTCGCCAATCTTAGCATCCCGCTTCAATAAGTTATGCCTTGGCTATGAACTCTAATCCATACCGAGCAACTTTTAAACGATCTTGGGCTAGAAGCTAAGTAAATTTTCAAATCGTACAACCTTATTTATTGCAGATAAATTTATTAGCAGGCGATGGGAGAATAGGCTTATAATTAACTCACATAAATTCACGAAAGAATACCGAACTTATAATTGGCTCTATCATCTCTCGTTTTCCACAGTTTAAAATCTCAAGGAATGAGACTCGTGAATGCTTAGCCTATTAAATCAAAGTTTTGGGTTTTCGAGTCGCTTATAGGATCTTGCAAACTCTTTGACTTTTTCAAGCTTAGAAATCGCATTTTAAAGTTCCCTTGATAAACGACTCTCTAGGATCAATTATAGGAACTTGCGAAAAGTTCTTGTTCTTAACCCATGAGAGTTAAGACTTTCGCGTTTTATAGCTCCCTATGTAAAAGCCTAGCAAAACTTGACTTAAACATGTTAAGGATACTAGCTAGAGTAACTTAGATAAGTAAACTCGGGTTGAGTCAAAAGATTCACAACGTTTGAAAATTAAAACCACTTTATTAAAGTTTATTCTAGCAAAGAAAGAAAATAACTATACAAAGGGAAAAACTAATAGGCCAAAATAGATCAAAATATTTGAAAAATGTCGAAAAATTGATTTTCCGGTTAAAGTGAGGACAAATACAAGGAAAAGGCCACTTAACTTCGATATAAGTCCCCCTACACTTAAGATAAACATTGTCCTCAATGTTTAAGCATGTGGGAGTAAACTCCCCTACACTTAGGACATTGTGAACGTTGTTTAAATCTCGCTAAGGAAGAGACAACTAAAGAGATTCCTATTTTAATATTGAGAAAATATAAAATAGTGAATCGAAAAGAGTTTAGGATAGAACCGGGAAGAAGTGAGTACGGAATCACGGGTCGTCAAGAATCATCAAGAGTGGATCACTGAAGCTCGAATCCCTGATTAAGAGAGGAGAGGAAATAGCAAGCACCAACGGGTCTCCCCTACACTTAGGATAAAGAAATCTAAAAGATAGATGCATGGGTTGCCTCCCAAGAAGCGCTTGATTTTTGATTACCGAGTCGTGAGCCTGACTCGACCTTGATCATCATAGGAAGAAGCATGAAACATATCCACCAGGATCAAAGACATAGTTTTCGTCCATCAAATAACACAAGCTTAAGGCGAACAAGGCAAGCCAAAGAAGAATAGGCAAGGTTCCCTTAAGCAGCGATGGAGCACGGTGGAAGCAAGGGTTAAGTGGTGCAAGCAGATTTCCATAAGTTCCAAAGATATTTCCTTTTATTTCATCAGGTGGATACTGAGATGGCTGCAGAATATCGATACCGGGGTCGAACACCTTTTCCTTTAGGGGAAAATAGCACTCAGGCTCAGCAGAATGTGAAGAAGATCCGCGAAGAAGATGCACAACCTCGTCCTCGGAAGGGGGACAAAGAGGTGTTAACTCATACGTGCTGCGGATATTGGTGTCAACCGGTTTCTTCTCCTTTGAAAGAATGGTCTTCAAATCCAAAGTAGGATCAAGACGATAATCTTCAAAATCATAAGGAGGAGCATCACTCTCATGAGGGAAGTAAGTATTGAGAAATGTAGAGAAGTCTTCCTCAAATGAGTAATCGTCCAAAGTAGGATCGAGTGATGGCGGAGGATCTTCATCATGTGAGGAATCACTCGAAAGAGTATCGGCCGCATCAAAATCATCGTATGTAGGCAGGTCGGGATACTCAGAAGTACAATCATCATAATCATCCGAATCTGAGCTAGACTCATCATCATAAGCATCAAAGACCGGTGGAGAATCATATATGGGAGAAGGTTCCAAATTGGAGAGAGAATCATCCACGTCATCATGAAAGAGTGGATTATCAATGCAAGAGTCGAATAGCGGATTGTTGTAGACAACAAAGTCATCAAGCACATTAATCATATTCACAGATTCTCGCCCAAAGGATTTGCTTGTAAGCTTCCCCATTTTAAAAACTTGTGAATCATTCCCGACTCTTAAGATTAACTCACCTTCGGCCACATCAACTAGAGCTCGTCCGGTTCTCAAGAATGGCCGACCAAGTATTAAAGGAATAGTAGGGTCCATTTCATAGTCAACAACGACAAAATCGACCGGGAAAGTAAATGTGCCAACTTTGATGAACACATCTTCGGCAATACCTACGGGGTAAGCGAGAGTGCGATTTGCATGTTCAAGAGTCATCTTCGTTGGAGTGAGGTCGGGCAATGATAGTGTTTTCCAAACACTCAAAGGCATAAGATTAATACTGGCCCCGAGATCAGCAAGGGCAGTAAATTCTTCAGTTTTGTTGAAAATACAAGGCAACACAAAACGACCGGGATCTCCAAGCTTTTCCGGAAGTTCTTTAAGAATAACTGCAGAGCAGTTTTCATTTAAGCGTGTGTTGGCGAGCTCAGCTTCTCCTTCTTGTTAAGCAATTCCTTAAATGCTTTAACAAATTTCGGCATGTGGACAAGTGCTTCGAGAAAGCTAATGTTGAAGTTCATTTGAGAGATCATCTTCACATAGCTCGACACTTCAGAGTCATCCTTGGTTAGCATTTTGGTCTTGCCTAAACGAGAGGGATAAGGGATATTGGGTTTGGTTGGTGAAGGTGCAGGTGTAGTAGGTAAAGGTTGAGATGTTGAAGGGTCCTTCCTAGGTACATCGTCATGACGAGGCGGAGACGGTAATGGTGCACTAATACTAGGTGTAGGATGAGTAGGGATAAATGGTGGTGGAGGAGGTGTAGATGATGGGGGTGGGATTGGTGGATCGACAATGGTAATTCCACTACGAGTAGTAATAGCACTCACATTTGCTCGCGGATTGGTGAGGGTGTTTGAAGGGAGAGAACTCGAAGTAGAAGGTTGAGCGGCGGATAAGAAACTAGCAAGCATATTCTTCAAATCATTTGTTTGATTGCTGAAGGAGGATTGAATATTATCTCGAAGCTCGGATCTTATCTCATTTCCTTGCTTGGTAATATCTCCTTTAAGATTGATAATTTGGCTCTGCAGATTCTTGATTTGCTCACCTTGGGTTCTCATGATGGCTTCAACATCGGGGTTAATGGGTGGGGTTTGTTGAGCGGGTGGGTGATAAGGATTAGAAGCTCTTGGTGGGATTTGGTTGCTTCTATTGTAGTTATTGGTGGGGTTTTGGTTTTGAGGAGAAAAACCGGGTGAAAGGTAATTGTTGGATCGGTAACTCAGCAAATTTCTATCCCCTTGAGGTCGAGCTTGGTAATTTTCGGTGAATAATTACCATAAGCTGCATACACATTTTCCGGATTTCCTTGTGTAGAAGGACAATCGGTGTATGAGTGAGGACCGCCGCATGTTTCACAAGAAGGTGCAACCGCTTTAACTTGTTGTTGTTGGTTTGAAGGGAGAAGCATGATACTTTTGCTCATTTCAGTCATCATGCGGGTGAGTTTGGTCATATCAGGGTTTGCTGAAGTGGAAGAAACAGTGACTCTCGGGTTGTTCCTTGAAGAAGCGGAGGAATCCCAGTTTTTGTGGTGAGTAGTCATGTTCTCAATTAACTCTCTACACTCCTCGGGTCTCCTTTTCATAAATGTGCCACCGGCGGCTGCATTAATCGTATCACGATCTCGAAAAGTCAATCCGTTGTAGAAAGTATCAATCAATGTGACTGGAAGCATGTTGTGGTTTGGACAACGATCAATCAAGACATTATATCTTTCCCAAGCATCAAAAAGAGATTCATCGGGATCTTGCATGAAACCGATGATTTGATTGCGAAGGCTCGTGACCATGGATGGTGGAAAGTAGCGCGACAAAAAGCGTTGAGTCATGTCATCCCAAGTGTGAATAGAATTCTTTGGAAGACGATCAAACCATTTCTCGGTGTGATGTGATAAAGTGTAACACCCCCAAATTTATACAACTCAATACAGCGGAAGACTAGTTGGTGTTACGGGATAGCACATTACTCACATCATAGACAACACATAAAAATCGTGTCTTTTATTAATAAATCATTTCCATTCATAAATATCAAAGTTACATCGGTCCCAAGTCATTATATTTCATACAGGTTTTACAAAACATTGAATGGAAATTATTGTTTAAGTGCGGGCCATGAATTCTTGTTGTCTTCCCGAGAATTACCTTCAAGTACCTGAGATAAAAGATGTTAAAAGAAAAGGTCAGCGATAACGCCGAGTGAATTCATAGAGTTTAATAAAATCCATCAATATAATATCAGTATAAAATTATTACTGAAAATCATTTTGTACACTCTTTGTAATAGGCCATAAAATAGCCAAAGTCATTTTATACAAATCTTCATCAAAATCATAATATAGGCGTTTTCCTTAAAAGTCATTACACGAGCCAATGTCGTAAAAACATCATACAATACGTCTTATGACGTTATATGAAAATAAAAACCGTTATATGAATATGGTTATGAAAACCAAAACACGAACATGATATCAATAGTATGACCCTGTATTGCTAGTCAGGCAATACATCGTAATTCGGTGTGTCTAGTAGTATTTTGTTAATTGGATTATTATAAGCCGCATGACATTGTTACCTTACTAAACCAAACAACGGGTAGCTAACTCGATACTCAATTTGCCCATCTAAATTAGCGTGTCGTCACAAAGGTCACGCTATGTAAATCTTCTCATACATAAATTCGCTTACCAATCAATGTGGCACGACGGGGATCAACCGTCAAGGCGCGAACTGGGGTGATCATACCCAAATAGTACTATTATATGCATAAGCGTCTACCAAATCCCGGTAGTTCACAATTCATGCTAATGGGACTTTTAGTGACATAACCTAACTTTAATAATCCATTTCATTTCATCTATCGGGTCATTTAATCATTCATCGGGTCATACAATCATTCGGGTCCAAATCAATAAACAAACAATCGGGACAAATGTGTTCTATTTTATAAAAACTAACATGTTATCTCCCTCGCGGGTTTATAAAACATTTCATAAAAACATTAAAAAGAGTGCGAGGCTATGAACTCACGTTGATGTGGGAAAGCGGGTTATCGGCAATTCGGACATACGGTACGTGCTTCAATCACGGAAACCTAGACAAATAATACTCGTCTTAGACTCATGTCCAATGACTTTATAAAAATAACAATTATGTATACATATGATGATTTTATATATATGATGATCAAGTGGGTTTACATATTCTCGTTTACTCATTTTAGTGTTATGTGTCGGTAACGTTTATACTAGTTACTAGTTTTACCTATTTACGTGTTTTAGGTCCAATAAGCCTATTATAAGTTTATTAACTTGTATTAATCCATGTTATACTTATAATATCAGTATCTACACTTTACAAGTTGGGCCTAAATGGGTTAAGCCAAATAAGTTCTTTTTTTTATAAGTGTTTATCTTATTTAGTCCAATTATTAGTCCAATATGCTTAGTTAGCTCGTTAATGTCCGTATGTCCTATAGTTCGGGTTTTATCGGTTTTTACTTGTTATATATGTTTATATATCAGTATATGAGTTTTATAAAAGTTTACATTAGACGGGTCCAACCGTCTAAGTTTTATTTAACAAAAACGTTAATTTTACGGTAATAGCCGAAAAAGTTGTAAAAATCATGTTTATAGTTTTATAACTTATAAAACATAACAAGTTACCATTTTTATAAAATGTTCACTTATTTATCATTGTACATATTTATATAAATAAAATTCATGAGTTAGTGGGTTTTAACTTTACATTTTATACAATATAATTTTGAGTGCTTATATAATACTATTATACTTTAATTTCCAAAATCTGATTTTTATTTTCATGTTCACCAAAACTGCCATATCTAGAGTTATATATGGAGATAGAAGCTCAAATTTTTATGACATAAACTACATGATATGTTCTCCATTTAACTCTACTATAGCTACTGTTGAATCAACATCTAAGTATTTTCTAAAAATCGTCCAAAACAGTAAACTCAGATTTGTACTCTAAACTTGTTTTGATCATATCTCACTCATCCTAGTGATTCCATTGCATGGCCAACTCTCACATGTGTACAAGACATATTAATTACTTTATATCAATTAATCTATGCAATTTTTATCAGTTCATCATATGATTCTTTACTGTTTTATACAGCCAACAATTTAAACAAGATTTTAGCCTTGTTTCATATAGTTTTTCATCTTTTTAACCATGTTTATCAACACCAAATCCCCACACAATATTTTTATCATCATATATCATCATACATATATACATTTAAGAAGAAAATACATGATTACATAATCAAAATTAACAAAAGGATGGGGAGGACAATCTTTATACCACCAAAGTGATGAAATGATGAGCTTTTGGATGAACAAGACATGGTTTTGGGTAACCAATCTTATGAGATATCAACACCACTTCTAGGATCACCAAGTATTTGTAGATTCCTCAAAAAATCAGCCCTTGTTCTTCATGAAAACTCCTTGAGAAATCAGCCCCAAGACACCAACAAAACTTCTCCTTGGATGTTAAAACTTGCACCAATCTTCATCTCTTTGAATGGAGATTAACATATGTTAATTATAACAAATGTTTGTGGTTAAAATTGATCAAATGAGGGTGTTCTTGGTGGAGATGGGATGAATTTTTAGAGAGAAGAAATGGAAAATGTGTGGTTTTGCATGTGTTGAATGAGAGCTAGTGGTAAAGGGTTAGTGGTTTTGTGTAGTTTTAGCTTACATTGTAAGCTTAAGTTAACATGTGTAGCAAGTTTATGTATAAACTTGCCACCAAGGCTTGTTTTGGCCATCTAGTAGTGGGGATAGGACAAGTGTCCCACTTGTCTCATCTCCACTAATTTACGGTTACTCCTCGATTCTAGTTTCCTCGATTTGCGTGCCCTCGGGTCATTTTACGAAAAACGTTTTTATTAATTATGAATCAACGGCACAAAACGAATATAATAAAAATTGTCTCATCAAAAACGGAGTTCGAAAACGTAAATACGTAATCCTAAGGTTTCCGGTTTAGTCGTAAAGGACGTTAAATTAAAATCGTAAGTCCTAATCTCTTCTCGTAAATTTGTGAGTTTATGAACTAACACAAATTTAAAATCTCAAAATAATATTCACGGACAAATTTATTTTCTGAAATGTCGGACTGTCACCAAAACGGTGTATGTAAACGTAAGCACGTAACGTTGAATCCTCCGGTTTAGACGTAGTCGATGCTACTTCAAGACGTAAATCAAAATTTCTTCCCAAAAATAAGTGAGTTCATATTGTAACATTAAAATAATGTTTTCCAAATAAATATTGAGAATAAAATATTGACCATAAATTGACGGATGGTCACAGCATTTACCCCTAAACAGGATCTTTGTCCTCAAAGATCATCTTACCTTACTACTCGCTTCTTATAGAGTTAAAGCCATGTGGGTATTTCCTCCACATTCGGTCTTTTCTCACAAGTGTAATCCATTACAATACGCGAGTTTCATCAAACATAACTACGGGAATAAGATCAGGCTAAACGTTGACTTACTTCTCTATCCATGATGTTCATGGGTTTTTGATGAATGCAACTTTTCGCCGATCTAAAGTTTATCAAGAAGAATTCAGATTTTCACTTGATAGATATTCCATCAAGTTCGATATACGAAACATAATTCACGCATCTTTTGAACTCCTTGGGTAGATCCAGCTTATATGCCTTTCAAACCAAATCTTTTACATCATCTCAATGGTCCCATACAACGGGGACTTATATCCCATGATTTGTCAGATCATGAATTCATTTTTCCAAGGTTAAAATTTTTGGCATAACTTCGCTACCCATCTGGCACTTCAAAATCTACACTTCATATTCGCATAACCTCTTGCCCACTACCGGCAATCAATAATCAGATCCTAATTTCAACAATCATTTCAGGTCTCGCGGGTCGAGTATTTTGTAAGGTTAGGTTTGCCATCATAGGAAACCTTAAACCTAAAAGACATGTCCAACTCACAATGGGTGTTTGTCGGGTGTCTTCATCTCAACTCTTGCTTACAGATGCTCTAATAATTGGATCATGACAAGATTCGATCTCGATCCTAATGCGATAATTATCAATGATAATCTCTCTAAAGGAAAATGATTATACGGTTTATTATCAAAGGTCATTCATTCAAACATAAAACAACACTTATTACTTTGTATCGTTACTTTACCTCGTCCCTTCGATTTGGGGTGGTACATAGTACTCTCATCAAGGTTCGTTCTCAATGATTTCTGAGCAAATCTCTAGAAATTCGATGCGAAGCGAGGATCTTGACAAAGATGTTCGATACAGGTACACTATGTTTACATAACTCTTTTGCATTTATCATTAACGGGAATGATATTAGCAGATTTGGTCAGTCTGTCGACGATGACCCAAATCGAATCAAATTAAGATGATGACCTTTGCAATAGCTAGACGTTTACCAATGTATGAGGCGATGTCTGCCTTCATAATTTTGTCATTAGTACAACTTCTTTAGACAAAGATACTTCTAGTCATAAATGACATAAATAGAATACTTATACTTTTAAATTCCAACATAACTATATCTCACAATCCTCCATATTTAGGCAACCACAAACAGCCTTTAAAACATTTAACGCTATCGGCTTCTCAATTCTAATGGTTCACATTAGCCGCGAACCACTTTTTATTATCTATATTATCCTTCTTACAAGCATTGTTTATTTTTAAATTGTTCGGTAATTTATTCTATACCATCATTATTAAGGAACATGTCCTAATTGGTTCTTTATCCTTTCTATATTATGTGTCAGTATCTACATTCATTAAAAATTTCTTTCTTCACATTTTCTAAGTTTTAGTTTCTTCTCAACTATCATTTTTATCCGTTTTACTCAATTCGTCGTCTAAAGCGTCGGTAATTATTATAATTAATTAATTAATTATTAGTTAATTTTTATGAAGCGTAAACGTAAAAGTTTTAAATTTCTTAGTTCGACCAATTATATAAAATTTTCAAAAATAAATTTGAATTTAATTAACACGATTTTTGTTGATTTATCAAAAATATTTAATAAGATTCGTAATTGTTCGAAAAACCTTTGTTTATACTTTGGTCAAAGTTTTCTTAGTTGAAAAGCAAAAATTATCGTTTCAAATTTCAAGTCATGGTTTAAATGGTTTCCTCAATCACTCTTAGGTTATCTTGAAGTATACACGAACATTTACCCCTAAACAGAAGTTTAGTTAAATGGTTTGTGTATAAGGGAATAATCCCTTAAAATCCTTTGTTAAAACATTTGTCAAAACATATTTCCATTTTCTTTTTGTTATAACCCTAAGCCTAAATGGCTCTAATCTATGAAAAGTCAATATAGATTCCATTATCTATTAATCACATAGTCAAATAATGTAGAGATTTAAGTCTTAAATCACATGTTAATTATTCAAGGTACATGTTTTTATTGTTCGGCCAATTCATGGCAATCTATAAATAATTATTAACTCATTCTTATTCTTATAAACAAACATATGGTCCTTAATGATCACAAGCATGAATTTATCAAATTACAGCCTACACACGTGATTCACCAAATTCACGAATACTACATGTGTATTAGTCAATCCAAACGACATCACGTGAAACTCATAATGTCCATTACAAGTACCGGATGTAGTGATTGGAATAGATAATCTTCTTTGCGGTCGCGAAGTTGATAATAACCATGCCGTGGATCAAATCTTTAAAACATATGCTAGAACTTTGTAAATGATCGAACAAATCTTCCATTTCGAGTTATTGATATCGTTTTCGATTGTCAATTTACCCAGTTCACAGTAATCTATAAATATAAGGAATGATATCACCATATCTCTTTATGATGACAGGCTTGGTATAATAAAATCTTTCTCCGACAACTCTCTCAGTTGTACGGTAATTCCTTTAATTTAGATGGTGCTGACGTGCAGTGCACAAGCCATAGGTGCAGCACTGGGAATATAATCAATATCAATTTCAACTTTCCTTAGTGGCGAAAGTCTAGGTAATTTATCAACAAATACTTACTAAAGTTTCAGATAACATAAACATCTTTTAATACATTCATATTAGGTTCTTCTAGATTACAATATCTATAACTAGTTCACAACCATTCACGGTATACTTATAAGTCTAAAAGCAGGATACAGCCACCTATCGGTAATTATTTAAATCACTTTTGATAATCAACATCTTATCATTTAGGGGAATTCTACTCGAGTTCCCGTCAATTAAGACAATGTCGTCATGTCATAATCAATCAATCCATTCTACTGGCATTATCAACTTTCCAGTTTCATTGCCGTCGATAAGATGTGAACTTCTCAAAAGACTAATAATAACTCATAATCCTTCACAATTTCAAGGATATTTGGATACATAACTAACCTTAAAAAGAGTAAGGTTAACGCATAATCTATGCGAGAGAATTTCAAATCAGATATAGACGAAAACATTTAACGAATATGAATATATCCCATGTTTTCATAATTTGAGTACCCATTCGAAAGCTCCTCGGATTGTTACCCAGGTCATTCAAATGAAATCAAATCATAAGAAATGATAAGAACGTCAATACATCCAGTCGGGTATCAACACTCAGTAATCATATACTTTTCCCAAGAATCTCACTACGGGAGAATTGGACAAGAAAGAATTGTCAATTGTCTAATAAGACAATTTCCACAGATGAGTAAATTCGACTCAGAAGAATAGATGCTACAGGCACATATGTAGGTGTCCCTAACACTATGTCCCTATTTTTCACTTCTTGCAGATCTCATAAAATTTAATCTTTCACGATCTTCAAAGAAAATGTAGTGTTTATTAATCAGTTTTATGGTGACTACTAATCAGCCTTGCATGGTCCATTCCAAATTGTATGTAGGCGCGCAACTATATACAATTTCAAGATCAACGATGCAATACTCAGTTCGTCAAAGTGTTATCATCATGTTTATAATAAAAACATTTTCATGCTTAATTCTTAAATAAGAATCAAAATAAATTTACAAAGATTTTTCTTGTTATGAAAACAATTAAGTTTTCTAATGCGTCTTATAAACAACTTCATTTTGATATCAATCACTTATAAATCTCACTTTGAATAATCCTTATTGTGATGAAAATTAAATTTTCTCAAAGGATACCGTTTTAACTTTATAAAAACAATGTGTGATCTGCAAAAGAGTGATGAAGAGTTGTTCACCAAGAACTTAACTACAATATAATAGGAAATGAGCTTTAGCCAAATAATCATGAGGTTCATGACCTCAATGGCACTCAAAAAGAATATTTCACAACGTAACTCAATTCGAGATGAGTACTTGTTCAACGGTTGCATCACTAACGAGAACATTAGGATGAAGCAAGAAAAGATAGATAACATCAATACATGTAGAATTTAGCAATTAAAGGGAGTCTTTTCATTAATCACAAACAAGTCAAATTGTACCGTAACACATTATGTGTCACTATGTCATACAATTCTCAGAACTCATCCTACCAACTGATGTCTCAGTTAAGTTAGGGATTTTTAAAAGATACCACAATGAATACTAATCTACAAGAGTCATTAGGTGTTCCACATGTCCTGGAAGATCCATCGGTCCCAATTCAGAAGAAGATTTCTTCAATTTATTTATTGGACACTGGGCATCCTCGTCATTGGACTATGGCCTAGGAACAGCCTTAACACGAACTACAATCATTTAATACCTCATAATTCAATCAAAGAACTTAACGACTTCCTCTTAACAATCTCATATTCCATACGAGTTAAATTTTACTTTATTCAAGTTCCAACCAATTTTATACTCAATGCGACATCCTACTTCATTCTCCAATACTTTCAACCTTATTCTTAGACCTTAATAGGGCAATAAAAGCTCGATATGATCAACATTTAATTTCCAATCCTATATCTCTTACAACAACAATTATCAAATGAGTCACTAGTATGAGATGACTCATACATTCAATTAGACTTCTCGGAAAGGTACTAGTGGCATGAGGCTTTTGGGTAATGGTTCCAATTACAGCCTCAAGTGCAACATTCACCCTTTCGATTTCGATTTAAGAATTGGATGAAAACGAATCAGATGACATCTTTCTAGGTGGTAACGCTTTATCAAACTCCACTCTATATGGAAAGATCGTCATGACGTCGATATCAGATTTAATCTCGCCAATTTTTTTGCAATATCACAATCAACTAATATCTACATTTCTACGAATATCAACCATTTGTTGGGATCATAGATATCCACAACTTGGTTTAGATCTAGGATAGCTAGAATTCCTACGAGAATAGCTTCGATTAATTTAATAGGGGATTTAGGGTTTCTTGTGACAATCTACGTCGTATAAATACCTCGTATAAATATCGAAATAATAATCAAACAATCATGTAATAAAAATACATCATATATATATATATATATATATATATATATATATATATATATATATAATTCAAGTTATATATATATATATTAAAATAACACTTCTCAGTCTGGCCTTGTCGGTAACTCGGGAATTCTTCTGCACCGTTATAGTCAAAAGATTTTTAGACATTTTGAAAAAAAAATGTTTATAGTTAAAATATTTCGAAATGTTTTATTCAAAACCTTAGTTTTAAAAATCTTTCGTTCTCTATAACGAGAGCTCTGGTACCAAACTGTAACACCCCCAAATTTATACAACTCAATACAGCGGAAGACTAGTTGGTGTTACGGGATAGCACATTACTCACATCATAGACAACACATAAAAATCGTGTCTTTTATTAATAAATCATTTCCATTCATAAATATCAAAGTTACATCGGTCCCAAGTCATTATATTTCATACAGGTTTTACAAAACATTTGAATGGAAATTATTGTTTAAGTGCGGGCCATGAATTCTTGTTGTCTTCCCGAGAATTACCTTCAAGTACCTGAGATAAAACATGTTAAAAGAAAAGGTCAGCGATAACACCGAGTGAATTCATAGAGTTTAATAAAATCCATCAATATAATATCAGTATAAAATTATTACTGAAAATCATTTTGTACACTCTTTGTAATAGGCCATAAAATAGCCAAAGTCATTTTATACAAATCTTCATCAAAATCATAATATAGGCGTTTGCCTTAAAAGTCATTACACGAGCCAATGTCGTAAAAACATCATACAATACGTCTTATGACGTTGTATGAAAATAAAAACCGTTATATGAATATGGTTATGAAAACCAAAACACGAACATGATATCAATAGTATGACCCTGTATTGCTAGTCAGGCAATACATCGTAACTCGGTGCGTCAAGTAGTATTTTGTTAATTGGATTATTATAAGCCGCATGACATTGTTACCTTACTAAACCAAACAACGGGTAGCTAACCCGATACTCAATTTGCCCATCTAAATTAGCGTGTCGTCACAAAGGTCACGCTATGTAAATCTTCTCATACATAAATTCGCTTACCAATCAATGTGGCACGACGGGGATCAACCGTCAAGGCGCGAACTGGGGTGATCATCCCCAAATAGTACTATTATATGCATAAGCGTCTACCAAATCCCGGTAGTTCACAATTCATGCTAATGGGACTTTTAGTGACATAACCTAACTTTAATAATCCATTTCATTTCATCTATCGGGTCATTTAATCATTCATCGGGTCATACAATCATTCGGGTCCAAATCAATAAACAATCAATCGGGACAAATGTGTCATATTTTATAAAAACTAACATGTTATCTCCCTCGCGGGTTTATAAAACATTTCATAAAAACATTAAAAAGAGTGCGAGGCTATGAACTCACGTTGATGTGGGAAAGCGGGTTATCGGCAATTCGGACATACGGTACGTGCTTCAATCACGGAAACCTAGACAAATAATACTCGTCTTAGACTCATGTCCAATGACTTTATAAAAATAACAATTATGTATACATATGATGATTTTATATATATGATGATCAAGTGGGTTTACATATTCTCGTTTACTCATTTTAGTGTTATGTGTCGGTAACGTTTATACTAGTTACTAGTTTTACCTATTTACGTGTTTTAGGTCCAATAAGCCTATTATAAGTTTATTAACTTGTATTAATCCATGTTATACTTATATTATCAGTATCTACACTTTACAAGTTGGGCCTAAATGGGTTAAGCCAAATAAGTTCTTTTTTTATAAGTGTTTATCTTATTTAGTCCAATTATTAGTCCAATATGCTTAGTTAGCTCGTTAATGTCCGTATGTCCTATAGTTCGGGTTTTATCGGTTTTTACTTGTTATATATGTTTATATATCAGTATATGAGTTTTATAAAAGTTTACATTAGACGGGTCCAACCGTCTAAGTTTTATTTAACAAAAACGTTAATTTTACGGTAATAGCCGAAAAAGTCGTAAAAATCATGTTTATAGTTTTATAACTTATAAAACATAACAAGTTACCATTTTTATAAAATGTTCACTTATTTATCATTGTACATATTTATATAAATAAAATTCATGAGTTAGTGGGTTTTAACTTTACATTTTATACAATATAATTTTGAGTGCTTATATAATACTATTATACTTTAATTTCCAAAATCTGATTTTTATTTTCATGTTCACCAAAACCGCCATATCTAGAGTTATATATGGAGATAGAAGCTCAAATGTTTATGACATAAACTACATGATATGTGCTCTATTTAACTCTTCTATAGCTACTGTTGAATCATCATCTAAGTATTTTCTAAAAGTCGTCCAAAACAGTAAACTCAGATTTGTACTCTAAACTTGTTTTGATCATATCTCACTCATCCTAGTGATTCCATTGCATGGCCAACTCTCACATGTATACAAGACATATTACTTACTTTATATCAATTAATCTATGCCATTTTTATCAGTTCATCATATGATTCTTTACTGTTTTATACAGCCAACAATTTAAACAAGATTTTAGCCTTGTTTCTTATAGTTTTTCATCTTTTTAACCATGTTTATCAACACCAAATCCCCACACAATATTTTTATCATCATATATCATCATACATATATACATTTAAGAAGAAAATACATGATTACATAATCAAAATTAACAAAAGGATGGGGAGGACAATCTTTATACCACCAAAGTGATGAAATGATGAGCTTTTGGATGAACAAGACATGGTTTTGGGTAACCAATCTTATGAGATATCAACACCACTTCTAGGATCACCAAGTATTTGTAGATTCCTCCAAAAATCAGCCCTTGTTCTTCATGAAAACTCCTTGAGAAATCAGCCCCAAGACACCAACAAAACTTCTCCTTGGATGTTAAAACTTGCACCAATCTTCATCTCTTTGAATGGAGATTAACATATGTTAATTATAACAAATGTTTGTGGTTAAAATTGATCAAATGAGGGTGTTCTTGGTGGAGATGGGACGAATTTTTAGAGAGAAGAAATGGAAAATGTGTGGTTTTGCATGTGTTGAATGAGAGCTAGTGGTAAAGGGTTAGTGGTTTTGTGTAGTTTTAGCTTACATTGTAAGCTTAAGTTAACATGTGTAGCAAGTTTATGTATAAACTTGCCACCAAGGCTTGTTTTGGCCATCTAGTAGTGGGGATAGGACAAGTATCCCACTTGTCTCATCTCCACTAATTTACGGGTACTCCTCGATTCTAGTTTCCTTGATTTGCGTGCCCTCGGGTCGTTTTACGAAAAACGTTTTTATTAATTATGAATCAACGGCACAAAACGAATATAATAAAAATTGTCTTATCAAAAACGGAGTTCGAAAACGTAAATACGTAATCCTAAGGTTTCCGGTTTAGTCGTAAAGGACGTTAAATTAAAATCGTAAGTCCTAATCTCTTCTCGTAAATTTGTGAGTTTATGAACTAACACAAATTTAAAATCTCAAAATAATATTCACGGACAAATTTATTTTCTGAAATGTCGGACTGTCACCAAAAAGGTGTATGTAAACGTAAGCACGTAACGTTGAATCCTCCGGTTTAGACGTAGTCGATGCTACTTCAAGACGTAAATCAAAATTTCTTCCCAAAAATAAGTGAGTTCATATTGTAACATTAAAATAATGTTTTCCAAATAAATATTGAGAATAAAATATTGACCATAAATTGACGGATGGTCACATAAAGTATGTGGGAAGAGTTGTAGGCGAAGAACATCCATTGTGGCACCGAGCAACTTCATGCTTTGGGTGATTGTAATGAACTTGCCGAGGTGTTTGTTGGCATCATCATCAGGCATTCTGGCGAATGGATTAGTTTGCACTTGCTGAATCATGTGGTGCTTCAACGAAAACTCCAGAGCGTTGATTTGCATCGGCGAAATCGGTCCTCCTCGTCCAAACATGGTAGGTTGACAAAGCTCCTCCATTGTCCGAAGATCGGGTTGTGAAAGAACATTGTTGTTATTGTTGAGGTGCGGTGGATTATTAGAAGATCTAGTACGCATACACCTGAAAATGCAAAAGGAAACAATACCAAACGCAAAGACAATATATATTCACAATAAAGATAAAATCTTTTTGGATTTTTGAAATTTTTTATTTTTATGGTTCTTTTTTTTTTTGAAATTTTTTAAGCAAGAAAATAACGCTCACGAATGAACGGATCCCAAAAAGCAACGCGTCTCTCACAGAAAACCGTCAATCTTTACGAAAAGAGCCAGCAACGGCGCCATTTAATAACAGGGCTTTTGACACCCCATATAAAAGTTAAGTTCGTTTAAGTATGTCTAATCGAGTTGATCTGGTTTACCTATGCGACTCAGTCGTTCTTTGGTGGAACAAAAGTTGCGTTGTTGTAGTATATTTAAAAATGCAAAACAATTAAAGTAAATGGACGTTAATTTAAATGAGCGTTAAAATAAAATGCGGTAAAATAAATCTAAGTCTAATTAAAATAAAGGGTGCAATATTAAAACTTTGAAAAGTAAATAACGAGAAATTAAGTGACTTGAAAGTAAAGCGTGACAAAAATTAAAATTGACAAGGTATTAAAATGAGAACGTAAAAATTAAACAAGACAAATAGAAAATAACACCCAATCGGAATACATTCCGATCAGTCAGCAATCGGAATGTACACAAACCTCCCTATCAGAATGTTGATCGGAACCCCAAGATCAGAATAGCTGTCACCTTCCTTGATCGGAATAACCAAAAACACCCTGATCGGAATGTTTACTTACCTCTGATCGAAATATGGAATAGACCCTGGTCGGAACGCTGATCGGAACCCTAAAATTGGAATATTGTCACCTGTCCTGATCGGAATACCAAATGAGCACCTCAATCGGAATGAGGAATGGACCACCAATCGGAATGCTGTCACAACTCCTAATCGGAATACTCAAAGCCCACCCTGATCGGAATACCAAAGCCCTCCAATCGGAATATCATAAACCCTTTTCCGACCAAGAAATGGAGCTATGGTCGGAATACTAATCCCCTTTCCGATTTGGAAGATCGGAATACAGTAGAAAAAGCACAAAATAAGCTAGAAAAATAAGCTACTAATCAAATAAGCACACAACGAAAATCCTAAGGCAAACCGTATAAGAAAAAGCTACTAAACTGAAATTTAAAGACTTTTATAACACGAAAAGAATAGGTTTACGAAAAACAAACTTTTATATAAAAATAACTCTTATAAAAAACTTGGAAACTTAAAATAAACACAAATAAGCTATAAGAATCAATAATCCAAAGCAATCAAAAGCATAGAAACATAACCTTTAATCAAATAAGCAAGGCAATAAGCATTGATAACTAGGCTTTGATAACTAGTTATAAATTTAAAATTAAGTTCGTGTTCTCGGTATCTTAACGAATTGATCTAGGCTCCTATGTGTGACTTAGTTGATCTTTGGTGAAAAAGAATATTTTTTGGGTGATTTTAAATTTAAATGCAAAGACTTAACAGTAAAAGTGCTCTTAAAGTAAATCTAAGTCTAATTAAAGTAGAGTGCAAGTGTTAAAGTAAAGTGGCTGAAATTAAAGGCTCTAAAGTAAACTGACGTAAACTTAAATCTATCTAAGGCAAACTTAAAGTGCTAATAAAACTAAGGCAAATAATCTAAAAGTGCAATTAAATAAAAGGCAGGAAAAATAAAGCTTGAAGATAAAAATTAAGGACAAAAGCTAATAAGAACCTGAATACAGCTCATTCGGAATAAACCTTCGTTTGGAACAATCACTCGTCCTAAATGTCACCTTTGGTTGAAATGATCCTTCTTCACTTGGAATATTACCAAAATCCTTGATCCGGAACAAATTGATCTGAATATGTCACTTATCCAAAACAATGCTTCGTTCGGAACTTACTGATTCGGAACTCTCACTTGTTGCCTTGATTCGGAAGTCTTTGGTCACTCCTTGATTCGGAACTTTCCGGATGAAACTCTTGATTCGGAAGTTTATAACTTCCGAATGAACCTTTCTTGAGTCGGAAGATTTCCCTTGGCTCGGAAGTTTGGAGTTCCGAATGAACAACCTTGACTCGGAAGTTTTTGACTTCCGAATGAACAGCCCTGATTCGGAACTTTGGTCCTTGATTCGGAACTTTGAGTTGATTCGGAACTTTTGAAAAGTTCCGGATGAAACCCTTGGTTCGGAACTTTGGAGTTCCGAATGAGTATGTTTGGTTCGGAAGTTTTGGACTTCCGAATGAAGAGTCTTGGTTCGGAAGTTTTGGCTTCCGAATGAACAAGTTTAATCTTCCGAATGAAGCCTTGATTCGGAACTTCAGAAGTTCCGAATGAACACTTTCCACCTTCTTGGTTCGGAACTTTTTCTGGAAATATCAGAAACAAAGCAAACACACCCGAAGAACAAGGAACATACAGTAGCAGATATAAACATAAAAGTAAACAAAATCAAACACACGAATTAATAAAATCAGTTTCGAATCAACAAATAAACATCAACAAACAATTTAAATCATGAAATTAAACAACTTTTACCACAATAATCAAAAACACTTTGGACCAAAATAAAAGCATGAACATAAACATAAACACAACAAATCAAAGATTAAGAAAGGTAGATAAGAGATTGACAAGATAAAGTAAAGATTGACAATAATTAAATGAAAACTTACTTGAAATTAAATGAATTTAAGGTGCGAGACAAGGTAATTAAATTGACAATTAAGTAAATGACAAGTAATTAAAATGGTGGAAGAACTAGTGTCACCCTAGCCAACAAGAGTGAAAAATAAAACATCCTAATCTATTTATAGGGGAGGATTAAGGAAGCTTCCTCCCCTCTTTCCTTTTCTCTTAATTGCATAATTAAGTCCCTCCTTCTTTTAATCTTCATTAATTGCATACTTAGTCCTTTTCTTCTAATCTTTCTTTAATCTTGGACTTAAGGGACTTTTGACTTCGGGATTTCTTTTGAACTCGTCTTTAAATTCTTCAATAAAATAGACTTGAATTCTTCAGCTTTTGATAAACTTCCGTCTTTTGACTTTTTCTTCGATAAATCTTCAGAATTGGTCGTGGACTTCCGTTCTTTTTGCACTCTTGACTTCTTGACTTCGTCTTTTATCCTTTTCTTTAATAAAAGCCCGTAAATGCCCGTGAATGTCCGTGTTTTCTCCATTTTTAACCTTTATATCCTAAATCACAATAAAAACACAAACCACGCATAATTCCGACATAAAAGACATAAAATACACGTTTTGGTCCGGTTATTATTGTAGTTAAGTGGTAGAAAAGATGGGTGTTTACACACCTATAAAATCCCCTACACTTGACCATTGCAATGTCCTCATGCAATGCATTAGTTACAAAGCAAGATTACACTTTTCATCATAATCAATCCACGTTGGCCTTTATTAAAGAGATAGAAAATTAAAAACATACAAAATAAAGAAATTAAAAGCATACCTTGGGTTTTGAAAATGTTATGAATAATCATCATCCTCAAGTTTTCACTTTCTCCAAACCAAGCTTAAAAACGAGATCATTGTTATTATAAGTTAGTAAACTAACACGAACTCATGTGGGCCAATTACTCACTTAGACTCCCTTATTCCTAGGTGTATCTCTTATATTTTATTATCTGTCTTGAATGATCACGAAGATGCATTGTTTGACTTATTTCGATAGTTATTTAGTCTGAAAATAAAGTGCACGATTTAATCAATAGTTAGCTAAAGGACCAAATCTTTTAAAACTGCTTCTCGGGATATCAGAAAGTTCATATCTTGGCATAACTTGGTTCGCGATTTGAGACCTTTCTCGGGCCGATATTTGGCAGCGACTTCATACTTCAAATCTTGAGAGACGTTCATGAAATAATGGTCTTCTCTTCATAATTGGAATTTCTTCACTTGAAGTTTTGAGAGATTCATACTTGGACCACGACTTCTTCATTTTTCTCCAATCTTTATTTTGGACTTTGATATACAACGATCCGCCTCCTTTTATGACTTGGATCTATTTATCCTCATACCTTGTTAGGGTCTTTTCGGATACACTTCTCCATGACTTTTGGGGAGTTTTTGCTTTACGTCGTGTGTCTCGATCCTTCATATTGATTTTCGATAAATGATTCTTCACATCACTTTGGATCTTTAGCAACAAAACATAGCCCTCATGCCTTGTTAGGGCCTTTTCGGACTCGCCAATCTTCGCGCCCCGCTTCATAAGTTATGCCTTGGCTATGAACTCTCGTCATTACCGAGCAACTTTTAAACGATCTGGGGCTAGAAGCTAAGTAACTTTTCAAATCGTACAACCTTATTTATTAGCAAATAAATTATTAGCAAGCGATGGGAGAATAAGCTCATAATTAACTCACATAAATTCATGAAAGAATACCGAACTTATAATTGGCTCTATCATCTCTCGTTCTCCACAGTTTAAAATCTCAAGTAATGAGACTCGTGGATGCTTAGCCTATTAAATCAAAGTTTTGGGTTTTCGAGTCGCCTATAGGATCTTGCAAATTCTTAGACTCTTTCAAGTTTAGAAATCGCATTTTAAAGTTCCCTTGATAAACGACTCTCTAGGATCAATTATAGGAACTTGCGAAAAGTTATTGTTCTTAACCCGTGTGAGTTAAGACTTTCACGTTTTATAGCTCCCTATATAAAAGCCTAGCAAAACTTGACTTAAACACGTTAAGGATACTAGCTAGAGTAAACTCGGATTGAGTCAAAAGATTCACAACGTTTGAAAATTAAAACCACTTATTAAATATTTATTCTAGCAGAGAAAGAAAATAACTATACAAAGATAACAACTAATAGGCCAAAATAGATCAAAAATTTTGAAAAATGTCGAAAAATTGATTTTCCGGTTAAAATGAGGACAAAAACAAGGAAAAGACCACTTAACTTCGATAGAAGTCCCCCCTACACTTAAGATAAACATTGTCCTCAATGTTTAAGCATGTGGGAGTAAGCTCCCCTACACTTAGGACATTGTGCACGTTGTTTAAATCTTGCTAAGGAAAAGACAACTAAAGAGATTCCTATTTTAATATTGAGAAAATATAAAATAGTGAATCGAAAAGAGTTTAGGATAGAACCGGGAAGAAGTAGAACACGGAATCACGGGTCGTCAAGAATCATCAAGAGTGGATCATTGAAGCTCGAATCCCTTATTAAGAAGTCAGGAGAGGAAATCGCAATCCAAAGGGTCCCCCCCTACACTTATGGTAAAGAAAGCGGAAAGATAGATGCATGGGTTGCCTCCCAAGAAGCGCTTGATTTTTTGTTAACCGAGTCGTGAGCCTGACTCGACCTTGATCATCAACGGAAGTAGCATGAAAAATATCCACCAGGATCAAAGACATAGTTTTCATCCATCAATAAGCAAGAGCTTAAGGCGAACAAGGCAAGCCAAAAAAGCAGTGGCAAGGTTCCCTTAAGCAGTGATGGAGCACAGTAGAAGCAAGTATGGTGTGGTGCAAGCATGTCTTCAATGGGTCCAAAGATTTTTCCTTTTATTTCATCAGGTGGATACTGAGATCGCTTAAAGATTTCAATACCGGGATCGAACACCTTTTCCTTCAAGGGAAAATAGCACTCAGGCTCAGCCGAGTGTGAAGAAGATCCGCAAAGAAGCACAACCTCGTCCTCAGAAGTGGGACAAAGAGGTGTCAAATCATACGTGCAACGGATTTCGGTGTCGACCGGTTTCTTCTCCTTTGACAAAATGCTCTTCAAATCCAAAGTAGGATCAAGACGATAATCTTCAAAGTCAAAAGGAGGAGCATCACTCTCATGAGGGAAGTATGTGTTGAGAAATTCAGAGAAATCTTCCTCAAATGAATAATCGTCCAAAGTAGGATCGAGTGATGGTGGAGGATCTTCATCATGTGAAGAATCGCTCGATAGAGTATTAGCCTCATCGAAATCATCGAAAGTGGGCAGCTCGGGATACTCAGAAGTAAAATTAAAATCATCCGAGTCTGAGCTAGAATCATCATCATCATAAGCATCGAAGACCGGTTGAGAATCATAAATGGGCGAAGCGTCCAAAGTAGGGGGAGAATCATCCACATTATCTTCAAAGAGTGGATTGTCAGTGGAAGACTCGAATAGAGGATTGTCATAGACGGTAAAGTCATCGAGCACATTTATCATATTCACTGATTCTCGGCCTCCAAAAGATTTGCCTGTAAGCTTCCCCATTTTAAAAACTTTAGAATCATCCCCGACTCGTAAGATTAACTCACCTTCGGCCACATCTACTAAAGCACGTCCGGTTCTCAAGAATGGCCGACCAAGTATTAGAGGAATGCGAGGGTCCATTTCATAATCAACTACGACAAAATCGACCGGGAAAGTAAATGTGCCAACTTTAAGAAACACATCTTCGGCTATACCAACGTGGTAAGCGAGAGTGCGGTTTGAAAGTTCGAGAGTCATCTTTGTTGGAATGAGGTTGGGCAATGATAGTGTTTTCCAAACACTCAGTGGCATCAAATTAATACTAGCCCCGAGATCAGCAAGGGCAGTAAATTCTTCAGTTTTGTTGAACACGCAAGGCAACACAAAACGACCGGGATCTCCAAGCTTTTCCGGAAGTTCTCTAAGAAGGACTGTAGAGCAGTTTTCATTTAATCGTGTGTTGGCGAGTTCAATCAACTTCTCTTTCTTGCTAAGCAATTCCTTGAATGCTTTGACAAATTTAGGCATGTGGCAAAGTGCTTCAACAAGGCTAATGTTGATGGTCATTTTAGATAGCATATCCACATATTTCATTACATTACAGTCATTCTTGGTTAGCTCGTTGGTCTTGCCTATGCGAGAAGGGTATGGGATTCTGGGTTGATAAGGGTTAGGTAGAGGTGTAGTTGGTGAAGGTTGTGATGTTGAAGGGTCCTTCCGAGATACATCGTCATGACGAGGCGGAGACGGTAATGGTGTACTACTACTAGGTGGAGGAGAAATAGGGATACATGGTGGTGGAGGAGTTGTAGATGATGGTGGTGAGTCAGGTGGATTGACAATGGTAAGTCCACTACGCGTAGTTATAGCACTCACATTAGCTCGCGGATTAGTGACGGTGTTTGAAGGTAGAGAACCCGAGGAAGAAGAAGGTTGAGCTTCGGGCAAGAAACTAGCCAACAGATTCTTTAATTCAGTTGTTTGAGTGATGAAGGAGGATTGAAGGTTTTCACGAACCTCGGTTCTGATGTCATTACCTTGCTTCAAGATATCTCCTTTCAAATTGATTATTTGGCTCTGTAGATTCTTGATTTGCTCACCTTGAGTTCTCATGATGGTGTCAACATCAGGATTAATGGGTGGGTGTTGTTGGGTGGGTGGTTGATAAGGGTTAGAAGCACGAGGTGGGATTTGGTTGCTTCTATTGTAGTTGTTGGCGGGGTTTTGGTTTTGAGGAGAAAAACCGGGTGAAAGGTAATTGTTGGAACGGTAGCTCAGCAGGTTTCTATCCCCTTGTTGTCTAGCTTGGTAATTTTCCGGTGAATAATTACCGTAAGCTGCATACACATTTTCCGGATTTCCTTGTGTCGAAGGACAATCGGTGTATGAGTGAGGACCGCCACATGTTTCACAAGGATTAGCAACCGCTTTAACTTGTTGTTGTTGTTGGTTTGAAGCGAGAAGCGTAATACTTTTGCTTATTTCAGCCATCATGCGGGTGAGTTCGGTCATCTCAGGGTTTGCTAAGGTAGAAGAAACATTGACTCTCGTGTTGTTTCTAGAAGAAGCAGAGGAATCCCAGTTCTTATGATGAGTAGTCATGTTCTCTATTAACTCTCTACACTCCTCGGGTCTCCTTTTCATGAATGTGCCACCGGCGGCTGCATTGATCGTATCACGATCTCGAAAAGTCAATCCGTTGTAGAAAGTATCGATCAAGGTGACCGGAAGCATGTTGTGGTTTGGACAACGGTCGATCAATACATTATATCTCTCCCAAGCATCGAAAAGAGATTCATCAGGGTCTTGCATGAAACCGCTGATCTGATTGCGAAGGCTTGTGACCATGGATGGTGGAAAGTAGCGCGAAAGAAAGCGTTGAGTCATGTCATCCCAAGTGTGAATAGAATTATTCGGGAGATGATCAAACCATTTCTCGGCATGATGCGATAAAGTATGTGGGAAGAGTTGTAGGCGGAGTACATCCATTGTGGCCCCAGGCAACTTCATGCTTTGGGTGATTGTAATGAACTTGTCGAGGTGTTTGTTGGCATCATCATCAGGCAATCCTCTAAATGGGTTTGTTTGTACTTGCTGAATCATGTGGTGCTTCAACGAAAACTCAGGAGCGTTGATTTGCATCGGCGCAATCGGTCCTCCTCGTCCAAACATTGTTGGTTGACAAAGTTCCTCCATGGTCCGAAGATCGGGCTGTGGAAGAGCATTATTGTTATTATTATTATTCAGGTTCGGTGGAATGTTGTTGTTAACACCTGCCATATCTAAATCTTCTTGAGGCTCGGGCTCTTGATAATTAGAAGATCTAGTACGCATACACCTGAAAATGCAAAAGAAAACAAAACCAAACACAAATACAATATATATACACAATAAAGATAAAATCTTTTTGGATTTTTTAAAATTTTTAATTTTTATGGTTTTTTATCAATTTTTAATTTTTTATGATTTTTGAATTTTTTATGCAAGAAAAATAACGTTCACAAGTGAACGGATCCCAAAAAGAACAACGTGTCTAGCACAGAAAACTGTTGATCGTAACGAAAAGAGCCGGCAGCGGCGCCATTTGATAACTAGGCTTTGATAACTAGTCATAAATTTAAAATTAAGTTCGTGTTCTCGGTATCTTAACGAATTGATCTAGGCTCCTATGTGTGACTTAGTTGATCTTTGGTGAAAAAGAATATGTTTTGGGTGATTTTAAATTTAAATGCAAAGACTTAACAGTAAAAGTGCTCTTAAAGTAAATCTAAGTCTAATTAAAGTAGAGTGCAAGTATTAAAGTAAAGTGGCTGAAATTAAAGGCTCTAAAGTAAACTGACGTAAACTTAAATCTATCTAAGGCAAACTTAAAGTGCTAATAAAACTAAGGCAAATAATCTAAAAGTGCAATTAAATAAAAGGCAGGAAAAATAAAGCTTGAAGATAAAAATTAAGGACAAAAGCTAATAAGAACCTGAATACAACTCATTCGGAATAAACCTTCGTTTGGAACAATCACTCGTCCTAAATGTCACCTTTGGTTGAAATGATCCTTCTTCACTTGGAATATTACCAAAATCCTTGATCCGGAACAAATTGATCTGAATATGTCACTTATCCAAAACAATGCTTCGTTCGGAACTTACTGATTCAGAACTCTCACTTGTTGCCTTGATTCGGAAGTCTTTGGTCACTCCTTGATTCGGAACTTTCCGGATGAAACTCCTTGATTCGGAAGTTTATAACTTCCGAATGAACCTTTCTTGAGTCGGAAGATTTCCCTTGGTTCGGAAGTTTGGAGTTCCGAATGAACAACCTTGACTCGGAAGTTTTTGACTTCCGAATGAACAGCCCGGATTCGGAACTTTGGTCCTTGATTCGGAACTTTGAGTTGATTCGGAACTTTTGAAAAGTTCCGGATGAAACCCTTGGTTCGGAACTTTGGAGTTCCGAATGAGTATGTTTGGTTCGGAAGTTTTGGACTTCCGAATGAAGAGTCTTGGTTCGGAAGTTTTGGCTTCCGAATGAACAAGTTTAATCTTCCGAATGAAGCCTTGATTCGGAACTTCAGAAGTTCCGAATGAACACTTTCCACCTTCTTGGTTCGGAACTTTTTCTGGAAATATCAGAAACAAAGCAAACACACCCGAAGAACAAGGAACATACAGTAGCAGATATAAACATAAAAGTAAACAAAATCAAACACACGAATTAATAAAATCAGTTTCGAATCAACAAATAAACATCAACAAACAATTTAAATCATGAAATTAAACAACTTTTACCACAATAATCAAAAACACTTTGGACCAAAATAAAAGCATGAACATAAACATAAACACAACAAATCAAAGATTAAGAAAGGTAGATAAGAGATTGACAAGATAAAGTAAAGATTGACAATAATTAAATGAAAACTTACTTGAAATTAAATGAATTTAAGGTGCGAGACAAGGTAATTAAATTGACAATTAAGTAAATGACAAGTAATTAAAATGGTGGAAGAACTAGTGTCACCCTAGCCAACAAGAGTGAAAAATAAAACATCCTAATCTATTTATAGGAGAGGATTAAGGAAGCTTCCTCCCCTCTTTCCTTTTCTCTTAATTGCATAATTAAGTCCCTCTTTCTTTTAATCTTCATTAATTGCATACTTAGTCCTTTTCTTCTAATCTTTCTTTAATCTTGGACTTATGGGACTTTTGACTTCGGGATTTCTTTTGAACTCGTCTTTAAATTCTTCAATAAAATAGACTTGAATTCTTCGGCTTTTGATAAACTTCCGTCTTTTGACTTTTTCTTCGATAAATCTTCAGAATTGGTCGTGGACTTCCGTTCTTTTTGCACTCTTGACTTCTTGACTTCGTCTTTTATCCTTTTCTTCAATAAAAGTCCGTAAATGCCCGTGAATGTCCGTGTTTTCTCCATTTTTAACCTTTATATCCTAAATCACAATAAAAACACAAACCACGCATAATTCCGACATAAAAGACATAAAATACACGTTTTGGTCCGGTTATTATTGTAGTTAAGTGGTAGAAAAGATGGGTGTTTACACACCTATCAAGCATGCAAACAAATAGTAACGAATAGAAAGAAAGGTAGAATGAGAGATTAAAAACAAGAAAATTAAAGAACACTTACTTGGAAATTAAAGGTATTAAAAGTGCAAGACAAGTATTTAAATTTGACATGAAAAGTAAATGACAAGTAATTAAAGAGCAAGTAAATAAAGATGGAAGAACTAGTGTCACTCTAGCCAACAAGAGTAAAAATGACTATCCTAGTGACTATATATAGGGGAGGATTAGGAAGCTTCCTCCCCTCCTTCATTTCTTCTTAATTGCACCATTAAGTCCTTCCCTTCTTAATCTTTTGTTAATCTTGGACTTTAATGACTTATGGCTCGGGATTTCTTTAAACTCGTCTTTTAATTCTTCAATAAATAAGACTCGAGTTCTTCGGCTTTTAGTAAACTTCCGTCTTTTGACTTTTTCTTCGATAAATCTTCAGAATTGGTCTTGGACTTCCTTTCTTTTTGCACTCTAGACTTCTTGACTTCATCTTTCATCTTTTTCTTCGATAAAAGCCCGTGAATGCCGTGTTTTCTCCACTTTTCACAATTTCGTCCTAAATCACAACAAAAACACAAACCACGAATAATTCCGACATAAAAGACATAACATACACGTTTTGGCTCGGTTATTATTGTAATTAAGTGGTAAAAAGGATGGGTGTTTACACACATATCACCTACCACACTCTAGTATAAATGATCTAACCCTAGTTATTCAAGCTTGATTTAAGGAGTCTCTAGCTCGAATCTTCCCACAATGAATTAATTCATGGGGAAAATGGGGGTCTCTTGGACCATTTCAGCGGAAATGTCCTCCCCAAAGTAATGCTTCACACGATGAATATTCACTTTGAAATTTGGGCCATTTGGTTGAGACAACTCAATAGTCCCATATGGAAACACTTGAGCAATAGTGAATGTACCGGACCATCGTGACATAAGCTTGCCCACAAAAAGTTTCAACCGTGAGTTAAAGAGTAAAACTGACTCTCCAACTTTGAACTCACGGTTCTTAATCTTAGCATCATACAATTGCTTAGTCTTTTCCTTGTAAAGTAATGAGTTTTCATAGGCATCGGTTTTAAGCTCATTCATCTCATTAAGTTGGTCTTTCCTATGTGAACCGACTTGATTAAGATCAAAGTTAGCCCATTTAATAGCCCATGAAGCCTTGTTTTCTAACTTGAATGGGAGGTGGCATGCTTTTCCATAGACAAGTATATATGGTGTACAACCTATTGGTGTCTTAAAAGCGGTTCGAAAACCCACAAAGCATCATCAAGCTTATCCGACTAAGAAGCTGGATGCTCTCCCACAGTACGTTCTAAAATCCTCTTTAAACCACGATTTTTGACCTCAGTCTTCCCATTAGTTTGTAGGTGATACACGGTAGGAAGTCTATGGTTAACACCATATTTCTTCATGACTCTTGTAAATTGATCATTACAAAAATGAGTCCCACGATCACTTATAATGGCACGAGGTACACCAAATCTAGCAAATAATTGCTTCAGAAACTTTACTACACCTCGAGCATCATTAGTAGACAAGGCCTTAGCCTCAACCCAGTGAGAAACATAATCCACCGCTACGAGTATGTACTTATTCCCCTTTGAAGATGGAAAAGGTCCCATAAAATCGATGCCCCATACATCAAATATCTCACATTCTTGTATGAAATTTTGTGGTATCTCATCTCTTTGATTAATTTTTCCTTGTCTTTGACAAACATCACAATATTTCACCATCTCTTGGGCATCTTTGTAAATGGAAGGCCAATAGTAACCCGAATCAAAGACTTTTTTAGCCGTGTAGTTAGGCCCAAAATGCCCCCCCCCCCCCCCCCCCCCGTGGGTTCCTTATGGCAAGCTTCTAAAATATTAAATGCTTGGGGGACCATCTACACAGCGTCTTATGATTTGGTTTTCACATTGCCTAAAGAGGTAAGGGTCATCCCAAAAGTAGTATTTAGCTTCCTTGAGAAACTTTTTCTTTTGTTGGGAAGTGAGACCCTCAATTAACACATCCCCCACAAGATAGTTTGCAATATCCGTAAACCAAGGGGTGGCATCCTCTTGTGAAGAGATAGACATAAGTTCCTCAAGTGGAAAACATTCATTTATTTCCTTATGAGGCAATTGTCCTTGAAAAGGATGCTCAAGTCTACTCAAATGATCCGCCGCTAAATTCTCGGCTCCTTTATTATCATGAATTTCTAAGGAAAACTCTTGGAGAAACAAAACCCATCTCAATAATCTAGGCTTAACATCTTGCTTTGTCATGAGATATTTGAGTGCGGAATGATCCGTATACACTATGGTCTTCGAAAGCACAAGATAGGGTCGAAATTTCTCAAAAGCATACACAATAGCTAACAATTCTTTTTCCGTGGTAGTATTATGCAATTGAGCACCCGTCATTGTCATACTAGCATAGTGTATAGGTTGAAAGGGCTTATTAACTCTTTCCCCCAAAACGCCCCCCACGACATAATCACTAGCATCACACATGAGTTCAAAAGGCAAATCCCAATTTGGTGAAACCAAAACTGGAGCCTTAGTCAAGTTTTCTTTAAGGATATCAAAAGACTCGAAACACTCTTGTGTGAATATGAAAGGAGCCTCTTTTTCTAAGAGGTGGGTTATGGGTCTAGCTATTTTTGAACAGTCTTGGATAAAACATCTATAAAAACCCGCATGTCCCAAAAAGCTCTTAACTCCTTTCACCGTGGTAGGTTGGGGAAGTTTAGCAATAAAATCTATTTTAGCACGATCCACTTCTAATCCTTTCTTAGATATCTTATGCCCAAAAACTATCCCTTCTTTGACCATGAAATGACACTTCTCCCAATTTAGAACAAGACGTGTTTCTTCACACACTTTAAGCATACGTTCTAAATGGGAGAGACAATAAGTAAATGAATCTCCAAAAACTAAGAAATCATCCATAAACACTTTCATTGTATGCTCTATCATGTCATGAAAGATTGCCATCATACACCTTTGAAATGTCCACGGGGCATTGCACAAGACAAAAGGCATTCTCTTGTAAGAAAATGTGCCATAAGGACAAGTGAATGTGGTATTTTCTTGATCTGTTGGATCAATGGGTATTTGGAAATAACCCAAAATCTATCTAGATAGCAATAATATTCATTTCCCGCTAAGTGTTCAAGCATTTGGTCCATGAAAGGTAATGGAAAATGGTCTTTCCTAGTGGCATCATTAAGCTTTCTATAATCAATACAAACTCTCCAACCCGTGACAAGTCTTGTGGGAATCAACTCGTTGTTTTCATTTGGAACAACGGTGATTCCACCCTTTTTAGGCACACAATGTACCGAGCTAACCAATGGGGAGTCGAAAATTGGGTAAATCATACCCGCATCAAGGAGTTTGATAACTTCCTTTCTGATGACTTCATGGATTTTTGGGTTAACCCTTCTTTGGTTTTGGATGGCGGGTTTGTAATCATCCTCCATAAGGATTTTGTGAGTACAAAAGTTAGGATCAATCCTCCTTATGTCGGAAATTTTCCAAGCTATAGCCTTTTGTGCTCCTTAAGAACTTCTATAAGCTTTTTCTTTTCATCTTCCTTCAAGTCTTTAGTATTGGAAATACGTTTTATGTATTATAAAAGATCGGTCACTCCAACAATAGTCTAAGTCGTAGCTCGTAGTTTAGCTCTATTAATATTATTCCAACAAGGCCAAGCCAAGCCCACAACTTATGTGAGGCCGGCGGCCCATTGTAAGCCCAAGCCCATGTCATGGGCTTGGGTATATAAACCCTCTCCTTAGTTGGAGAGGGTGGTGGTTCACTATTATTTACACATAGTAAAGTATTTTTTCTACACTTTCTTTCTCTAAGTGTGTGTGTGTTTAATAAGTGTGAAAACACTTATCCTTTTACCACTTTTCCAATAATAACAAGACCACGTATATTTTATGTCGTAAAAGTCGGAATTATGCGTGGTTTGTGTTTTTATTGTGTTTTAAGACCAAAAGATGAAAAAGGAAGAAAATACGGGCTTTCACGGGCTTTTATCGAAGAAAACGAGAAAAGACGAAGTCAAAAGATCAAGAGTGCAAAAAGAACGGAAGTCCAAGGCCTATTCTGAAGATTTATCGAAGAAAAAGTCTAAAGACGGAAGTTTAATGAAGTCTAAGAACTCAAGTATAATTATAGAAGAAAATTAAAAGACGAGTTCAAATCCGGAGACGACGTCGACAAAGACAAAGGATTTAATCAAGTCGAGTCGAGAAGAAAGAAAGAGGAAGCAACACATGCACCTCCCTATTTTCCTATAAATACCCTCCTAAACACATTAGGAGGGGGGTTAGCTAGTTTCATTTTTCAATTTTCCTTTCTAGTTTTTAGAGAGAGAAAGTTTTAAACTTTCTCTCACTAAGTTTCATCTTTTCTTTATTTTTATCTTTCAACTTTAAGCTTTTAATCATCCTTGTATTTGGATTTCATTAATCACAAGCTCAAGTTAAGCTTTTTGTTCATTAATCTCTTTCTACCTTTCTTGATTATGGTTTACCTCTGATCCGAAATATTAATGATCCGTGATTGATTTTGATGTTTAAGTGATTAAAAATCTCATCTTTTTATTCCTACATAAGTTCTTATACGTTTGAGCTTTAAGCTGTTTGTGCTTATTTGCTTATTCGTATGTTTAGCTTATTTACTTTTAAGCTTTCTTAAAAGTTTTATCGTTTTAAAGTTCGTGTTATAAAGTTCACGTGTTTAGATTCCAACAGTTGTCAAATTTGTGCTTATTTAATCTTGGCTAAAAGTTGGCAAATGCTTATTGTATTAACAGCTTATTCGTTTCAGCTTAAGTTACTCTTTGTTTTCCATTACGATCTTATGAGGGTTTTCCTTGGTTACGATCTCTGGATACGATCGCATTGATTGCGATCATACTTCTTTCTTTGGCTACGATCCACACCACGATCACTAGTTGCGATCTACGGGTGCGATCGTGTCACAATCCATGAGTACGATCGCATTGATAGCGATCCTTGTTGTTACGATCAAGACCACGATCAAACTACGATCCACTTGTTGCGATCGTGAGTACGATCGGTGGTTGCGATGTGGTGTTGCGATCAAGTTTGAGTACGATCAGTCTTTCCCATCGCATTGAGTGCGATCCCTCACTTCTTGAGTGCGATCCACCATTGCGATCTACTTTGGTTTTTGTTTTTTCTTATTTTTCAAATTTAACTTTTCCCACTACTCTTACTTAGTATTATTTTAAACTAGTTTTGTCTTAGTTATTTTTACCTAGTTTTCAAGTTTTTATTCATTACGTTTTAATTTCCAAAATTTGCACGCTTCCCGAAATCTCTATTTTTACCAAGTGTTTTTCTAGTAATTTTTAGTTTAATTTTTTAAAGCTTTTATTTTACTCAACGACATTTACATATTTGCTATTAGTTTAAAATTAGATAATCAACTCCCCCTTTTAGTGACCATTACCGACTATTCCACCATTAACTGTGATCAATTCAATTAGATACCGAGAACGATATCGAGTACACACATGCTAAGCAAAAAGTCAGGTATTAAATGGCGCCGTTGTCGGCTCTTTTCGTAAAGATTAACGGTTTTTAGTGAGAAATTGGATTTTGGGATCCGTTCTTTTAGGAACGTTATTTTCAAGCATAAAAATTTTCAAAAATCCTAAAAAATATAAAATTTTCAAAAAAATCCAAAAACAATAAAAAATATAAAAAATCAAAAATATTTTATTTCCTTTTAGTGTATGCGTACTCGATCTACGTCTTATCCTGAGCCCGAGACTCTTAGAGACATAGATATGGCCGGTGTGCATAACAATAACAACAACCCATCCCACCCTAATTTGAATAACAATAACAACAACAACAATGTTCCCCCACCCGACCTACGCACAATGGTGGAGCTTTGTCAACCCACCATGAACTAACGCGGAGGACCGATTGCGCCAATGCAAATCACGGCTCCTGAATTTTCGTTGAAGCATCACATGATCCAGCAAGTTCAAAACGCTTGCCCGTTTCGCAGATTACCGGATGATGATGCCAACAAACATCTCGACAAGTTCATTACCGTCACTCAAAGCATGAAACTACCCGGTGCTTCCATGGATTTCTTCGCCTTCACCTCTTTCCGCATACTTTATCCCACCATGCCGAAAAATGGTTTGATCGTCCTCCCAAAAACTCAATTCAAACATGGAATGACATGACTCAAAATTTATTGTCGCGCTACTTTCCACCATCCATGGTCACTAGTCTTCGCAACTAAATCAGTGGATTCACACAAGAACCTGATGAGTCGCTTTTCGATGCTTGGGAACGCTATAATGTCTTGATCGACCGTTGTCCAAACCATAACATTCTCCCTGTTACTTTAATTGATACTTTCTATAATGGTCTAACTTTTTGTGATCATGATACGATTAATGCTACCGCCGGTGGTACATTCATGAAGAGAAGACCTGAGGAGTGTAGAGAGCTGATAGAGAACATGACCACTCACCACAAAAATTTGGATTCATCTGCATCTTCAAGGAATAACCAGAGGGCCAATGTTTCTTCTACATCATCCAACTCAGAGATAACCGAACTTACTCGCCAAATAGCTGAGATGAACAAAAACTTCTTAACCATGGCTACAAACCAATTTCAACAAGCTAAAGCTGTAGCAACTTCTTGTGAGATTTGCGGGGGTTCTCATTGATACACTGATTGTCCTTCTACTCTTGACAATCCGGAAAATGTGTATGCCGCTAATGGTAACTTTTCTATATGAGGCTACCAAGCACGTCCTCAAGGAGACCGTAACTTGCTAAGTTATCGTTCCAACAACTATCTCTCTCAACCCGGTTTTTCTCCTCAAAACCAATACCAAAACAATTTGAACCGCAACAATCAAAGACAACCTCGAGCTACCAATCAATATCAATCCCAAAGAAACCCATACCCACCTCAAGGAAATAATTCAGCTTACCAAGCCCCACCTCTCAATCAACCCACGGCATTGAACCAAGACCTCGAAGCTTACATGAGGACCAATAGAGAGATGGTGACGAATCTTCAAAGCCAATTCATTAACTTAAAGGGTGACATGGCAAAACAATGGAACGATATTCGAGCCGAGCTAAGGAATGACATGGCAAAACAAGGGAATGCTCTTCAAGCTGATATGAGAAACTCTATGAGCAATCAAACGAATAACTTAAGGGATATGATGGTTAGTTTTTTCCCAAGTAATCAAGCCTCTAGTTCGGGTTCTCTTCCGAGTAACACCGTTTCTAATCCAAGAGGGGAGATGAAAGCAATCACCACCCAAAGTGGCAAAGGTTTAAAAGAACCCGAGATTCCTACACCTACACTGGTGATTGTGACAAAGGAAATCGAGTCCCCTTCTCCAATTCCTCCACCTTCTACTTCTACCCCTCCTCCACCCAAGGATGTGAGTGAGAATTCCATTTCAAAGCCTTCATCTCAATCCAATATACCTTATCCCTCAAGTTTGAGGAAAGAGAAGTTGAAGAACAAGGATGATATTCAGGTTTCTAACTTTCTTAAAATGTTTAAACAACTGAATTTCAACATCTCCTTTGCCGAGGCTCTCGCTCACATGCCAAAGTATGTGAAAATGTTTAAAGATCTTCTCAGTGATAAGGAGAAACTCCTTGATATCGCTCAGACCCAACTTAATAAGAATTGCTCTACAGTGCTCTTAAGGAAATTACCAACCAAACTTGGTGATCCGGGTCGTTTCCTCATTCCTTGCAACTTCCCCGGGGTAGAGAATTGTATGGCCCTAGCCGATCTAGGTGCTAGTATCAACTTAATGCCTTTAAGCGTTTGGAAACAATTGTCTCTACCCGAGCTAGTCCCCACACGAATGACACTGGAATTAGCTAACCGTACGGTTGCTTATCCAGTGGGGATAGCCGAAGATGTCTTCGTCAGCGTCGACAAATTCACCTTTCCGGCGGATTTTGTTGTCGTTGACTACGAGATGGATCCCCGTGTTCCATTAATCATTGGACGACCATTCTTGAGGACCGGTCGCACTCTCATTGATGTAGCCGCGGGCGATTTAATCATGAGAGTTGGTGACGATAAAATCGTCTTCAAAATGGGTAAACTTTCTAAGCAGCCTTCTGAAAACGAGAGCGTTAATTTCATTGACGTTCTTGATGAGGCTTGTGAATAACATTTCAAAGATGCTTGTAAAAGTGGTTCTTCTTCTCTACCCATTGTTGAGACCGTTGCCTCTATTGCTCCCTCACTAACTCCATTTGGAGAAAGTGATTTCCTTTTCAAAGAATTTGAAGCAACTTTGGGAGATGTGGACTTAAAATCTGACGATTCTCCCTCCGATTGGGATGAAGACATTCGTACCATTGAGAAACTTCTCAATGAGGACCATATTTCTCCACAGTCTCCTAAGGACATCTCTATCTATGATCCGAATTTGACTACGCCTTCCATCGAAAATCATCCAGATTTAGAGCTTAAGGACCTACCGTCTCATCTCGAGTACGTTTTCCTTGAAGACAATAGGAAGTCACCCGTCATCATCGCTAAGGACTTGAAAGAAGAAGAAAAATCCCGACTTATCACCGTGCTGAAAAATCATAAGAAAGCGATTGCATGGAAAATCTCCGATATTCGTGGAATTGATCCTCACTTTTACACACATAAAATTCTCATGGAGGAACACTTTAAACCAACTATTCAAAACCAAAGAAGGGTGAATCCCAAGATCCATGACGTTATAAAAAAGAGGTTATCAAACTTCTTGATGCGGGAATGATCTACCCTATCTCGGATTCACCATGGGTTAGTCCCGTCCATTGTGTGCCTAAGAAAGACGGAATCACCGTTGTGCCTAATGAAAACAATGAGTTGATTCCTACTCGTCTCGTTACAGGGTGGAGAGTTTGTATAGACTATCGCAAACTCAATGATGCTACGAGGAAGGATCATTTTCCCCTTCCTTTCATGGACCAAATGCTTGAACGTCTAGCGGGTAATGACTATTACTGCTTCTTAGACGGTTTCTCCGGGTATTTTCAAATTCCCATCGATCCCAAAGACCAAGAGAAAACCACATTCACTTGTCCTTATGAAACATTTGCTTACAAACGAATGCCTTTTGGCTTATGCAATGCTCCCGGGACCTTCCAAAGGTGTATGATGGCTATCTTCCATGACATGGTTGAAGAAACTATGGAAGTATTCATAGATGATTTCTTGGTCTATGGTGATTCTTTCTCTCATCGCCTTGCCAATTTGGAACGCATGCTTAAGCGGTGTGAAGACACTCGCCTTGTTCTAAATTGGGAAAAATGCCATTTCATGGTAAAAGAGGGCATTGTGCTTGGACATAAAATCTCCAAAGTCGGTCTTGAAGTGGACCGTGCTAAAGTTGATGTCATAGCCAAATTACCTCCACCTTCAACCGTGAAGGGTGTGAGAAGTTTCCTTGGTCATGCGGGCTTCTATCGTCGATTCATTCAAGATTTTTCTAAAATCGCTCGCCCGATGACCCACCTCTTGGAAAAAGATACTCCTTTTATCTTTTCTAAAGAGTGTCTTGAATCCTTCAATCTTCTTAAGGACAAGCTAACTAAGGAACCAGTCTTGGTTACCCCTAATTGGGAGCTACCTTTTGAATTGATGTGTAATGCTAGCGAGTTTGCTATTGGAGCGGCTTTGGGCCAAAGAGTGAACAAACACTTCCAACCAATCCATTACGCTAGCAAGACAATGACGGGGGCTCAATTGCATTATACCACTATCGAAAAAGAGCTTTTAGCTGTTGTGTATGCTTTTGAGAAGTTTCGCCCCTATCTTGTCCTTTCTACCACAATCGTGTACACCGATCATTCCGCGTAGAAGTACTTGTTAACTAAGCAAGATTCTAAACCAAGACTTCTTTGTTGGGTTTTGCTCCTTCAAGAATTTAAAATCAAAATTCGTGACAAGAAGGGAGCCGAAAACCTAGCCGCGGATCATCTAAGTAGACTTGAGGATCCTTATCAAGGGGATCATCCGAATCAAGAGATCAATGATTCTTTTCCCCTTGAGGCCTTAATGTCTATCATTTCCAAACTTGATGACACCCCGTGGTTTGCGGACATTGCAAACTACTTAGCGGGTGGTATTCTCATCGAAGGTTTAACATCCCAACAAAAGAAGAAGTTCTTTGAAGATGTTAAGACTTAATTTTGGGATGACCCTTATCTCTTCAAACAATGTGATGATCTGATTATTCGTCGGTGTGTTGATGAACCCACAGCTTTAGACATTCTCGAAGCTTGCCATAAAGGACCCACCGGTGGTCACTTTGGTCCCAACTACACCGCGAAGAAAGTGTTTGACTCGGGATTCTATTGGCACACCATTTATCGTGACGCTCACGAGATGGTTAAAAATTGTGATGCTTGCCAACGCCAAGGCAAGATCACACATAAAGATGAGATGCCTCGAAATTTCATACAAGAATGTGAAATTTTTAATTTATGAGGTATCGACTTTATGGGTCCATTTCCATCATCTAAAGGGAACAAGTACATCCTCGTAGCGGTTGACTACGTCTCTAAATGGGTTGAAGCTAAGGCTCTCCCTACGAACGATGCGAGGGTGGTTGTGATCTGAAGCAACTTTTTGCTCGATTCGGTGTTCCTCGTGCTATCATCAGAGACCGCGTGACTCATTTTTTGCAATGATCAATTTGCTCGAGTCATGGCTAAGTATGGTGTAAATCACCGTCTTTCCATCGCTTATCATCCCCAAACTAATGGGCAAGCCGAGATATCTAACCGTGGATTGAAGTGAATTCTTGAGCATACTGTGGGAGAGCATCGAGCCTCGTGGCCTGATAAGTTAGATGATGCTTTGTGGGCTTTCCGTACCGCATATAAGACCCCGATTGGTTGTACACCTTATCGTCTTGTGTACGGGAAAGCATGCCAACTCCCTATTGAGCTGGAACATAAGGCATACTGGGCCTTGAAGTGGGCTAACTTCGACATCAACAAAGCCGGCGATCTTCGGAAGATGCAACTCAACGAGCACAACGAACTAAGGAATGAAGCTTATGAGAACTCATTGATCTACAAGGAGAAGACCAAGATCATCCATGATTCAAGGATTATGAACCGAGAGTTCCATGTTGGTGATCAAGTTTTACTCTTTAACTCTCGGTTGAAGATCTTCTCGGGCAAGTTGAAGAGCCGCTGGTCTGGTCCATTCACCGTCGCCAAAGTCTTCCCATATGGCACCATTGAGCTTTCTCAGCCAAATGGGCCCAATTTTAAGGTGACTGGCCAGCGCGTGAAGTTGTACTTTGGTGAGGACATCTCTCACGAGATGATTCCATCCCTCACCATGTTTCCCTTGAATTAAGTTATGGGTCGAGTCAGGCTCGTGACTCGGTTAACAAAAACAAGCGCTTCTCGGGAGGCAACCCGTGATCTATCCTTTACCGTTTTCATAATAAGTGTAGAGGGAGCCTCGTATGTGTTTGTTGTCTTGTTCTTCTGATTTGCAGGGAATAAAGCTTTAAAGATCCATTCTCGATGACTTTTGACGAACCGTGATCCCGTGTACCCATCTTCCCGGTTCTATCCTAAACTCTTTTGATTCACTATTTTATATTCTTCAATATTAAAATGGGAATCCCTATAGTTGTCCTTTCCTTAGCAAGATTTAAACAAAGTGCACAATGTCCTAAGTGTAGGGGAGTTTACTCCCACATGCTTAAACATAGAGGACAATGTTTATATCAAGTGTAGGGAGGACTTCTATCGAAGTAAGTGGTCTTTTCCATGAATTTGTCCTCATTTTAACCGGAAAATTGATTTTTCGACATTTTTCAAAACTGTTTATCTATTTTGGCCTAGTAGTTTTTCCTTTGTTATTGTTATTTACTTTATTTGCTAGAATAAAATTTTTAATAAAGTGGTTTTAATTTTTCAAAGTCGTGAATATTTTGACTCAACCCGAGTTTACTTATCTAAGTTTACTCTAGCTAGTATCCTTAACGTTTTTAAGTCAAGTTTTGTTAGGCTTTTATATAGGGAGCTTTAAAACGCGAAAGTCTTAACTCTCACGGGTTAAGAACAAGAACTTTTCGCAAGTTCCTATAATTGATCATAGAGAGTCGTTTATCAAGAGAACTTTAAAATGCAAATTCTAAACTTGAAAGAGTCTAAGAAGATGCAAGATCCTATAGGCGACTAGAAAACCCAAAACTTTGATTTAATTGGCTAAGCATCCACGAGTCTCATTTCTTGAGATTTTAAACTGTGGAGGACGAGAGATGATAGAGTCAATTATAAGTTTGGTATTCTTTCGTGAATTTATGTGAGTTGATTATAAGCCTATTCTCCCATCGCTTGTTAATAAATATATCTGTAATAAATAAGGTTGTACGATTTGAAAAGTTACTTGGCTTCTAGCCCAAGATCGTTTAAAAGTTGCTCGGTATTAATCAGAGTTCATAGCCAAGGTATAACTTATTGAAGCGGGATGCGAAGATTGGCGAGTCCGAAAAGGCCCTAACAAGGCATGAGGGCTACATTTTGTTGCTAAAGATCCAAAAGTGATGTGAAGAATCATTTATCAAAAATCAATATAAAGGATCAAGACACACGATGAAAAGTAAATACTCCCCTAAAGATCATGGAGAAGTCTATCCGAAAAGACCCTAGCAAGGTATGAGGATAAATAGATCCAAGTCCTAAAAGGAGGCGGATCGTTGTATATCAAAACCCCAAATAAAGATTGGAGAAAAATGAAGAAGTCGTGGTCCAAATATGAAGAATCTCTCAAACAGTTCAAGTGAAGAAATTCCTATTATGAAGAGAAGACCATAATTTCAAGAACGTGTCTCAAAGATTTGAAGTATGAAGTCACTGCCAAATATCGGTCCGATAAAGGTCTCAAATCGTGAAGCGAGTTATGCCAAGATATGAACTTTATGAGGTCCCCAGAAGCAGTTTTAAAAGATTTTGTCCTTTAGCTAACTATTGATTAAATCGTCCTACTTTATTTTCAGCCTATATAACTATCGAAATAAGTCAACAATGCATCCTCGTGATCATTCAAGACAACAATAAAATATAAGAGATACACCTAGGAATAAGGGAGTCTAAGTGAATAATTGGCCCACATGAGTTCGTGTTAGTTTGCTAACTTATAATAACAATGATCTCGTTTTTAAGCTTGGTTTGGGGAACGTGAAACTTGAGGATGATAAAAATTCATGACAGCCAAAACCCCAATGTAAGTCTTTGATTTCTTTACTTGTTTTTATCTTTTTATTTTCCTTAATGTTTAGTAGTTAATAAATGCCAAGGTGGGTTATTTATGATGGAAAATGTAAACCGTGCTTTAAAATTAATGCATTGCATGAGGGCATTGCAATGGTCAAGTGTAGGGGATTTAATAAGTGTGAAAACACTAATCCTTTTACCACTTGTTTCCAATAATAACAAGACCAAAACGTGTATTTTATGTCGTAAAATTCAGAATTATGCGTGGTTTGTGTTTTTATGGTGTTTTAGGACCAAAAGACGAAAAAGGAAGAAAACACGGGCTTTCACGGGCTTTTATCGAAGAAAACGAGAAAAGACGAAGTCAAAAGATCAAGAGTGCAAAAAGAACGGAAGTCCAAGGCCTATTCTGAAGATTTATCGAAGAAAAAGTCTAAAGACGGAAGTTTAATGAAGTCGAAGAACTCAAGTCTAATTATAGAAGAAAATTAAAAGACGAGTTCAAATCCCGAGACGACGTCGAGAAAGACAAAGGATTTAATCGAGTCGAGTCGAGAAGAAAGAAAGAGGAAGCAACACATGCACCTCCCCATTTTCCTATAAATACCCTCCTAAACACATTAGGAGGGGGGTTAGCTAGTTCCATTTTTCATTTCTAGTTTTTAGAGAGAGAAATTTTAAACTTTCTCTCACTAAGTTTCATCTTTTCTTTATTTTTATCTTTCAAGTTTAAGCTTTTAATCATCCTTGTATTTGGATTTCATTAATCACAAGTTTAAGTTAAGCTTTTTGTTCATTAATCTCTTTCTACCTTTCTTGATTTTGGTTTACCTTTGATCCGAGATATTAATGATCCGTGATTGATTTTGATGTTTAAATGATTTAAAAGCTCATTTTTTTATTCCTACATAAGTTCTTATACGTTTGAGCTTTAAGCTGTTTGTGCTTATTGGCTTATTCGTATGTTTAGCTTATATACTTTTAAGATTTCTTAAAAGTTTTATCGTTTTAAAGTTCGTGTTATAAAGTTCACGTGTTTAGATTCCAAAAGTTGTCAACTTTGTGCTTAATTAATCTTGGCTAAAAGTTGGCAAATGCTTAGTGTATTAACAGCTTATTCGTTTCCGCTTAAGTTACTCTTTGTTTTCCATTACGATCTTATGAGGGTTTTCCTTGGTTACGATCTCTGGATTCGATCGCATTGATTGCGATCATACTTCTTTCTTTGGCTACGATCCACACCACGATCACTAGTTGCGATCTGTGGGTGCGATCGTGTCACAATCCTTGAGTACGATCGCATTGATTGCGATCCTTGTTGTTACGATCAAGACCACGATCAAACTACGATCCACTTGTTGCGATCGTGAGTACGATCGGTGGTTGCGATGTGGTGTTGCGATCAAGTTTGAGTACGATCAGTCTTTCCTATCGCATTGAGTGCGATCCCTCACTTCTTGAGTGCGATCCACCATTGCGATCTACTATGGTTTTTGTTTTTTCTTATTTTTCAAATTTAACTTTTCCCACTACTCTTACTTAGTATTATTTTAAACTAGTTTTGTCTTAGTTATTTTTACCTAGTTTTCAAGTTTTTATTCATTACGTTATAATTTCCAATATTTGCACGCTTCCCGAAACCTCTATTTTTACCAAGTGTTTTTCTAGTAATTTTTAGTTTAATTTTTTAAAGCTTTTATTTTACTCAACAACATTTATATATTTGATATTAGTTTTAAAATAGATAATCAACTCCCCCTTTTAGTGACAATTACCGACTGTTCCACCATTAACCGTGATCAATTCGATTAGATATCAAGAACGATATCGAGTACACACATGCTAAGAAAAAAGTCATGTATTAAATGGCGCCGTTGCCGGCTCTTTTCGTAAAGATTAACGGTTTTTAGTGAGAAATTGGATTTGGGGATCCGTTCTTTTAGGAACGTTATTTTCAAGCACAAAAATCTTCAAAAATCCTAAAATATATAAAATTTTCAAAAAAAATACAAAAACAATAAAAAAGATAAAAAATCAAAAATAGTTTATTTCCTTTTAGTGTATCCGTACTCGATCTACGTCTTATCCTGAGCCCGAGACTCTTAGAGACATAGATATGGCCGGTGTGCGTAACAATAACAACAACCCACCCCATCCTAATTTGGATAACAATAACAACAACAACAATGTTCCCTCACCCGACCTACGCACAATGGAGGAGCTTTGTCAACCCGCCATGAACGAACGCGGAGGACCGATTGCGCCAATGCAAATCACGGCTCCTGAATTTTCGTTGAGGCATCACATGATCCAGCAAGTTCAAAACGCTTGCCCGTTTCGCGGATTACCGGATGATGATGCCAACAAACATCTCGAAAAGTTCATTACCGTCACTCAAAGTATGAAACTACCCGGTGCTTCCATGGATTTTCTTCGCCTTCACCTCTTTCCACATACTTTATCCCACCATGCCGAAAAATGGTTTGATCGTCTTCCCAAAAACTCAATTCAAACATGAAATTACATGACTAAAAAATTTTTGTCGCGCTACTTTCCACCATCCATGGTCACTAGTCTTCGCAACCAAATTAGTGGATTCACACAAGAACCTGAGTCGCTTTTCGATGCTTGGGAACGCTATAATGTCTTGATCTACCGTTGTCCAAACCATAACATGCTCCCTGTTACTTTAATTGATACTTTCTATAATGGTCTAACTTTTCGTGATTGTGATACGATTAATGCTGTAGCCGGTGGTACATTCATGAAGAGAAGACCTGAGGAGTGTAGAGAGCTGATAGAGAACATGACCACTCACCACAAAAATTGGGATTCATCTGCATCTTCAAGGAATAACCAGAGGGCCAATGTTTCTTCTACATCATCCAACTTAGAGATAACCGAACTTACTCGCCAAATAGCTGAGATGAACAAAAACTTCTTAACCATGGCTACAAACCAATTTCAACAAGCTAAAGCTGTAGCAACTTCTTAACCATGGCTACAAACCAATTTAAACAAGCTAAATCAGTATCATATCTCATACATTTGGTATCATGAAGATAAAAAGGACTTGCATTTTTCTTCCCAAAACTTTGTTAAGACTTCATTAAATCAACTGATATTAAAAACATCGATTGGGTTAATATTTTTAATATGGGGGAGAAAATGTGATTTAATATGGGACATATTATTTCAAAAATGGTTTGACTTAATGTGATGGCTCATCCCGGCATGTGCGAAATATTTTCGGATATCGTGGCATATGTTAAGGGGGAGCAAAACGGATTTGCACATCTAAAATGGATTTCATGGTGACATATACTTACCCTAAACCCATTTATTTCACGACGGTGAAGATTGTGGTGACATAAGGATCGTAGGATAGGTTAAAGTCCCATGATTCCTCTAGAACTGGAGGAATCTTCCCAAGGACATTCTATAGCTAGAAATAGTTGCCCTTAGGAAAGATGGAGAAAGATTATGAAGGTAGCTGAAAGCCGACCAAGTACTTAAGTTAGCACTGGAAAAATCACAACAAGGTGCTAGTTATGACGTATTGGTAAGCATTGAAGGGTTGAAGAATGAAAAAGAATTGTAAAGATAAAGGCTGTAAAGAAAGAAGCCCTCCTTACAACCTTAGGAAGAAACCGGGTCAACACATATGCTATTGAGATCATTTTAATGATGCTCGATATTAAAGATAAACATCATGGACTCAGTGATGCAATGCACAACCCATCCCAGCTAACTCAAATATCTTTCAAAAGGTATTTGTTTTATTCACACGGAGACAACGCATTATCTATCGATTTATTCACTCCGAATATATTGATATTGAAAAGGTGGCACTCCTCTCCAGCCTCTGATCATTAAAAATCCAAAATGCACGATCGAGTCTAGAGCCATTTGAGATCATCAAATATCTCAATAGGACACACTTCCATATTTCCTTGCTTCTTCACACACTGTGAAAAGTAAGAAAGATCTTAAGATTCCTACGTAAAATATTCATGATCTTTCCTAAACATCCGAGTAATACACAAGTATTTATAAATGAAGATGGAAATCCTTCTTGAGTGAATATCAAAAAGCTCATGGTAGGTGACTTGTGTGATTCTATATAAATCAAACTTGTGATAACTGGAAAGCAACAGTGGTTTAATTCTTAATTGAATTTAAACACGTTCCAGGCCTCTACGCAATATCTTAGTGATCTTACCAGAACATTCAGAGTAATACTTTTTAGTATTAGTGATGAGACTGTATTTATACATAGTCTCATCGTCCAAATCGGGCTTAAAGCGCTTAAAATATCATCAAAATACCCAAATATATGCTTGTGTTTGTTCATTGTGTATTTTAGGTACGGATATCGTGAATTCACCAAAAGATTACAAGAATCAAGCAAAAAACGAACACGGGAAACGAAGTCGCACAAAGAACCGGGCCTGAAGAATGAATTTTGCAAAATGCCCTTGAATTTTGAAGAATTGGCAACTTTGGTCCCTCTACTTTGTAGATATGACACTTTATACCCCTCAATATTCCATAAATATGAGTGAGGTCCCTAAAGTCTGAAGACTTTACACATCTAGCCCTTGAAGTTTGGATAAAGTTACAAGATTACATGCTTTATTAACTAAAGGACTATGGATGAAATTGAACAAGGACTAATGGTGCAAATCAGTTGGACTTAACATGCAAAGAGATGTTTGAGGAATACTTAACCATGGGGGCCATAACTGCCAAATGCCCAAAGTTGTTAACACCACCCCCATTAAAACTAACCCCAGCCGACAACCTTGTAATACCCACCACTCATACTACGCCACGTCATCCCCCAACACCCTTCCAACCAATCACAATACCCCTCCCTCTCCACGTCAGAAATCCACCAACACCCCCTTATACTTAATCACATTATATTAATCTTTCCCTCTAAACACTAAATTTAAAATAAATTTCCCCTAATTCAGATCAAATCCCCACCTATTATCCTATAAACCTTAATCCTCATTTCATCTAAATCAAAGGGGTTTTGACCCATTTACTCAAGAACCTTGATTAAAGGTCCCCTAACCCAAACCCACTCACAAAACTTGTATCCTGTGACTCCCATTGGGCCCCCCAAGACTCCCCTGCTTCACTATTTTTGGTAAAATGAGAATATGCTCAGAAATCAAACGGCTCTCACCAAATTCTTGCTCCCCAAGGACTACTTCAAACGACCAAGATCATTCCCAATAGCTGTCATATCACATGGGCACAAGACCAAATTTCTTGAAGACCTCACCAAAGGGCATATCCGGAATTATGTTAGCTAGGGTTTTAGATATTGCATTTTTTTATTAGTATCTAGAATAGTCCATAGAGTAGTATTTATATGGGTGGTTTGTACCCATATGAAGTGTTCCAGTTCTTTGTACTTTTTTTTATGAAGTAACGAAAATGAAAACATTTTGATTGTGCAATAACTGAGTTCCAAGTTTCAATTTTTAATGTACTGATTTATTTTATTGCAAGTTAGTTCAAAAAGATTCCAAGAAATCCAGTTTTAAAACATTTTTTTTACTGTTTTCTGAAAATCCGTTTTATTGTTCTTGAGAGATTGTTTTAAGTTTGGATAAATCCTTTTGAGGAAGTGAAAGTGGAATCAAAAGGTTTATCCAAAGCTTTAGTTAGGTTTTCATAAAAGGTTTCAAAGGTTGGTTTCAAAGGATTTGTGAAAAAAATCAGTTTTCAATATTTTTTTACTCATACTTACTGTTTGTATAAGTTACCACCACAAGCTTGACAAGCTTGTGGAAGCAGCTTATACAAGCTGCTTGTTTGTTCAGTGTTTGGTGGTTTATGTAGGATCAAAGAAACAGGAACTTTAATCCATCTCATTTACTTTCCAGTTTTTGTTTGAAGATATTAAACCCTTGGGTCCACTTGGATTCCACCAGCAGGGCTCTCTACAGTTCTCTTAGCTCACAAAAATCCTCAAAGGGCATATAGAGAAGGCATCAGCTCACACAGGCTTGAACCCTCTTCATGCACTTCTTTTGTTGATTTTTTTTGCTAAGTTATGTGATTTTTGAGAATTCTGTTTGAATGGGTGGTTCTAATGTTGATTCATGTTAGTTTATGTTTGTTAGACGTGTTAGAATAAGTCCTAATCACTTTTGAGTGCTTATGCTTGCAACTCCTTTGTTAATTTTAAGATTCAGAAAATTAGGGTGTGTTTGGGTTAACTGTGTTCACCAGCTTAGGCACCACTCTATTGGTTAAAAGCAGTTTAAACAAGCTTAAATGGGTAGGGTTAGGTCATTTTAGTAACTTGGTTTCAGTTTGATAGAGTATAACACAAAGTGCATGTTTAAAATTTGGCCAAATTAGCAAAAATCAGCAAGTACCTTGACTGACTGTTTTTGGTTGATTTGGTTCACCAAGTTCTCAATTCTGTTAGGGTTTAGCATCACCTAGGGTTTGTAACCTGTTAAATGTGAATTGTTTAGATAGTGTGCAAGTTTTGGGAGTTTGAAACTCACATTTGTGCCATTTGAACCAGTCAAGTTCATCAGACCCCCTAGGAGCCCATACAGCAACTGATTTTTGCCCATTTGGTGTTATTCTTGTTAAGTGGTTGTGTGTTTTACATTTTTATTAGACTCCCTACACTCCACTGAGTGTAGGGGTGCCCCATTGTCCAACTAATATCAACCACATCAGCTTTCCTAAGCTGATTCATCACCAGACCTGCATTTTGCACTAGCAGTGGGAACTTAATTACCCCTGCTAGTGTATTTGTTTGTACTGCTACACTAAAAGACAGAAACAAAGCAAGTGTCAACATCAATAGCCTAATTTTTTGTCTTTAGTGATCAAATTCAGGTTTTAGGTCTTCAAATCTTTTTCATCATTTTTCTTATTGTATTTTTGATTTTTCAGTATAATTTATTTTCCAGTTACTGTTCATTAAGTAATTTTTAGATTAAATAGCTAATTTAATTAACTTTTTAAACTGTTTTTGGCATTTAGTGTAAAAAATTATTATTTTTCAGTTTTAAAAATTTTGTTAGACTTAGAAAAATATTTTAAGGTTTTTAGCTTAAAAATATTTCACTGTTCACTGTTTTAATTAATTTTAGAATTAATTTAGCTTAATTAGGGTTTTAATATTAAACTGTTTTGTCTTTTAGTGCAAAATTTTACATTTTTCAAACATTTTCAATTTTCTACTGTTCATTAGTGTAGTTTAGGATTTTTAAAGTTGTCAAATTATTTTTGGCATTATTTTATTATTTTTTATGATTATTTTAGTTTAAAAAGTGTTTTTAGCCTTTTAAAAATAGAAAAATAGTTTTGACAATTTAGGAAAAATACTTTTTAGTCTTTAAATAATATAAGTGAGTTATTAGTTCAATAAAATAATATTTTGGACATTTTGTTAATTATATTTTATTTTAAGGCTTTAATTAGCATTAAAAATTGAATATTTAATTAATAAAAGGTTTTAAAATATATTTGTTGGATTTTTATTCTTATTTATATTATTTTAGAGTTAGTTTAATCTTTTAATTAATTTTTTTAGGTTTAATTTTTTATTTTGTCGCGTTTTACGTAATTACGTCATCGTTTTACGTCAACGTCGTAGTTTAATCGTAATCGTAGCTCGTCTTTACTTTTTCTCTTCTCAACCAAAAACGTCACTAATCCAAACATTGTTATTTTATATATTGGCACATTAATACACACACCTCCTTCGAGAACGAACCCGCATTTATTTGACTCTTCGGTTTTCCTAAATCGTCGAGTTTAATACTTGCCGCATTTATACGCTCTTTTTCCTAAAAGACGTATTTTACTCAATATCATTTTGGCGCCGCTGCCGGGGAGGTGTTTAGTGTGCCATTATTTTTAGTATCGTGTTTGTGTGAGTAGTGCGTTTTTGCTTTTCAATTTTTGGAAAGCGTGAATATCGTACATACTCATTTTTGTTATTTTTCCTTAATATATTATAATTTCCAAATAAATCGTGTTTAATTTTCCTAAATTAAACACAAATCAATCTTTACTATATTGTAGATATATTGGTTTTTGTTTTTCTTGTGAATATATTATTAATATATTGTATCTACGTAAGAACAATAAATATACAAGTAATCCAAAAGCGTGAAAACGCAACCTTGATTCGGGATTTCATCACTCGATCATTGTATTCGAATCCAAAGCAAAAGTTTAAAGGCAAAATAGATAAATACTTTCGTGAGGCTTAATTTCAATTAACACAAACTATAAGGTGGGTATAAGGTGGTTGTATTTCACGACCTAAGGGAAAAAGGCTCTTAAGTGCTTAGCGTCGCCTCGTTTCCCCCGCTTGCTTGTGCGTGTTTTGAGAAAGAAGGCTAATCGAGGGTTTGCCACCCAATTATTATCTACGTATATTATATTTGCTTGTTTTTAAGATTAAACCCTCTTGAACGTTTTGGTGTTCCACCAACGTTCTAATGTCATCGAGAACGTTCACTCCACGTGATCGTTTTCATTCTTTGAGGCTCCTTTAATCGAGAAAGTCGATTCGAGGGGAGATTTGTAGATTTGTGTCTACGTAATACATTCAAAAATCCAAAAAAATTAAAAAACAATCAAAAACCAAAAAAATTGAAAAATCGAAAAACCGCAAAAAGAATATTCTTTGCTACCACCCATTCTACGCTTAGTGCATGCGCACTCGATCGAAGGATTATTCCAATTCTAGCGAAGCTTCTAATCGACGCAATCGTAATCGAAGGAATCGACGACGTAGACGAGAATTAGAAACCGACGTTCCTAATATCGTTGTTGAAGAAACCGTAGAGGAGATGGCGACAATCGTTCGATGATGGTATTGCTCCAAGCGCCCACCGAGGGTTATGGAGACGCGATCGTAATTCCCGCTATCGAAGCGGAGAATTTTTAGATTAAGAGCGGAATGCTTTCGTTAATCCAAGATACGAAGTTTCGAGGTCGTGAAGCCGATAATCCTCACGACCATATTCGGAATTTTGATCGTCTTTTAGCCACGAGCAAGTTTAAGAACGTCGACACCGATGTCGTCAAGCTTATGCTTTTTCCGTACTCGCTCGATGGTGCCGCCAAGGATTGGTACGAGAAAGAGCCACCTAATTCCATAACTACGTGGAAGGATCTCGTTTCCAAGTTCGTTTATTATTTTTTCCCACTGTCTAAGAAAACGTTTTTCAAAAATGAAATTACGAAATTTGAGCAAAAACCGAATGAATATTTTAGAGACGCGTGGGATCGTTTTAAGGAATTGCTTAGGCAATGTCCTCACCATGGTTTTTCCGAGTTGCACCAAATCGATACGTTTTACAACGGTCTTAATTTTCAAGAACAAGATTCGTTGAATTCCGCCGCCGGTGGCAACTTTTTGTGTAAGACTCCGAAGGATGCATTGATAATTATCAAAAACCGATCCAAGGTTTACCAACTCCGCAACGCACCGAGTGTTGCCAATGTCGCCAATGTTAGTAGTTCTAATCGCGACATTGAGAGAGTTGATGCGAAAGTCGACAAGTTGACGAATGTGTTTACGTCTTTTCTCGTTGAGATGCAAAAGAAAGACGCTCCCGCTACGGTGAAAGCGGTTGAGGTTTCGTGTACATTTTGTGGTGGACCTCATAATTATTACGAGTGTGCGACTACGGATGGCCAAACATCGAATGTGAGTGCGTTAAATGGAAATAACAATTTTCGAAATCAAAATAACGCGGGTCCATCACAACAAGGCAATTATAACCAAGGCAACAATTTTCAAAACCGAAACAATTTTCAAGGAAATAATCAACAAGGAAATTTTTCGAATCAAAATCAAGGAGGTTATAATCAAGGTCGTAATATAACTTGTCAAAATCGAGACAATAATCAAAACTTGAATTTTTCAAACAACAACAACCAAGGCAACAATTTTTCAAGTAGTAATCAAGGAAATTTTCAAAGAAGTAATCAAAACCAAGGGAACTTTAATTCTAATCAAAATAGTTCGTCAAACGATTTTCAAAATTACATGAAAACGAATGAGGCTAATATGAGACGATTAGAGGGAGAAATTGGTACTTTGAAAAACGACTTTTCTAATACATTGAAATTGCAAAACACGAAGATTGAGCAAGGGCAAATTGATATAATAAAGATGTTTTCGGCCATAATGAACAAGTCCTCGGGTGCGTCATCGAGTTCCTTACCTAGTGACACCGTTACAAAACCGAAGGAACAATGTAAAGCCGCCTCGTCTCGTGAGAAAGGTCGTGTGATTACCCCTAACCTTGAAGGATTTCGAGTTGTTCCTTCTTCTCAACCCTCGACTTCTAAGACGTCTTCTTGCTCTAAAGTCGATGGGGTGAACGTGGCGACCAAGGAAAAGAGTGCACACCCTCGTGTACCTCAAATTCCATCCACGGTTCAAAAAGAGAGCTTTGTCGACTTTACCAAAGTAACCCTTGAAGAAACTTGTGCTTCAATCCTTCTTAAAAAACCCAAAAGGCGTATGCCGAGAAAGGAAAAGGATCCGGGCCAATTTTTATTACCTTGTAATTTTTCCGAGATTGAGGGATGTTTAGCCCTTGCCGATTTAGGTGCTAGCATCAATCTCATGCCTCATTCTCTTTGGAAATTGATGAGATTGCCTTCACTTACCCCCACGAACATGACAATCGAGCTTGCAAATTGTACTCCACTTATACCAATTGGAATAGCCGAGGATGTCTATGTGAAAGTTGGAAAGTTCGTTTTTCCCGCGGATTTCGTTATATCCGATTACGAGTGTGACCCTAAATGTCCCATTATTTTAGGCCGACCATTCTTATCGACGGCTCGAACCGTAATCGACGTTCACGAGGGGAGACTTACTATGAGATATGGGGATGAGAAAATAGACTTTTTCGCTAGAAAATCCCAAGGGTTTAATGAGAATGAAAAAACCGAGGTTTCAAAACCTAATGATTCAAATCCTAATGATTTCAAAATGTTCACTTTAGCGGAAAGAATGAAGCTTAATGCATGTTTTGAAAGAATTAAGAAAAACGGTTTTAAAGATGATGATTTTAATGATAAAGAGTACGTGTACCTAATTCAAAAGGGTATGAGTAAATTTATGGATGAAAACTCACTTTGGGATGTTTTTAGCGAAACAAGTGAAACACCAATTCCGAAGGGCGACGTTAGTGCCATCACGACAAAGACCAATATGGGCTCGTCTTCACCACCTTCGAAGGACCACGTCTTTGAGGCTTCAACTTCTAACTCCATCGAAGTGCCTCCTTTGCCTAGCCCAACACCCGTTGAGGCTAAAGGGTTTATCGACATCGATCCTCTCGTCTTAGAAAAGTCACCTAAGCATAGTCATTCGACTTGTAAGACCATGGTTGTGAGTGCTCACATCGACTCTTTCTTTGACGATGACGATGGCGATATTGCCGAGATTGATCACGTACTTCGAAATCCACATGCAATTTTTGATTATCCTAAAAAGAAACATGTGAAGTACGATGATTATGAGTTTGATCCCGAGATTGAGGAAATCATTGAACGAGAGCTAGCTCTTATGCCTCCACTTCCACCTACGAGTGAGGTTGATCTTTCCAAAATCGAGGATGAACTTAATGAGTTGGAACGTCTTATTTTCGATGACGAACCAACTCATGTGACCACTAAGAATCCAATTCTCGAGGAGTTACCTAATCAACACTCCTCATTTGAGAATGACGTTTACCATATTCGTGAGGATCTAACTTATCAACGATCCCCACAAAAGAATGATGGTTTCGTGCTTGATCGTGATCTCTTCGAGAGAGTTTCTAAGATAATCAAGGAGGGGAATGACAAACCTTGGTTTGACAATCCTATCTTTGATGAAGAAATCGATGAGATCGACGTTCATGAGGATGACGAGTATGTTGACCCCGAGGGGGCGGTGTTCTTTATTGACAAACGTTTTGAGAACTTATATAATCCACCACCCCCTAACCGCGACTTAAATGTGAGGATTTTTAGCGCGACTAATTTTGAATTCGACACGCCAAATATTTTCGACATTATCAAATCGGGTTTTCATTAAGAGCTTTTAAACGATGAAAAAGGGAAAGATTATAAAAATGTTTTAAAAGATTTTTCTACAAGTTCAACTCCGTCATCACCGTGTTTTATGAGTGCTACCACCTCATCTACTCCTTTTGACGACGGTTGGTGTGGATCTAGTATGGGGGAAGCCCCAAATGTTCCCTCCCATTTCTCCACCAAGGACGAGATTTACGATCCCGGAATTGCTTGTAAAGGGAAATCTCGGTCTTCCACCGATTCAATAAATGGAAAATCTTTTCGTTTGCTTGGTGTGAGTCTACCTCGAGTAGCTCATTTTAGTGACTTACCCATTGCCCCACCTTTCTACATCTCATCTATTTTCTTCTACCCCATTGGGGTTCATGTTGGAGTGACGTTGTTTTGTCTTTCATCCGAAAATGAAGACGCTATCTTTGACCCCGGTATATGTTTATCGGGTTTTTAAAGTACTCCATGTACTTTTGGGCCTTGTTTATCATGTAAGCCCCATCAAAAATGACCATACCATGATTATCCCTAAATGATCACATTTATGGGGATTCGAGTCGAGCTTTTGACTCGGTTAACAAAAACAAGGTGCCTCGTGGGGGATTCTCATGCTTATCCTTGTAAATATTATCGCTTTCTTAGTTAATGTAACGAGGGGACTTGTGCTCTTCCAACCTTTGTTTCGTGGTTGTTTGTGATTGTGATTTATTAGGTTCATCGTCATCATTGAAGCCTCTCGTGTTCACGGATCACTCGAGCTTCGATCATTGCCTTTGGAGATTCTGATATCCGATGATATCCTTTTATGTTCTAACGTTTATCTTATTAGCATAATTCATAAACGGCTTTTAGGTTATTCGTCTTACCCTTTCCATGCTCGAGATTAAGCATTCGACTTCGTCTCTAGTATAGGGGTGTTTTCACCCCTAGACTCGAAACATTGAGGACAATGTTTAGTTTTAGTATGAGGGGGGGGGGGGGTGAGTAGATACTTCACCTTGCTTACGTCAACACGCAATCCAATTTTCATCTTTTTGCTATCGTTTTGTTGGAAATAAGGCTAAAAATGGCCAAATTTTAAAATTTTTCTTATTTTTCATAAGTGTTTAAGACACGAATGTAGGTTTTCCGATGGTGAGAATAAGAGTAATTTTTGACTCGACCGTGCGTGTTGAGCACTTAGCTTCGATTCCTTAACTTTTTAGGCTAAGTCTCTTAAATGAGGACGAGAAATGATAGAGTTATTTATAAGTCTCGTAATCGTCACGATCTCATGTGTAGTAATTATTAGCTTATTCTCCCCACACTTTTGCATAATAAATTGTTAATAAATATTGATTTGGCGGTTTAGTCACTATTGTTGGTTTCTAATTTGTTTTGGTAGCTTCCATGTAATTAAATTGGGAAAAAACATTAAGGTATCGCCAGCGTCACGGTTTTGAAGTATTGGCACCCGAATAATCGAAAGCTTCACCTAATAATAAGATTTCAAGTGCTCACCTAAATTAAGCAAAAATTTGAAGCTCACAAGGCCGAAAAATCTATGCCCAAATTGAAAGTGAATCAAGCCTTAATCTTCGAAGCTTTAAAGATCCAAACTTCACCTTAGCGTGAGGATATACGTCTTTGGCTAATAAAACCACCGATGAGGCGGATAATAAAAGGCAAGGCAAGACCGAAGTCATAATAAAAGCTTCATGGCGAAGTTGAATAAAAGATGGAGGTAAACCAAAGATAATAAGGCCCTTCCGTTAGGGGGCGTATAAAAGTCTTGGTAATAAGTCTCATGTTCAATACCGTTATAAAACCGTGTTTATCGATCCTTCTTGTTGACTTAATTTTTTGACATCGTTGTCTATTGGGATGAATTATTAATTTAATGATTTTGGTTACACCAATGAAACTCTATTTTTAGACTTAATCTCTATTCACGCATAAGTCAATAATGTATCCTCGTGATCATTAAGACATAATAAAATATAAGAGATACCAACTAGGAATAAGGGAGTTTAGGTTCGTAATTAACACTCATGAGATGTGATCGTATTGCTAACTTATAATAACAATGATCTCGTTACGCGCTTAGCATGGAATTGGGTGAAAATCGAGGACGACGAAATTATTTCTAACGAAGCATTCACGTGTTCTTGTTCTATGATCCCAAAAGTCACGTTCTCGTGATGAAAACAATACATTATGTCTAAAACGTGTGTAGTAGTTTATTTAAATCTAAGTCTTCAATAAATGTCATCATAAAATGAATTTTGGAAGTGCTATGATACTTAATTCTAGCATTGCGTGGGGACACGGCAATGGTTTAGTATGGGGGAGTGATGAGACTGTATTTACACATAGTCTCATCGTCCAAATCGGGCTTAAAACGCTTAAAATATCATCAAAATACCCAAATATATGCTTGTGTTTGTTCATTGTGTATTTTAGGTACGGATATCGTGAATTCACCAAAAGATTACAAGAATCAAGCAAAAACGAACACGGGAAACGAAGTCGCACAAAGAACCGGGCCTGAAGAATGAATTTTGCAAAATGCCCTTGAAGTTTGAAGAATTGGCAACTTTGGTCCCTCTACTTTGAAGATATGACACTTTATACCCCTCAATATTCCATAAATATGAGTAAGGTCCCTAAAGTTTGAAGACTTTACACATCTAGCCCTTGAAGTTTGGATAAAGTTACAAGATTACATGCTTTGTTAACTAAAGGACTATGGATGAAATTGAACAAGGACTAATGGTGCAAATCAGTTGGACTTAACATGCAAAGAGCTATTTGAGGAATACTTAACCATGGGGGCCATAACTGCCAAATGCCCAAAGTTGTTAACACCACCCCCATTAAAACTAACCCCAGCCGACAACCTTGTAATACCCACCACTCCTACTACGCCACGTCATCCCCCAACACCCTTCCAACCAATCACAATACCCCTCCCTCTCCACGTCAGAAATCCACCAACACCCCCTTATACTTAATCACATTATATTAATCTTTCCCTCTAAACACTAAATTTAAAATAAATTTCCCCTAATTCAGATCAAATCCCCACCTATTATCCTATAAACCTTAATCCTCATTTCATCTAAATCAAAGGGGTTTTGACCCATTTACTCCAGAACCTTGATTAAAGGTCCCCTAACACAAACCCACTCACAAAACTTGTATCCCGTGACTCCCATTGGGCCCCCCAAGACTCCCCTGCTTCACTATTTTTGGTAAAATGAGAATATGCTCAGAAATCAAACGGCTCTCACCAAATTCTTGCTCCCCAAGGACTACTTCAAACGGCCAAGATCATTCCCAACAGCTGTCATATCACATGGGCACAAGACCAAATTTCTTGAAGACCTCACCAAAGGGCATATCCAGAATTCTGTTAGCTAGGGTTTTAGATATTACATTTTTTTATTAGTATCTAGAGTAGTCCATAGAGTAGTATTTATATGGGTGGTTTGTACCCATATGAAGTGTTCCAGTTCTTTGTACTTTTTTTATGAAGTAATGAAAATGAAAACATTTTGATTGTGCAATAACTGAGTTCCAAGTTTCAATTTTTAGTGTACTGATTTATTTTATTGCAAGTTAGTTCAAAAAGATTCCAAGAAATCCAGTTTTAAAACATTTTTATTTTTGTTTACTGTTTTCTGAAAATCCCTTTTACTGTTCTTGAGAGATTGTTTTAAGTTTGGATAAATCCTTTTGAGTAAGTGAAAATGGAATCAAAAGGTTTATCCAAAGCTTTGGTTAGGTTTTCATAAAAGGTTTCAAAGGTTGGTTTCAAAGGATTTGTGAAAAAAATCAGTTTTCAATATTTTTTTTTACTCATACTTACTGTTTGTATAAGTTACCACCACAAGCTTGACAAGCTTGTGGAAGCAGCTTATACAAGCTGCTTGTTTGTTCAGTGTTTGGTGGTTTATGTAGGATCAAAGAAACAGGAACTTTCATCCATCTCATTTACTTTCCAGTTTTTGTTTGAAGATATTAAACCCTTGGGTCCACTTGGATTCCACCAGCAGGGCTCTCTACAGTTCTCTTAGCTCACAAAAATCCTCAAAGGGCATCTAGAGAAGGCATCAGCTCACACAGGCTTGAACCCTCTTCATGCACTTCTTTTGTTGATTTTTTTTGCTAAGTTATGTGATTTTTGAGAATTTTGTTTGAATGGGTGGTTCTAATGTTGATTCATGTTAGTTTATGTTTGTTAGACGTGTTAGAATAAGTCCTAATCACTTTTGAGTGCTTATGCTTGCAACTCCTTTGTTAATTTTAAGATTCAGAAAATTAGGGTGTGTTTGGGTTAACTGTTTTCACCAGCTTAGGCACCACTCTATTGGTTAAAAGCAGTTTAAACAAGCTTAAATGGGTAGGGTTAGGTCATTTTAGTAACTTGGTTTCAGTTTGATAGAGTATAACACAAAGTGCATGTTTAAAATTTGGCCAAATTAGCAAAAATCAGCAAGTACCTTGACTGACTGTTTTTGGTTGATTTGGTTCACCAAGTTCTTAATTCTGTTAGGGTTTAGCATCACCTAGGGTTTGTAACCGGTTAAATGTGAATTGTTTAGATAGTGTGCAAGTTTTGGGAGTTTGAAACTCCCATTTGTGCCATTTGAACCAGTCAAGTTCATCAGACCCCCTAGGAGCCCATACAGCAACTGATTTTTGCCCATTTGGTGTTATTCTTGTTAAGTGGTTGTGTGTTTTACATTTTTATTAGACTCCCTACACTCCACTAAGTGTAGGGGTGCCCCATTGTCCAACTAAAATCAACCACATCAGCTTTCCTAAGCTGATTCATCACCAGACATGCATTTTGCACTAGCAGTGGGAACTTAATTACCCCTGCTAGTGTATTTGTTTGTACTGCTACACTAAAAGACAGAAACAAAGCAAGTGTCAACATCAATAGCCTAATTTTTTGTCTTTAGTGATCAAATTCAGGTTTTAGGTCTTCAAATCTTTTTCACTATTTTTCTTATTTTATTTTTGATTTTTCAGTATAATTTATTTTCCAGTTACTGTTCATTAAGTAATTTTTAGATTAAATAGCTAATTTAATTAACTTTTTAATTACAGTTTTTGTCATTTAGTGTAAAAAATTATTATTTTTCAGTTTTAAAAATTTTGTTAGACTTAGAAAAATATTTTAAGGTTTTTAGTTTAAAAATATTTCACTGTTCACTGTTTTAATTAATTTTAGAATTAATTTAGCTTAATTAGGGTTTTAATATTAAACTATTTTGTCTTTTAGTGCAAAATTTTACATTTTTCAAACATTTTCAATTTTCTACTTTTCATTAGTGTAATTTAGGATTTTTAAAGTAGTCAAATTATTTTTGGCATTATTTTATTATTTTTTATGATTATTTTAGTTTAAAAAGTGTTTTTAGCCTTTTAAAAAATAGAAAAATAGTTTTGACAATTTAGGAAAAATACTTTTTAGTCTTTAAATAATATAAGTGAGTTATTAGTTCAATAAAATAATATTTTGGACATTTTGTTAATTATATTTATTTTTAGGGCTTTAATTAGCATTAAAAATTGAATATTTAATTAATAAAAGGTTTTAAAATATATTTGTTGGATTTTTATTATTATTTATATTATTTTAGACTTAGTTTAATCTTTTAATTAATTTTTTTAGGTTTAATTTTTAATTTTGTCGCGTTTTACGTAATTACGTCATCGTTTTACGTCAACGTCGTAGTTTAATCGTAATCGTAGCTCGTCTTTACTTTTTCTCTTCTCAACCAAAAACGTCACTAATCCAAACATTGTTATTTTATATATTGGCACATTAATACACACACCTCCTTCGAGAACGAACCCGCATTTATTCGATTCTTCGTTTTTCCTAAATCGTCGAGTTTAATACTTGCCGCATTTATACGCTCTTTTTCCTAAAAGACGTATTTTACTCAATATCAATTTATAGTGATGAGTGAAAATCCTTCTAGTGTTAACCTTAAACAGCACTTGGTAGGTAACTTGCAAGATTCTTTATGAATCAAGCTCGTGACAATTGGAAAACAACGATGGTGCGATTCTTTAATGAATCAAACTTGTTCTAGGAATCAGAATTGACGGCTTCAATCATGCGGATAATCTTATCCAAATGATTAACTCTTTACGTTCACAGTCAGCTTTGGACGGTCGAGTAAAGAGAACGGGTTTACCCGCGAAATCTTGTCAAGGAGATTTTAATTAAATCTACCTATCACAAGTACGATATTTAATATCGTCCAACGGTCTTCACTGAACGGAGGTAAAATGTTACCGAAGTAGAATGAAATGTTCAAAGCCATTTCGTTCGTGTCTACTTATGTTGCAGCATTTGAAGACAGTGGCGTTGCGTAATACGAGAAGAAGTCGTCCCCGCATGCTTATACTTTATGCTCTTAATACTTAATCTAATTCAAGAAAGCCTAAAAGTTAAGTCTTCCGCTGTATCAAACTCTGAAGCTTTCAAGAATTACAAAGGTATAATTATGTGGGACGTGAAGTCACGAAGAGGCGAAGATCACAAGTGATAGATGCACAGGATCAAGGCAAGAGATTAACGCTCAAGATTGACATCAAAGATCACATCAGCATGTTCACCAGAAAAGAAAAAGAAAAGAAAGACGAAGACTACGAGATCAAGACAAGCATAGAATGCTAGGTTTATTTTATTATTGTAACTTGTATAACGCCCTTGTTTGGAGTGACCTCCCTTAGGGGGAGATTGTTGGAAATACGTTTTACATATTAGAAAGAATCGGTCACTCCAAAAATAGTCTAAGTCGTAGCTCGTAGTTTAGATCTATTAAATATTATTCAAACAAGGCCAAGAGAAGCCCACAACTTTTGTGAGGTCGGCGCCCATTGTAAGCCCATGCCCATCTCATGTGCTTGGGTATATAAACCCTCTCCTTAGTTGTAGAGGGTGGTGGTTCACTATTATTTACACATAGTAAAGTGTGTTTTCTACCCTTTCTCTCTCTAAGTGTGTGTGTGTTCTCACCATCTTTCTATCTCTTTCTCTCTCTAGATTAAGCATAGATTTACAATATCCTACATTTAGCTATGATAATGGGTAGCTTATCCTATCCCTCTAAGAAAGCAAACTCAAGGTGTGATGGAAGATCCTTAAGCTCTAAAGTTGGTGGACTCTCAATAGAAGGTTGAACTAATGTGGGATCATCATTAGTACCTTCTTGTAGAATAGGTGAAGCAGTGGGATCTCATTGAGTAACTTTTGAATAGTAAGAATGTCTTCTTCCCAATTGATAGGAGAATCTTCATTTCTAAGAAAGTTAGACTCAAATTACTCTAAGATAAAATCACTCTCTCCAAATGGAGTTAAAGAGGGAGCAATGGAGGCTACAGTCTCAACATGTGGAATGTCCTCATTTTACTTTTGCAAGCCTCATGAAAGTGTTCATTACAAACCTCATCAAGAACATCCACAATGTTAACGGTTTCACAACTTTGAGATTTCTTAGTTACTTTCCCCGACTTAAACATAACTTTCTCATCCTTTACCCTCATAATTAGTTCTCCCTCCGCCACATCAATAAAAGTGCGAGCGGTCCTTAAGAAGGGCCTTCCTACAATGAGGGGAACTCTAGGGTCCATGTTATAGTCAACAACTACAAAATCCATGGGGAATGTGAACTTATCAACTCCTACAAAAACATCTTCCACAATCCCCACCGGATAAGCTCTTGAATGGTTTGCTAACTCAAGTTTCATTTTAGTAGGTGTAAGCTCGGGAAGTTAGAGTTGTTTACAAACCGACAAAGGCATCAAATTTGTGATTGAAACAAGGTCCGCAAGTGCCATGCAATTCTCTACCCCTGGGAAATTACAAGGAATCAAGAACCGACCCGGATCACCAATTTTGATAGGTAAAGTCTTCAACAACACCGCGGAACAATTTTTGTTCAATGAAGTGTTAGGCATATCAATCAATTTTTCTTTGTTGGAGAGAAGGTCCTTAAAAATTTTGGAAAACATGGGCATATAAGCTAAAGCCTCCACAAAAGATATGTTGATATTTAATTGCTTAAACATCCTCAAGAAGTTGGACAATTAAATGTCATGTTTGTTCTTAAGCTTCTCTTTTCTCAATCTAGAAGGATATGGAAGATTTTGTTTGGGTAAAGTTTGAGTAGAGGATGTTGAAGGACTTTCTTTTTGGGTTTCTTCAATGATAGGTGTGGAAGGTGAAGGATTAGTAGGTGTAGGTTTAGAAGGTGTAGGTTTGTCACAAGGAGAAACCGTGGTAGGAGTGACCAAAGGATGTGTAGGAGGAATGAAAGGTTCAATGGTTGTTATCCCACATCTTGTAGTGATTGCATTAACATTTGCCCTTGGATTGGTTTGAGTGTTGGAGGGTAAAGCACCTTGAGGTCTTTGGGTTTGCAAGATTTGTGTTTGTAAGAGAGCAAATTTCTTATTGTTTTCTTCTTGAATTTGATTCATCTTTTGAAGAACAAACTCAATTTGGGGATCAAGAGTATTTCTTTGATTAAAACCTTGAGGTTGAAAGCCTTGATTATGAAATCCTTGGTTTTGAAAAATTTGGTTTTGACCTTGAAAGTTATTTCCTTGAAAATGATTTTGGTTTCTTGAATTTGCATTTCCTTGAAATTGTTTTTGACCCGTTAAATTAGCATTCTCTTGAAAGTTTCCTCTATGAGGCCCTTGGTTTCTTTTAAGCATTTATGGATTGATTACTTGGTAAACGCGGTGGAGCAAGGTAATTATTGGACTTGTATGAAAGGTGATTAGGATTGATGTTGGGTTTAAAATGTTCTCTTCCATCATCACTATAAGCATAACATTCTCCATGATAGGCTTGCACTTTGTCACAATTCATGTATGAAGAGGGCCTCCACATGTCTCACAAGATAATGTGATGGCATTAACATTGTTGGTAGAAGAATTGTTCAAGGAAACCTTCATAAACTCTTGAAACATCTCTTGATTCTTGTTAAGTTGTTGAAGTATTTCATTGTTTTGCTTAAGTATTTGACTATCAATTGATTCAGGAGCACTCTCTGGGACAACATGTACCACCTCATCTCTATCCCTATTACTTTGAACCATGGATTTTGTTTCAATGATATCCCATGCATCTTGAGTGGACTTTGAAAGAATGTTCCCACCCGTGGTCGAGTTAAGGGATTCTTGATGGTGAGGTCTGAAACCATTGTAGAAGGTGTTAATTTGGTAAACTTTGTCAAAACCGTGGTTTGGGCACTTTATTAACAAATCTTTGAAATCTTCCCAGGCTTCACTAAAGGTTTGGTCCCTCTTTTATTGAAAGCCTATAATTTGGTTTCTCAATGTGATGGTTCGTGAAGGGGGGAAAACTTGTTCAAAAATTTGTTCATCTAGTCCTCCCAAGTGAAAATGCTATTAGAGGGTTGCTTATCTAGCCAACTCCTAGCATTTCCCTCCAAAGAGAAAGGGAATAAGATCATCTTAACCGCATCGTGAGGTACCCCATTATACTTGATTGTGTTACAAAGGGACATGAATCTCTTGATATGGTCATGAGGGTCATCCCTAGGTCTCCCTAAGAAGGGTATAGAAGAAACCATTGTGATCATGCATGTCTTAAGTTCAAAAATGTTAGCGTCTATCTCGGGAATGACTATGGCATCGCATTCCCATCCACGTTGGATTGGATAATCTCAATCAATGGTCGATTGTCAACGGCGGCCATTGGTGATCGGCTTGATGGACGACTTTATTCGTATTTCTCTTCCTTTTGGGAGGAAGTGGTACACCAATAGGTATATGTGCACACGCTCGAGTGCGCATGCAACTCAACCTGAGAAATGAGAGAGGATCTCTCGGTCGACTTTGAAGAAGAAGGGATTATCTCCTTCGAGGTTCAATAGTCAAAACCACAAGAAAGTATAATATATGTAACATCCCCAAATATTCATACTTTAGTTTAGCGGAAGAGTCGTTTGTGTTACGGGATAGCACATTACTCAAATCATAGACAACGCTTAAAATCGCGTCGTTTAATAATAAAGCATTTTCCATTCATAAATATCAAGTTACATAGGTCCCAAGTCATAGTATTTCATACAATTTTTACAAAACATTTGAATGGAATTGTTATTTAAATGAGGGCCATAAATTCTTGTCGTCTTCCCGAGAATTACGTTCAAGTACCTGAGATAAAACATGTTAAAAGAAAAGGTCAGCGAAAACGCCGAGTGAATTCATAGAGCTTAATGAAATCCATTAATATATCATCGGTATAAAATTATTACCAAAGATCATTTTGTACATTTCTTTGTCATAGGCCATAAAATAAGCCAAAAACATTTCATACAAATCTTTGTTGTAAATCATACTATAGGATTTTGCCTTCAAAACCATTATACGAGCCAATGTCGTAAAAACATCATACAATACATTTTATAACGTTGTATAGAGTTACATAAAATCCGTTATATGAATATGGTTATGTAAAACCAAAACACGAACATAATATCAATAATAAGACCCCGTATTGCTAGTTAGACAATATATTGTAATTCAATGTGTGTAGCTGTATTTTCGTTATTTGATTATTATAAGCCGCATGACATTGCTACCTTACTATAACAAACCATGCGTGGCTAACCCGAAACTCATTTGCCCATCTAAAACATTGTGTCGTCACAATAATCACGCTTATATAAATCTTCTCATACATAAATTCACTTACCAATCAATGTGGCACGACGGGGATCAACCGTCAAGGCGTGAACTGGGGTGATCTTCCCCAAATAGTACTATTATATGCATAAGCGTCTACCAAATCCCGGTAGTTAACAATTCATGCTAATGGGACTTTTAGTGACATAACCTAACTATAATAATCCATTTCATTTCATACATCGGGTCACAAAATCATTCATCGGTTCATATAATCATTCGGGTCCAAATCAATAAAAAAACAATCGGGACAACTGGTGTCCTATTTCATTAAAACTAACATGTTATCTCCCTCACGGGTTTATAAAACATTTCATTAAAACATTTAAAAGATTGCGACGCTATGAACTCACGTTGATATGGAAAGGCGGTTTATCGGCGATTTGGATGTACGGTACGTGCTTCAATCACAGAAACCTAGACAAATAATACTCGTCTTAGACTCTTGTCCAATGACTTTATAAAAATAATGGCTATGTATATATATGATGATCATAAGTATGATGATGATCAAGTGGGATTTTTATCTCTGCATAGACATTATAGTGTTATGTGTTAGTCAAATTTTTGACTAGTTACACTAGTTTCAATCCAATTTCATATTGAGGCCTAATAAGCCCATTAAACTCCAATACTTTATATTAGCCCAATTATACTTCTAATATCAGGCCTATACTCATATGTTCGGCCCAAGTGGTTAAGCCCAATGAATAAGTCCATTAGTGTTTATCCAAACTAGTTGGGTCAATAGTCCAATAAGGCTACTTTGGCCCGTTAATGTCCATATGTTATAAAGCTCGAGTTTTATCGGTTTTTACTTGTCAAATATACTTATACATCAGTATATGAGTTATATAAAGTTTACATTAGACGGGTCCGACCGTCTAAGTTTTAATTGACGAAAGCGTTAATTTCTCGGTTTTAGCCGAAAAGACGTAAAACTCATATATATAGTTTTATAACTTATAAACTTATCAAATTGTCATTTTTATAAAATTTTAAATTTATTTATCAAAGTAATTACTTATTTATATGTAATATATAAGTTAGTGGGTTTTAGGTAAACATTTTATATTATATTTACTTGAGTGCTAATATTATAGTATATACTTTTATTTTACAAATCTGATTGTGATTTTAACTTTCACCATTTTTAACATATCTTGAGTTATATAGGGAGATAGAAGCTCATTTTTCGGTGACACAAACTACATATTATGTGCTACAATTAACTCAGCTTTAGCTACTGCTCAATCAATCTCTAAATGTCTCTAACAGTTCGTCCAAAACAGACTATACAGATTTGGACTTCAATATTGTTATGATCATATCTCACTCATTTTATGGATTCCATTGAGTGGCCAACTCTCACATATGTACAAGTCACTTACCTTACTGTATATCAATTCATCTATTCCATTTTAACAACTTAACATAATTTTCTTTACTGTTTTATACAGCCTACTAATTTAAGCAAGATTTTAACCTTTTTACATATAGTTTTCAATCTTTTTAACCAAGTTTATCAACACAAGATCCCCACAGAATACTTTTGATCATCATTAATAATCATATACATATACATAAATGAAGAAAATTCAAGATTAAATATTCAATATAACAAGATGATAGGAAGAAATAATCTCTATACCACCAATATGATGAAAAGATGGGATTTTGATGAACAAGGCTTGGTTCCTTGTTACCAAACCTTCAACTTGGCAAATGAACTTCTTGAGATATTCATATACATGAATACCTCCATGAACTCAACCCTTTAACCTCATGAAAACGCCTTTTCATAGGTTAGGATCACCTCCAATCTTCATCTTTTCAAATGGGGATTAACATATGTAGATTGTATGTAAAGTTTAGGGCTAGATTTTTGATGATCATGGTGATATGGTGGATGTTATGGACGTTCATAGAGGGAGAAAAAGGAGAGATGTAAAGTTTTCTGGGTAGTTTGCATGTATGTGAAGATAAGAGAGTGTTAGATGGTTTTTTGTGTTAGTGGTTTGCTAGTTGTGGAGGACAAGTGTCCTTAGGTTGTTGTAAGCTTGCCACCAAGGTTATGTTATTAGCTAGTATTGCCACCCATAGTGGGGGTGGGACAAGTGTCCCACTTGTCTCATCTCCACTAATTTACGGGTACTGCTCGATTCTAGTTTCCTCGATTTACGTGCCCTTGGGTCGATTTACGAAAAACGTTTTTATAAATTATGAATAAACGGCACAAAACGATTCTAATCAAAATTGTCTAATAAAAAACGGAGTTCAAAAACATAAATACGTAATCCTAAGGTTTCCGATTTAGTCGTAAAGGACGCTAAAGTATTCACGTAAGCTCTAATTTCTTCTCGTAAATTTGTGAGTTTATGAACCAACACAAATTAAAATTCCTAAATAATATTCAAGGATAAATTTTATTTCCTGAAATGTCGGACTTTTACCAAAAACGGTGTATTCACGTAATGTAGAGTCCTCCGGTTTAGACGTAGTCGATGCTACTTCAAGACGTTAACCCAAATTTCTTCCCAAAAATTAGTGAGTTCATAATATAACATTATAATAACGGTTTTAAATAATACTTGAGAATAAAATATCGACCATAAATTGACGGATTGTCACAGCATTTACCCCTATACAGGATCTTTGTCCTCAAAGATCGATTTATCTTACTACTCGCTTCTTATAGAGTTAGAGCCACGTGGGTATTTCCCCCACCTTGGGTCTTTTCTCACAAGTGTAATTCATTACAATACGCGAGTTTCATCAAACATAACTACGGGAATACGATCAGGCTTAAGTTGACTTACTTTCTCTATCCATGATGTTCACGGGTTTTTTATGAATGCAACTTTTCGCCGATCCAAACTTCATCAAAAAGTAATCAGATTCTCACTTGATAGATGTTTTATCAAGTTCAATATACGAAACATAATTCATACAACCCTTGAAGTCCTAGGGTAGATCCAACTTATATGCCTTTCAAATCAACTTTTACATCATCTCAATGGTCCCATACAACGTGGACTTATTTCCCATGATCTTTCATATCATCAATTTACTTCTCCATGTTTAAAATTTTTGGCATAACTTCGCTACCCATCCTGCACTTCAAGATCTACATTTCATATTCACATAACCTCCTGCCCACTATCGGCAGTCAATAATCAGATCCTAATTTACACAATCATTTCAGGTTTCACGGGTCCGGTATTTTGTAAGGTTAGGTTCGTCATCATAGGCAACCTTAAACCTAAAAGACATGTCCAACTCACAATGGGTGTATGTCGGGTGTCTTCCTCCCAACTTCTGCTTACAGATGCTCTCATATTTAGATCCTAACAAGATACGATCTCGATCCTAACACGATAATTATCAATGATAATCTCTCCAAAGAAAACGATTATACGGTTTATTACCAATTATTCAAACATAAAACAACACTTCTAGTGTTTTGTATCATTACTTTACCTCGTCCCTTCGATTGGGGTGGTAAACAGTAGTCTCATCAAGGTTCGTTCCCAATGACTTCTGAGCAAATCTCTAGAAATTCGATGCGAAGCGAGGATCTTGATAGAGATGATCGATACAGGCACACCATGTTTACACAACTCCTTTAAATACAAAAGAGTCAATTTAGTCATCGAGAATCTATCATTAACCGGAATGATATTAGCAGATTTGGTCAGTCTATCGACGATGACCCAAACCGAATCAAATTCAGATGATGACCTTTGCAATAGTTAGACGTTTACTAATGTATGAGGCAATGTCTGCCTTCATAATTTTCCATCAGTACAACTTCTTCAAATAAAGATACATTAGATCAGGATTGACGTAAATAGAATACTTAAACTTATAAGATTCCAACATATCTAAATCTCAAAATCTCCATATTTAGGCAACCACAAGTGTCCTTTTATACGTTTAACGCCATCGGCTTCTCAATTCTAATGGTTCACATTAGTCGCGAACCCCTTTTATTATCTATATTACCCTTTTACAAACATCATCTATTTTTGAATTGTTCGGGCAAATCATTTTGCACTGTCATTACTAAGGAACGCATTCTAATTGGTTCTTTATCCTTTATATATAATATGTGAGTATCTATATTCACCTTTCCTGGTGAAATAATTATCATGACCAAAATTCACTCAGAAATTCTTTCTTCATATTTTCTAAGTTTTACTTTCGTCTCAACTATTATTTTTATTAGTTTCGCTCAATCCGACGTTTAAAGCGTCGATAGATATTACAATTAATTAAATAATAAATATTTAAATTTTTATGAAACGTAAACGTAAAAATTTTAAATTTCTTAGTTCGACCAATTATATAAAAATGTTCAAAATAAATTTGAATTTAGTTAACACGATTTTAGGTTGATTTATTGAAAATACTTAATAAGATCCGTAAATGTTCAAAAAATCTTTTTTTATACTTTCGTCAAAATTTTCTTAGTTGAAAAGAAAAAATTATCATTTCAAAGTTCAAGTCATGGTTTAAAAGGTTTCCTCAATCCCTCTTAGGTTGTCTTGAGGTATACATAAGCATTTACCCCTAAACGAGAGTTTAGTTAAATGATTTGGGTATGAGGGGATAATCCCTTAAAAAATCCTTTGATAAAATATTTGTCAAAACATATTTGCACTTTCTTTTTGGTAAAACCCAAAGTCTTAAATGGCTCTAATCTTTGAAGAGTCAATATATATTCCATTATCTACTAGCAGGGTACCCGCGCAATACGGCGGCAGGTACCCTGTGACTAAATTTTGTGATGAGCATATTTATCTCGAAACAACTTTTAACTCTTTAATCGGGAACAATGTTTTTCATTCTACAATGCATGATAACTTATTTTCGAGTTATCAATGGTTTTTCATTGTTCACAATGACTAAGATTAAAATATGGTCTTTTCTTTATTCACAATGACTTAGGTTAAGAAAAATAAACAGAGAGTATATATAATTTAATTCTTTTTTTAAAAATAATTAAAATAATACAAATATGAATTAAATAGAAGGGTATTTATATAGTATACTGCCTAAATTTAATCAAAACTCAAAATGTTTTATAACTAGATTTTACTTAGTTATGAAAATTCGTTGTTTCGAACTTTTCGAATTGATTACCGGTAAAGAGTGCGACTCAATCGTCTTTTGGTGAACAAGAGAATGGTTTGGTTTTGTTTATCTAATTTTAACTAATAGCAAATAAGTAAGTGTCGTTAAGTAAAGTAGAGGTTTTAAAGATTAAACTAAATAACGACTTTCAAAAATAAAAGACGAAAAATTAAACTAATTAAACGTAAATATGAAAACTTAAAAACTTAATTAAAATGAAAACTTTGAAAATTAAAATATCTAAAATTAAAATAAGACGAACAAGTAAAAATAACACTAAGGAAATTGGCGGGAAAAACGAGTTCAAAAGTTGAATTTAAATTTAATCTAATTAATTTCGCAATTAAATGAAAAAACTGAATTAAATTCGCAACTTGAAAGTATCACAAATCCGCAATTGGTAAAATCACATAATTCCGCAATTAAACCCTAATTCCGCAATGCTTTGAGAAGATCGATTTCGCAATCAAAATAAAGATCAAATTCGTAATAAAGCTGAAAGGATGATTTCGCAATTCTGGAAGATCAAATCCGCAATAGCAGAAAGTACCAAGATTTCGCAATAAAAAGTATGATTTTGCAATGCTAGGAAAACAAAGAATTCGCAATATAAAGAAAGTTCAATTTCGCAATTGCTGAAGAAGATTTCGCAACTCAGAACTCAGAAGAAAGATTTCGCAATCAAACGAAAAATTCAATTTCGCAACTTTCAAAATGGAAGATTTCGCAACTCAGGAAGATCAATTTCGCAATACCAAAGAAAGATCAAATTCGCAACCAGAAAGATGATTCAATTTCGCAACTTTGGAAAAGTTGCAAAATCGAATCAGACGTTCCTAAAAAATAGGATCTCGGACAAAGACGATTTTTAGCAACTTTTTAACCACTTTTCAAGGACAATAAGCCAAGAAAAACTCCAATAAGCTACCAATAAGCTAGGGAGAAGATCAAAACTTATAAAAACATTAACTTTAAGCCACGAAACATCAAAAAGACATGAACTTTATGTAAAAACTTGATAAAAAGATGATGAAAACAAGATTGTGGTTAACAAGAAAGATTAATAAGATGAAGATTAAGACAAGATGAAGATTAATAAGATTAAGACAAGATTAATAAGATGAAACAAGAAAGGTAAATGATTAAGTTTTCTAGTGAGAGAAAGTTAAGCTTTCTCTCTCTAGAATTAAAAACTACAAAATGAAAGAAAAATAAAGACTAACTCCCTCCTAATGTGTATTAGGAGGGTATTTATAGGAAAAGTGGAAGGAGTGCATGTGTTGCATCTTCTTTCTTTCTTTCTTCACGTCTTCTCGACTCGACTTTAATTCTTTGTCTTTTCTCGATGTCGTCTCGGGATTTGAACTTGTCTTTTAATTTTCTTCTTCTATTAGACTTAAGTTCTTCGACTTCATTAAATCTTCCGTCTTTGGCCCTTTTCTTCGATAAATCTTCAAATAGGTCCATTGACTTCCAATCTTTTGCACTCTTGATCTTTTGACTTCGTCTTTTCCCGTTTTCTTCAATAAAAGTCCGTGAAAGCCCGTGTTTTCTTCCTTTTTCATATTTTGTTCCTAAAACACAATAAAAACACAAACCACGCATAATTCCGACTTTTACGACATAAAATACACGTTTTGGTCTTGTTATTATTGGAAATAAGTGGTAAAAGGATAAGTGTTTTAACACTTATTAAATCCCCTACACTTGACCATTGCAATGCCCTCATGCAATGCATTAATTTTAAAGCACGGTTTACATTTTCCATCATAAATAACCCACCTTGGCCTTAATTAAGTACTAAACATAAAAAGATAAAAACAAGTAAAGAAATTAAAAACTTACACTGGGTTTTGGCAGTCATGAACGTTTATCATCCTCAAGTTTCACGTTCCCCATACCAAGCTTAAAAACGAGATCATGGTTATTATAAGTTAGCAAACTAACACGAACTCATGTGGGCCAATTATTCACTTAGACTCCCTTATTCCTAGGTGTATCTCTTATATTTTATTTTTGTCTTGAATGATCACGAGGATGCATTGTTTGACTTATTTCGATAGTTATTTAGGCCGAAAATAAAGTGAACGATTTAATAAATAGTTAGCTAAAGGACAAAATCTTTTAAAACTGCTTCTCGAGACCTCATAAAGTTCATATCGTGGCATAACTCGCTTCGCGATTTGAGACCTTTCTCGGACCGATTTTTGGCAGCGACTTCATACTTCGAATGTTGAGAGACGTTCTTGAAATTATGGTCTTCTCTTCATAATAGGAATTTCTTCACTTGAAGTTTTTGAGAGATTCTTCATATTTGGACCACAACTTCTTCATTTTTCTCCAATCTTTATTTAGGACTTTGATATACAACGATCCGCCTCCTTTTAGGACTTGGATCTATTTATCCTCATACCTTGCTAGGGTCTTTTCGGATAGACTTCTCCATGATCTTTTGGGGAGTTTTTGCTTTTCGTCGTGTGTCTCGATCCTTCATATTGATTTTCGATAAATGATTCTTCACATCACTTTTGGATCTTTAGCAACAAAATGTAGCCCTCATGCCTTGTTAGGGCCTTTTCGGACTCACCAATCTTCGCATCCCGCTTCAATAAGTTATGCCTTGGCTATGAACTCTAATCCGTACCGAGAAAATTTTAAACGATCTTGGGCTAGAAGCTAAGTAACCTTTCAAATCGTACAACCTTATTTATTGTAGATAAATTTATTAACAAGCGATGGGAGAATAGGCTCATAATTAACTCACATAAATTCATGAAAGAATACCAAACTTATAATTGACTCTATCATCTCTCGTTCTCCACAATTTAAAATCTCAAGGAATGAGACTCGTGGATGCTTAGCCTATTAAATCAAAGTTTTGGGTTTTCGAGTCATCTATAGGATCTTGCAAACTCTTAGACTTTTCCAAGTTTAGAATTCGCATTTTAAAGTTCCCTTGATAAACGACTCTCTAGGATCAATTAGAGGAACTTGCGGAAAGTTCTTGTTCTTAACCCGTGAGAGTTAAGACTTTCGCGTTTTATAGCTCCCTATATAAAAGCCTAGCAAAACTTGACTTAAATTCGTTAAGGATACTAGCTAGAGTAAACTTAGATAAGTAAACTCGGGTTGAGCCAAAATGTTCACGACTAAGAAAAATTTAAAACCACTTTATTGAAGATTTATTGTAGCAATGGAAAGAAAATAACCATAACGAAGGAAAATACAACTATACAACTAGGCCAAAATAGATTAAAAATTTTGAAAAATGTCGAAAAATCAAATTTTCCGGTTAAAATGAGGGCAAATTCATGGAAAAGACCACTTACTTCGATAGAAGTCCCCCCTACACTTGATATAAACATTGTCCTCAATGTTTAAGCATGTGGGAGTAAACTCCCCTACACTTATGACATTGTGTACTTTGTTTAAATCTTGCTAAGGAAAGGACAACTAAAGTGAATTCAATGTGAACATATAAGATATGAAATATTGAATCACAAGAGTTTAGGATAGAACCAGGAAGATGGGAACACGGTATCATGGTTCGTCAAAAGTCATCAAGAGTGGGTCGTTGAAGCTTGAATCCCTGCACAAGATAAGAAACAAGACAACAAACACATACGGGGCTCCCCCTACACTTATTATGAAAGCAGTAAAGGATAGATCACGGGTTGCCTCCCGAGAAGCGCTTATTTTTGTTCACCGAGTCACGAGCCTGACTCGACCCAAATTTAGTTTATGGGAAACGTGGTGAGGGATGGTATCATCTCATGAGAGATGTCCTCACCAAAGTACAGCTTCAAACGCTGGCCATTCACCTTGAAA